>CAUYWW010000146.1:1200000-1699173 GCA_963576845.1 Megachile leachella | reverse complement strand
GTTCTAGCAATAATACCTACATTATATGGGTAATAATGCATGTTATATTGATGATAATGAAAGTGATACGTATATTTATTATAGTTCTTGCGATAATAACTGCATCATATGGGTAATAATGCATGTTATATTGAGAATAATATAAGTAATAAGTATAATTATTACAGTTCTGGCGATAATAACTGCATTATATGGGTAACAATGCACGTTATATTGCTAATAGTATAAGTAATAAGTATAATTATTACAGTTCTAGCAATAATACCTCCATTATATGGGTAATAATGCATGTTATATTGATAATAATATAAGTAATAAGTATAATTATTACAGTTCTAGCGATAATAACTGCATTATATGGGTAATAATGCATGTTATATTGATAATATTGGGAGTAATAAGTATATTTATTATGGTTCTAGAGATAATACCTCCATTATATGGGTAATAATGCATGTTATATTAATAATAATATAAGTAATAAGTATAATTATTTTAGTTCTAGCGATAATAATAGTAAAATATGGCAAATAGTGCATGTTATATTGAAAATAATAAAAGTAATAAGTATATTTATTACAGTTCTATCGATAATAACTGCATAATATGGGTAATAATGCATGTTATATTGAAGATAATAAAAGTAATACGTATATTTATTATAGTTCTAGCGATAATAACTGCATAATATGGGTAATAATGCATGTTATATTGATAATAATATAAGTAATAAGTATAATTATTACAGTTCTAGCGATAATAACTGCATTATATGGGTAATAATGCATGTTATATTGATGATAATAAAAGTAATACGTATATTTATTATAGTTCTAGCGATAATAACTGCATAATATGGGTAATAATGCATGTTATATTGATAATAATATAAGTAATAAGTATAATTATTACAGTTCTAGAGATAATAACTGCATAATATGGGTAATAATGCATGTTATATTGATAATAATATAAGTAATAAGTATAATTATTACAGTTCTGGCGATAATACCTCGATTATATGGGTAATAATGCATGTTATATTGATGATAATGAAAGTAATACGTATATTTATTATAGTTCTAGCGATAATAACTGCATAATATGGGTAATAATGCATGTTATATTGAGAATAATATAAGTAATAAGTATAATTATTACAGTTCTGGCGATAATAACTGCATTATATGGGTAATAATGCACGTTATATTGCTAATAGTATAAGTAATAAGTATAATTATTACAGTTCTAGCGATAATAACTGCATTATATGGGTAATAATGCATGTTATATTGATAATAATATAAGTAATAAGTATAATTATTACAGTTCTAGCGATAATAACTGCATTATATGGGTAATAATGCACGTTATATTGCTAGTAGTATAAGTAATAAGTATAATTATTACAGTTCTAGCGATAATAACTGCATAATATGGGTAATAATGCACGTTATATTGCTAATAATATAAGTAATGAGTACAATTATTAAAGTTCTAGCGATAATAACTGCATTATATGGGTAATAATGCACGTTATATTGCTAATAATATAAGTAATAAGTATAATTATTACAGTTCTAGCGATAATAACTGCATTATATGGGTAATAATGCATGTTATATTGATAATAATATAAGTAATAAGTATAATTATTACAGTTCTAGCGATAATAACTGCATTATATGGGTAATAATGCACGTTATATTGCTAGTAGTATAAGTAATAAGTATAATTATTACAGTTCTAGCGATAATAACTGCATAATATGGGTAATAATGCACGTTATATTGCTAATAATATAAGTAATGAGTACAATTATTAAAGTTCTAGCGATAATAACTGCATTATATGGGTAATAATGCACGTTATATTGCTAATAATATAAGTAATAAGTATAATTATTACAGTTCTAGCGATAATAACTGCATTATATGGGTAATAATGCATGTTACATTGATAATATTGGGAGTAATAAGTGTATTTATTATAGTTCTAGCGATAATAACTGAATAATATGGGTAATAATGCATGTTATATTGATAATAATATAAGTAATAGGTATAATTATTATAGTTCTAGCAATAATACCTCCATTATATGGGTAATAATGCATGTTATATTGATGATAATGAAAGTGATACGTATATTTATTATAGCTCTTGCGATAATAACTGCATCATATGGGTAATAATGCATGTTATATTGAGAATAATATAAGTAATATGTATAATTATTACAGTTCTGGCGATAATAACTGCATTATATGGGTAACAATGCACGTTATATTGCTAATAGTATAAGTAATAAGTATAATTATTACAGTTCTAGCAATAATACCTCCATTATATGGGTAATAATGCATGTTATATTGATAATAATATAAGTAATAAGTATAATTATTACAGTTCTAGCGATAATAACTGCATTATATGGGTAATAATGCATGTTATATTGATAATATTGGGAGTAATAAGTATATTTATTATAGTTCTAGCGATAATAACTGCATAATATGGGTAATAATGCATGTTATATTGATAATAGTATAAGTAATAAGTATAATTATTACAGTCCTAGCGATAATAACTGCATTATATGGGTAATAATGCACGTTATATTGCTAATAATATAAGTAATAAGTATAATTATTACAGTTCTAGCGATAATAACTGCATTATATGGGTAATAATGCATGTTATATTGATAATATCGGGAGTAATAAGTATAATTATTATAGTTCTAGCGATAATAATACTAAAATATGGCAAATAGTGCATGTTATATTGATAATAATAAAAGTAATAAATATATTTATTACAGTTCTATCGATAATAACTGCATAATATGGGTAATAATGCATGTTATATTGATGATAATAAAAGTAATACGTATATTTATTATAGTTCTAGCGATAATAACTGCATAATATGGGTAATAATGCATGTTATATTGACAATAATCTAAGTAATAAGTATAATTATTACAGTTCTAGCGATAATAACTGCATTATATGGGTAATAATGCACGTTATATTGCTAACAATATAAGTAATAATTATAATTATTACAGTTCTAGCGATAATAACTGCATTATATGGGTAATAATGCATGTTATATTGATGATAATGAAAGTAATACGAATATTTATTATAGTTCTAGCGATAATAACTGCATAATATGGGTAATAATGCATGTTATATTGAGAATAATATAAGTAATAAGTATAATTATTACAGTTCTGGCGATAATAACTGCATTATATGGGTAATAATGCACGTTATATTGCTAATAGTATAAGTAATAAGTATAATTATTACAGTTCTTGCGATAATACCTCCATTATATGGGTAATAATGCATGTTATATTGATAATAATATAAGTAATAAGTATAATTATTACAGTTCTAGCGATAATAACTGCATTATATGGGTAATAATGCACGTTATATTGCTAATAATATAAGTAATAAGTATAATTATTACAGTTCTAGCGATAATAACTGCATTATATGGGTAATAATGCATGTTATATTGATAATAATATAAGTAATAAGTATAATTATTACAGTTCTAGCGATAATAACTGCATTATATGGGTAATAATGCACGTTATATTGCTATTAGTATAAGTAATAAGTATAATTATTACAGTTCTAGCGATAATAACTGCATAATATGGGTAATAATGCACGTTATATTGCTAATAATATAAGTAATAAGTATAATTATTACAGTTCTAGCGATAATAACTGCATTATATGGGTAAAAATGCATGTTATATTGATAATATTGGGAGTAATAAGTATATTTATTATGGTTCTAGAGATAATAACTGCATAATATGGGTAATAATGCATGTTATATTGATGATAATAAAAGTAATACGTATATTTATTATAGTTCTAGCGATAATAACTGCATAATATGGGTAATAATGCATGTTATATTGATAATAATATAAGTAATAAGTATAATTATTACAGTTCTAGCGATAATAACTGCATTATATGGGTAATAATGCACGTTATATTGCTAACAATATAAGTAATAAGTATAATTATTACAGTTCTAGCGATAATACCTACATTATATGGGTAATAATGCATGTTATATTGATAATGATATAAGTAATAAGTATAATTATTACAGTTCTAGCGATAATAACTGCATAATATGGGTAATAATGCACGTTATATTGCTAATAATATAAGTAATGAGTACAATTATTACAGTTCTAGCGATAATAACTGCATTATATGGGTAATAATGCATGTTATATTGATAATAACATAAGTAATAAGTATAATTATTACAGTTCTAGCGATAATAACTGCATTATATGGGTAATAATGCATGTTATATTGATAATATCGGGAGTAATAAGTATAATTATTATAGTTCTAGCGATAATAATAGTAAAATATGGCAAATAGTGCATGTTATATTGATAATAATAAAAGTAATAAGTATATTTATTACAGTTCTATCGATAATAACTGCATAATATGGGTAATCATGCATGTTATATTGAAGATAATAAAAGTAATACGTATATTTATTATAGTTCTAGCGATAATAACTGCATAATATGGGTAATAATGCATGTTATATTGAGAATAATATAAGTAATAAGTATAATTATTACAGTTCTAGCGATAATAACTGCATTATATGGGTAATATTGCACGTTATATTGCTAACAATATAAGTAATAAGTATAATTATTACAGTTCTAGCGATAATACCTCCATTATATGGGTAATAATGCATGTTATATTGATAATGATATAAGTAATAAGTATAGTTATTACAGTTCTAGCGATAATAACTGCATTATATGGGTAATAATGCACGTTATATTGCTAATAGTATAAGTAATAAGTATAATTATTACAGTTCTTGCGATAATACCTCCATTATATGGGTAATAATGCATGTTATATTGATAATAATATAAGTAATAAGTATAATTATTACAGTTCTAGCGATAATAACTGCATTATATGGGTAATAATGCACGTTATATTGCTAATAATATAAGTAATAAGTATAATTATTACAGTTCTAGCGATAATAACTGCATTATATGGGTAATAATGCATGTTATATTGATAATAATATAAGTAATAAGTATAATTATTACAGTTCTAGCGATAATAACTGCATTATATGGGTAATAATGCACGTTATATTGCTAGTAGTATAAGTAATAAGTATAATTATTACAGTTCTAGCGATAATAACTGCATAATATGGGTAATAATGCACGTTATATTGCTAATAATATAAGTAATGAGTACAATTATTAAAGTTCTAGCGATAATAACTGCATTATATGGGTAATAATGCACGTTATATTGCTAATAATATAAGTAATAAGTATAATTATTACAGTTCTAGCGATAATAACTGCATTATATGGGTAATAATGCATGTTATATTGATAATAATATAAGTAATAAGTATAATTATTACAGTTCTAGCGATAATAACTGCATTATATGGGTAATAATGCACGTTATATTGCTAGTAGTATTAGTAATAAGTATAATTATTACAGTTCTAGCGATAATAACTGCATAATATGGGTAATAATGCACGTTATATTGCTAATAATATAAGTAATGAGTACAATTATTAAAGTTCTAGCGATAATAACTGCATTATATGGGTAATAATGCACGTTATATTGCTAATAATATAAGTAATAAGTATAATTATTACAGTTCTAGCGATAATAACTGCATTATATGGGTAATAATGCATGTTACATTGATAATATTGGGAGTAATAAGTGTATTTATTATAGTTCTAGCGATAATAACTGAATAATATGGGTAATAATGCATGTTATATTGATAATAATATAAGTAATAAGTATAATTATTATAGTTCTAGCAATAATACCTCCATTATATGGGTAATAATGCATGTTATATTGATGATAATGAAAGTGATACGTATATTTATTATAGCTCTTGCGATAATAACTGCATCATATGGGTAATAATGCATGTTATATTGAGAATAATATAAGTAATATGTATAATTATTACAGTTCTGGCGATAATAACTGCATTATATGGGTAACAATGCACGTTATATTGCTAATAGTATAAGTAATAAGTATAATTATTACAGTTCTAGCAATAATACCTCCATTATATGGGTAATAATGCATGTTATATTGATAATAATATAAGTAATAAGTATAATTATTACAGTTCTAGCGATAATAACTGCATTATATGGGTAATAATGCATGTTATAATGATAATAATAAAAGTAATAAATATATTTATTACAGTTCTATCGATAATAACTGCATAATATGGGTAATAATGCATGTTATATTGATGATAATAAAAGTAATACGTATATTTATTATAGTTCTAGCGATAATAACTGCATAATATGGGTAATAATGCATGTTATATTGATAATAATCTAAGTAATAAGTATAATTATTACAGTTCTAGCGATAATAACTGCATTATATGGGTAATAATGCACGTTATATTGCTAACAATATAAGTAATAATTATAATTATTACAGTTCTAGCGATAATAACTGCATTATATGGGTAATAATGCATGTTATATTGATGATAATGAAAGTAATACGAATATTTATTATAGTTCTAGCGATAATAACTGCATAATATGGGTAATAATGCATGTTATATTGAGAATAATATAAGTAATAAGTATAATTATTACAGTTCTGGCGATAATAACTGCATTATATGGGTAATAATGCACGTTATATTGCTAATAGTATAAGTAATAAGTATAATTATTACAGTTCTTGCGATAATACCTCCATTATATGGGTAATAATGCATGTTATATTGATAATAATATAAGTAATAAGTATAATTATTACAGTTCTAGCGATAATAACTGCATTATATGGGTAATAATGCACGTTATATTGCTAATAATATAAGTAATAAGTATAATTATTACAGTTCTAGCGATAATAACTGCATTATATGGGTAATAATGCACGTTATATTGCTAGTAGTATAAGTAATAAGTATAATTATTACAGTTCTAGCGATAATAACTGCATAATATGGGTAATAATGCACGTTATATTGCTAATAATATAAGTAATGAGTACAATTATTAAAGTTCTAGCGATAATAACTGCATTATATGGGTAATAATGCACGTTATATTGCTAATAATATAAGTAATAAGTATAATTATTACAGTTCTAGCGATAATAACTGCATTATATGGGTAATAATGCATGTTATATTGATAATAATATAAGTAATAAGTATAATTATTACAGTTCTAGCGATAATAACTGCATTATATGGGTAATAATGCACGTTATATTGCTAGTAGTATTAGTAATAAGTATAATTATTACAGTTCTAGCGATAATAACTGCATAATATGGGTAATAATGCACGTTATATTGCTAATAATATAAGTAATGAGTACAATTATTAAAGTTCTAGCGATAATAACTGCATTATATGGGTAATAATGCACGTTATATTGCTAATAATATAAGTAATAAGTATAATTATTACAGTTCTAGCGATAATAACTGCATTATATGGGTAATAATGCATGTTACATTGATAATATTGGGAGTAATAAGTGTATTTATTATAGTTCTAGCGATAATAACTGAATAATATGGGTAATAATGCATGTTATATTGATAATAATATAAGTAATAAGTATAATTATTATAGTTCTAGCAATAATACCTCCATTATATGGGTAATAATGCATGTTATATTGATGATAATGAAAGTGATACGTATATTTATTATAGCTCTTGCGATAATAACTGCATCATATGGGTAATAATGCATGTTATATTGAGAATAATATAAGTAATATGTATAATTATTACAGTTCTGGCGATAATAACTGCATTATATGGGTAACAATGCACGTTATATTGCTAATAGTATAAGTAATAAGTATAATTATTACAGTTCTAGCAATAATACCTCCATTATATGGGTAATAATGCATGTTATATTGATAATAATATAAGTAATAAGTATAATTATTACAGTTCTAGCGATAATAACTGCATTATATGGGTAATAATGCATGTTATAATGATAATAATAAAAGTAATAAATATATTTATTACAGTTCTATCGATAATAACTGCATAATATGGGTAATAATGCATGTTATATTGATGATAATAAAAGTAATACGTATATTTATTATAGTTCTAGCGATAATAACTGCATAATATGGGTAATAATGCATGTTATATTGATAATAATCTAAGTAATAAGTATAATTATTACAGTTCTAGCGATAATAACTGCATTATATGGGTAATAATGCACGTTATATTGCTAACAATATAAGTAATAATTATAATTATTACAGTTCTAGCGATAATAACTGCATTATATGGGTAATAATGCATGTTATATTGATGATAATGAAAGTAATACGAATATTTATTATAGTTCTAGCGATAATAACTGCATAATATGGGTAATAATGCATGTTATATTGAGAATAATATAAGTAATAAGTATAATTATTACAGTTCTGGCGATAATAACTGCATTATATGGGTAATAATGCACGTTATATTGCTAATAGTATAAGTAATAAGTATAATTATTACAGTTCTTGCGATAATACCTCCATTATATGGGTAATAATGCATGTTATATTGATAATAATATAAGTAATAAGTATAATTATTACAGTTCTAGCGATAATAACTGCATTATATGGGTAATAATGCACGTTATATTGCTAATAATATAAGTAATAAGTATAATTATTACAGTTCTAGCGATAATAACTGCATTATATGGGTAATAATGCATGTTATATTGATAATAATATAAGTAATAAGTATAATTATTACAGTTCTAGCGATAATAATACTAAAATATGGCAAATAGTGCATGTTATATTGATAATAATAAAAGTAATAAATATATTTATTACAGTTCTATCGATAATAACTGCATAATATGGGTAATAATGCATGTTATATTGATGATAATAAAAGTAATACGTATATTTATTATAGTTCTAGCGATAATAACTGCATAATATGGGTAATAATGCATGTTATATTGATAATAATCTAAGTAATAAGTATAATTATTACAGTTCTAGCGATAATAACTGCATTATATGGGTAATAATGCACGTTATATTGCTAACAATATAAGTAATAATTATAATTATTACAGTTCTAGCGATAATAACTGCATTATATGGGTAATAATGCATGTTATATTGATGATAATGAAAGTAATACGAATATTTATTATAGTTCTAGCGATAATAACTGCATAATATGGGTAATAATGCATGTTATATTGAGAATAATATAAGTAATAAGTATAATTATTACAGTTCTGGCGATAATAACTGCATTATATGGGTAATAATGCACGTTATATTGCTAATAGTATAAGTAATAAGTATAATTATTACAGTTCTTGCGATAATACCTCCATTATATGGGTAATAATGCATGTTATATTGATAATAATATAAGTAATAAGTATAATTATTACAGTTCTAGCGATAATAACTGCATTATATGGGTAATAATGCACGTTATATTGCTAATAATATAAGTAATAAGTATAATTATTACAGTTCTAGCGATAATAACTGCATTATATGGGTAATAATGCATGTTATATTGATAATAATATAAGTAATAAGTATAATTATTACAGTTCTAGCGATAATAACTGCATTATATGGGTAATAATGCACGTTATATTGCTATTAGTATAAGTAATAAGTATAATTATTACAGTTCTAGCGATAATAACTGCATAATATGGGTAATAATGCACGTTATATTGCTAATAATATAAGTAATAAGTATAATTATTACAGTCCTAGCGATAATAACTGCATTATATGGGTAAAAATGCATGTTATATTGATAATATTGGGAGTAATAAGTATATTTATTATGGTTCTAGAGGTAATAACTGCATAATATGGGTAATAATGCATGTTATATTGATGATAATAAAAGTAATACGTATATTTATTATAGTTCTAGCGATAATAACTGCATAATATGGGTAATAATGCATGTTATATTGATAATAATATAAGTAATAAGTATAATTATTACAGTTCTAGCGATAATAACTGCATTATATGGGTAATAATGCACGTTATATTGCTAACAATATAAGTAATAAGTATAATTATTACAGTTCTAGCGATAATACCTACATTATATGGGTAATAATGCATGTTATATTGATAATGATATAAGTAATAAGTATAATTATTACAGTTCTAGCGATAATAACTGCATTATATGGGTAATAATGCACGTTATATTGCTAACAATATAAGTGATAAGTACAATTACTACAGTTCTAGCGATAATAACTGCATTATATGGGTAAAAATGCATGTTATATTGATAATATTGGGAGTAATAAGTATATTTATTATGGTTCTAGAGATAATAACTGCATAATATGGGTAATAATGCATGTTATATTGATAATAATATAAGTAATAAGTATAATTATTACAGTTCTAACGATAATACCTCCATTATATGGGTAATAATGCATGTTATATTGATGATAATGAAAGTAGTACGTATATTTATTATAGTTCTAGCGATAATAACTGCATAATATGGGTAATAATGCATGTTATATTGAGAATAATACAAGTAATAAGTATAATTATTACAGTTCTAGCGATAATAACTGCATTATATGGGTAATATTGCACGTTATATTGCTAACAATATAAGTAATAAGTATAATTATTACAGTTCTAGCGATAATACCTCCATTATATGGGTAATAATGCATGTTATATTGATAATGATATAAGCAATAAGTATAATTATTACAGTTCTAGCGATAATGACTGCATAATATGGGTAATAATGCACGTTATAATGCTAATAATATAAGTAATGAGTACAATTATTACAGTTCTAGCGATAATAACTGCATTATATGGGTAATAATGCATGTTATATTGATAATAACATAAGTAATAAGTATAATTATTACAGTTCTAGCGATAATAACTGCATTATATGGGTAATAATGCATGTTATATTGATAATATCGGGAGTAATAAGTATAATTATTATAGTTCTAGCGATAATAATACTAAAATATGGCAAATAGTGCATGTTATATTGATAATAATAAAAGTAATAAATATATTTATTACAGTTCTATCGATAATAACTGCATAATATGGGTAATAATGCATGTTATATTGATGATAATAAAAGTAATACGTATATTTATTATAGTTCTAGCGATAATAACTGCATAATATGGGTAATAATGCATGTTATATTGATAATAATATAAGTAATGAGTACAATTATTACAGTTCTAGCGATAATAACTACATTATATGGGTAATAATGCATGTTATATTGATAATAACATAAGTAATAAGTATAATTATTACAGTTCTAGCGATAATAACTGCATTATATGGGTAATAATGCATGTTATATTGATAATATCGGGAGTAATAAGTATAATTATTATAGTTCTAGCGATAATAATAGTAAAATATGGCAAATAGTGCATGTTATATTGATAATAATAAAAGTAATAAGTATATTTATTACAGTTCTATCGATAATAACTGCATAATATGGGTAATAATGCATGTTATATTGAAGATAATAAAAGTAATACGTATATTTATTATAGTTCTAACGATAATAACTGCATAATATGGGTAATAATGCATGTTATATTGGTAATAATATAAGTAATAAGTATAATTATTACAGTTCTAGCGATAATAACTGCATTATATGGGTAATAATGCACGTTATATTGCTAACAATATAAGTAATAAGTATAATTACTACAGTTCTAGCGATAATAACTGCATTATATGGGTAAAAATGCATGTTATATTGATAATATTGGGAGTAAGAAGTATATTTATTATGGTTCTAGAGATAATAACTGCATAATATGGGTAATAATGCATGTTATATTGATAATAATATAAGTAATAAGTATAATTATTACAGTTCTAACGATAATACCTCCATTATATGGGTAATAATGCATGTTATATTGATGATAATGAAAGTAATACGTATATTTATTATAGTTCTAGCGATAATAACTGCATAATATGGGTAATACTGCATGTTATATTGAGAATAGTATAAGTAATAAGTATAATTATTACAGTTCTAGCGATAATAACTGCATTATATGGGTAATATTGCACGTTATATTGCTAACAATATAAGTAATAAGTATAATTATTACAGTTCTAGCGATAATACCTCCAGTATATGGGTAATAATGCATGTTATATTGATAATATCGGGAGTAATAAGTATAATTATTATAGTTCTAGCGATAATAATAGTAAAATATGGCAAATAGTGCATGTTATATTGATAATAATAAAAGTAATAAATATATTTATTACAGTTCTATCGATAATAACTGCATAATATGGGTAATAATGCATGTTATATTGATGATAATAAAAGTAATACGTATATTTATTATAGTTCTAGCGATAATAACTGCATAATATGGGTAATAATGCATGTTATATTGATAATAATATAAGTAATGAGTACAATTATTACAGTTCTAGCGATAATAACTACATTATATGGGTAATAATGCATGTTATATTGATAATAACATAAGTAATATGTATAATTATTACAGTTCTAGCGATAATAACTGCATTATATGGGTAATAATGCATGTTATATTGATAATATCGGGAGTAATAAGTATAATTATTATAGTTCTAGCGATAATAATAGTAAAATATGGCAAATAGTGCATGTTATATTGATAATAATAAAAGTAATAAGTATATTTATTACAGTTCTATCGATAATAACTGCATAATATGGGTAATAATGCATGTTATATTGAAGATAATAAAAGTAATACGTATATTTATTATAGTTCTAACGATAATAACTGCATAATATGGGTAATAATGCACGTTATATTGCTAATAATATAAGTAATAAGTATAATTATTACAGTTCTAGCGATAATAACTGCATTATATGGGTAATAATGCATGTTATATTGATAATATTGGGAGTAATAAGTATATTTATTATGGTTCTAGAGATAATACCTCCATTATATGGGTAATAATGCATGTTATATTAATAATAATATAAGTAATAAGTATAATTATTATAGTTCTAGCGATAATAATAGTAAAATATGGCAAATAGTGCATGTTATATTGAAAATAATAAAAGTAATAAGTATATTTATTACAGTTCTATCGATAATAACTGCATAATATGGGTAATAATGCATGTTATATTGATGATAATAAAAGTAATACGTATATTTATTATAGTTCTAGCGATAATAACTGCATAATATGGGTAATAATGCATGTTATATTGATAATAATATAAGTAATAAGTATAATTATTACAGTTCTAGCGATAATAACTGCATTATATGGGTAATAATGCATGTTATATTGATGATAATAAAAGTAATACGTATATTTATTATAGTTCTAGCGATAATAACTGCATAATATGGGTAATAATGCATGTTATATTGATAATAATATAAGTAATAAGTATAATTATTACAGTTCTAGAGATAATAACTGCATAATATGGGTAATAATGCATGTTATATTGATAATAATATAAGTAATAAGTATAATTATTACAGTTCTGGCGATAATACCTCGATTATATGGGTAATAATGCATGTTATATTGATGATAATGAAAGTAATACGTATATTTATTATAGTTCTAGCGATAATAACTGCATAATATGGGTAATAATGCATGTTATATTGAGAATAATATAAGTAATAAGTATAATTATTACAGTTCTGGCGATAATAACTGCATTATATGGGTAATAATGCACGTTATATTGCTAATAGTATAAGTAATAAGTATAATTATTACAGTTCTTGCGATAATACCTCCATTATATGGGTAATAATGCATGTTATATTGATAATAATATAAGTAATAAGTATAATTATTACAGTTCTAGCGATAATAACTGCATTATATGGGTAATAATGCACGTTATATTGCTAATAATATAAGTAATAAGTATAATTATTACAGTTCTAGCGATAATAACTGCATTATATGGGTAATAATGCATGTTATATTGATAATAATATAAGTAATAAGTATAATTATTACAGTTCTAGCGATAATAACTGCATTATATGGGTAATAATGCACGTTATATTGCTAGTAGTATAAGTAATAAGTATAATTATTACAGTTCTAGCGATAATAACTGCATAATATGGGTAATAATGCACGTTATATTGCTAATAATATAAGTAATGAGTACAATTATTAAAGTTCTAGCGATAATAACTGCATTATATGGGTAATAATGCACGTTATGTTGCTAATAATATAAGTAATAAGTATAATTATTACAGTTCTAGCGATAATAACTGCATTATATGGGTAATAATGCATGTTATATTGATAATAATATAAGTAATAAGTATAATTATTACAGTTCTAGCGATAATAACTGCATTATATGGGTAATAATGCACGTTATATTGCTAGTAGTATAAGTAATAAGTATAATTATTACAGTTCTAGCGATAATAACTGCATAATATGGGTAATAATGCACGTTATATTGCTAATAATATAAGTAATGAGTACAATTATTAAAGTTCTAGCGATAATAACTGCATTATATGGGTAATAATGCACGTTATATTGCTAATAATATAAGTAATAAGTATAATTATTACAGTTCTAGCGATAATAACTGCATTATATGGGTAATAATGCATGTTACATTGATAATATTGGGAGTAATAAGTGTATTTATTATAGTTCTAGCGATAATAACTGAATAATATGGGTAATAATGCATGTTATATTGGTAATAATATAAGTAATAAGTATAATTATTATAGTTCTAGCAATAATACCTCCATTATATGGGTAATAATGCATGTTATATTGATGATAATGAAAGTGATACGTATATTTATTATAGCTCTTGCGATAATAACTGCATCATATGGGTAATAATGCATGTTATATTGAGAATAATATAAGTAATATGTATAATTATTACAGTTCTGGCGATAATAACTGCATTATATGGGTAACAATGCACGTTATATTGCTAATAGTATAAGTAATAAGTATAATTATTACAGTTCTAGCAATAATACCTCCATTATATGGGTAATAATGCATGTTATATTGATAATAATATAAGTAATAAGTATAATTATTACAGTTCTAGCGATAATAACTGCATTATATGGGTAATAATGCATGTTATATTGATAAGATTGGGAGTAATAAGTATATTTATTATAGTTCTAGCGATAATAACTGCATAATATGGGTAATAATGCATGTTATATTGATAATAGTATAAGTAATAAGTATAATTATTACAGTTCTAGCGATAATAACTGCATTATATGGGTAATAATGCACGTTATATTGCTAATAATATAAGTAATAAGTATAATTATTACAGTTCTAGCGATAATAACTGCATTATATGGGTAATAATGCATGTTATATTGATAATATCGGGAGTAATAAGTATAATTATTATAGTTCTAGCGATAATAATACTAAAATATGGCAAATAGTGCATGTTATATTGATAATAATAAAAGTAATAAGTATATTTATTACAGTTCTATCGATAATAACTGCATAATATGGGTAATAATGCATGTTATATTGAAGATAATAAAAGTAATACGTATATTTATTATAGTTCTAACGATAATAACTGCATAATATGGGTAATAATGCATGTTATATTGGTAATAATATAAGTAATAAGTATAATTATTACAGTTCTAGCGATAATAACTGCATTATATGGGTAATAATGCACGTTATATTGCTAACAATATAAGTAATAAGTATAATTACTACAGTTCTAGCGATAATAACTGCATTATATGGGTAAAAATGCATGTTATATTGATAATATTGGGAGTAAGAAGTATATTTATTATGGTTCTAGAGATAATAACTGCATAATATGGGTAATAATGCATGTTATATTGATAATAATATAAGTAATAAGTATAATTATTACAGTTCTAACGATAATACCTCCATTATATGGGTAATAATGCATGTTATATTGATGATAATGAAAGTAATACGTATATTTATTATAGTTCTAGCGATAATAACTGCATAATATGGGTAATAATGCATGTTATATTGATAATAATCTAAGTAATAAGTATAATTATTACAGTTCTAGCGATAATAACTGCATTATATGGGTAATAATGCACGTTATATTGCTAACAATATAAGTAATAATTATAATTATTACAGTTCTAGCCATAATAACTGCATTATATGGGTAATAATGCATGTTATATTGATGATAATAAAAGTAATACGTATATTTATTATAGTTCTAGCGATAATAACTGCATAATATGGGTAATAATGCATGTTATATTGATAATAATATAAGTAATGAGTACAATTATTACAGTTCTAGCGATAATAACTACATTATATGGGTAATAATGCATGTTATATTGATAATAACATAAGTAATATGTATAATTATTACAGTTCTAGCGATAATAACTGCATTATATGGGTAATAATGCATGTTATATTGATAATATCGGGAGTAATAAGTATAATTATTATAGTTCTAGCGATAATAATAGTAAAATATGGCAAATAGTGCATGTTATATTGATAATAATAAAAGTAATAAGTATATTTATTACAGTTCTATCGATAATAACTGCATAATATGGGTAATAATGCATGTTATATTGAAGATAATAAAAGTAATACGTATATTTATTATAGTTCTAACGATAATAACTGCATAATATGGGTAATAATGCATGTTATATTGGTAATAATATAAGTAATAAGTATAATTATTACAGTTCTAGCGATAATAACTGCATTATATGGGTAATAATGCACGTTATATTGCTAACAATATAAGTAATAAGTATAATTACTACAGTTCTAGCGATAATAACTGCATTATATGGGTAAAAATGCATGTTATATTGATAATATTGGGAGTAAGAAGTATATTTATTATGGTTCTAGAGATAATAACTGCATAATATGGGTAATAATGCATGTTATATTGATAATAATATAAGTAATAAGTATAATTATTACAGTTCTAACGATAATACCTCCATTATATGGGTAATAATGCATGTTATATTGATGATAATGAAAGTAATACGTATATTTATTATAGTTCTAGCGATAATAACTGCATAATATGGGTAATAATGCATGTTATATTGAGAATAGTATAAGTAATAAGTATAATTATTACAGTTCTAGCGATAATAACTGCATTATATGGGTAATATTGCACGTTATATTGCTAACAATATAAGTAATAAGTATAATTATTACAGTTCTAGCGATAATACCTCCATTATATGGGTAATAATGCATGTTATATTGATAATGATATAAGTAATAAGTATAATTATTACAGTTCTAGCGATAATAACTGCATAATATGGGTAATAATGCACGTTATATTGCTAATAATATAAGTAATGAGTACAATTATTACAGTTCTAGCGATAATAACTGCATTATATGGGTAATAATGCATGTTATATTGATAATAACATAAGTAATAAGTATAATTATTACAGTTCTAGCGATAATAACTGCATTATATGGGTAATAATGCATGTTATATTGATAATATCGGGAGTAATAAGTATAATTATTATAGTTCTAGCGATAATAATACTAAAATATGGCAAATAGTGCATGTTATATTGATAATAATAAAAGTAATAAATATATTTATTACAGTTCTATCGATAATAACTGCATAATATGGGTAATAATGCATGTTATATTGATGATAATAAAAGTAATACGTATATTTATTATAGTTCTAGCGATAATAACTGCATAATATGGGTAATAATGCATGTTATATTGATAATAATCTAAGTAATAAGTATAATTATTACAGTTCTGGCGATAATAACTGCATTATATGGGTAATAATGCACGTTATATTGCTAATAGTATAAGTAATAAGTATAATTATTACAGTCCTTGCGATAATACCTCCATTATATGGGTAATAATGCATGTTATATTGATAATAATATAAGTAATAAGTATAATTATTACAGTTCTAGCAATAATAACTGCATTATATGGATAATAATGCACGTTATATTGCTAATAATATAAGTAATAAGTATAATTATTACAGTTCTAGCGATAATAACTGCATTATATGGGTAATAATGCATGTTATATTGATAATATTGGGAGTAATAAGTATATTTATTATGGTTCTAGAGATAATACCTCCATTATATGGGTAATAATGCATGTTATATTAATAATAATATAAGTAATAAGTATAATTATTATAGTTCTAGCGATAATAATAGTAAAATATGGCAAATAGTGCATGTTATATTGAAAATAATAAAAGTAATAAGTATATTTATTACAGTTCTATCGATAATAACTGCATAATATGGGTAATAATGCATGTTATATTGATGATAATAAAAGTAATACGTATATTTATTATAGTTCTAGCGATAATAACTGCATAATATGGGTAATAATGCATGTTATATTGATAATAATATAAGTAATAAGTATAATTATTACAGTTCTAGCGATAATAACTGCATTATATGGGTAATAATGCATGTTATATTGATGATAATAAAAGTAATACGTATATTTATTATAGTTCTAGCGATAATAACTGCATAATATGGGTAATAATGCATGTTATATTGATAATAATATAAGTAATAAGTATAATTATTACAGTTCTAGAGATAATAACTGCATAATATGGGTAATAATGCATGTTATATTGATAATAATATAAGTAATAAGTATAATTATTACAGTTCTGGCGATAATACCTCGATTATATGGGTAATAATGCATGTTATATTGATGATAATGAAAGTAATACGTATATTTATTATAGTTCTAGCGATAATAACTGCATAATATGGGTAATAATGCATGTTATATTGAGAATAATATAAGTAATAAGTATAATTATTACAGTTCTGGCGATAATAACTGCATTATATGGGTAATAATGCACGTTATATTGCTAATAGTATAAGTAATAAGTATAATTATTACAGTTCTTGCGATAATACCTCCATTATATGGGTAATAATGCATGTTATATTGATAATAATATAAGTAATAAGTATAATTATTACAGTTCTAGCGATAATAACTGCATTATATGGGTAATAATGCACGTTATATTGCTAATAATATAAGTAATAAGTATAATTATTACAGTTCTAGCGATAATAACTGCATTATATGGGTAATAATGCATGTTATATTGATAATAATATAAGTAATAAGTATAATTATTACAGTTCTAGCGATAATAACTGCATTATATGGGTAATAATGCACGTTATATTGCTAGTAGTATAAGTAATAAGTATAATTATTACAGTTCTAGCGATAATAACTGCATAATATGGGTAATAATGCACGTTATATTGCTAATAATATAAGTAATGAGTACAATTATTAAAGTTCTAGCGATAATAACTGCATTATATGGGTAATAATGCACGTTATGTTGCTAATAATATAAGTAATAAGTATAATTATTACAGTTCTAGCGATAATAACTGCATTATATGGGTAATAATGCATGTTATATTGATAATAATATAAGTAATAAGTATAATTATTACAGTTCTAGCGATAATAACTGCATTATATGGGTAATAATGCACGTTATATTGCTAGTAGTATAAGTAATAAGTATAATTATTACAGTTCTAGCGATAATAACTGCATAATATGGGTAATAATGCACGTTATATTGCTAATAATATAAGTAATGAGTACAATTATTAAAGTTCTAGCGATAATAACTGCATTATATGGGTAATAATGCACGTTATATTGCTAATAATATAAGTAATAAGTATAATTATTACAGTTCTAGCGATAATAACTGCATTATATGGGTAATAATGCATGTTACATTGATAATATTGGGAGTAATAAGTGTATTTATTATAGTTCTAGCGATAATAACTGAATAATATGGGTAATAATGCATGTTATATTGGTAATAATATAAGTAATAAGTATAATTATTATAGTTCTAGCAATAATACCTCCATTATATGGGTAATAATGCATGTTATATTGATGATAATGAAAGTGATACGTATATTTATTATAGCTCTTGCGATAATAACTGCATCATATGGGTAATAATGCATGTTATATTGAGAATAATATAAGTAATATGTATAATTATTACAGTTCTGGCGATAATAACTGCATTATATGGGTAACAATGCACGTTATATTGCTAATAGTATAAGTAATAAGTATAATTATTACAGTTCTAGCAATAATACCTCCATTATATGGGTAATAATGCATGTTATATTGATAATAATATAAGTAATAAGTATAATTATTACAGTTCTAGCGATAATAACTGCATTATATGGGTAATAATGCATGTTATATTGATAAGATTGGGAGTAATAAGTATATTTATTATAGTTCTAGCGATAATAACTGCATAATATGGGTAATAATGCATGTTATATTGATAATAGTATAAGTAATAAGTATAATTATTACAGTTCTAGCGATAATAACTGCATTATATGGGTAATAATGCATGTTATATTGATAATAATATAAGTAATAAGTATAATTATTACAGTTCTAGCGATAATAACTGCATTATATGGGTAATAATGCACGTTATATTGCTAGTAGTATAAGTAATAAGTATAATTATTACAGTTCTAGCGATAATAACTGCATAATATGGGTAATAATGCACGTTATATTGCTAATAATATAAGTAATGAGTACAATTATTAAAGTTCTAGCGATAATAACTGCATTATATGGGTAATAATGCACGTTATATTGCTAATAATATAAGTAATAAGTATAATTATTACAGTTCTAGCGATAATAACTGCATTATATGGGTAATAATGCATGTTACATTGATAATATTGGGAGTAATAAGTGTATTTATTATAGTTCTAGCGATAATAACTGAATAATATGGGTAATAATGCATGTTATATTGGTAATAATATAAGTAATAAGTATAATTATTATAGTTCTAGCAATAATACCTCCATTATATGGGTAATAATGCATGTTATATTGATGATAATGAAAGTGATACGTATATTTATTATAGCTCTTGCGATAATAACTGCATCATATGGGTAATAATGCATGTTATATTGAGAATAATATAAGTAATATGTATAATTATTACAGTTCTGGCGATAATAACTGCATTATATGGGTAACAATGCACGTTATATTGCTAATAGTATAAGTAATAAGTATAATTATTACAGTTCTAGCAATAATACCTCCATTATATGGGTAATAATGCATGTTATATTGATAATAATATAAGTAATAAGTATAATTATTACAGTTCTAGCGATAATAACTGCATTATATGGGTAATAATGCATGTTATATTGATAAGATTGGGAGTAATAAGTATATTTATTATAGTTCTAGCGATAATAACTGCATAATATGGGTAATAATGCATGTTATATTGATAATAGTATAAGTAATAAGTATAATTATTACAGTTCTAGCGATAATAACTGCATTATATGGGTAATAATGCACGTTATATTGCTAATAATATAAGTAATAAGTATAATTATTACAGTTCTAGCGATAATAACTGCATTATATGGGTAATAATGCATGTTATATTGATAATATCGGGAGTAATAAGTATAATTATTATAGTTCTAGCGATAATAATACTAAAATATGGCAAATAGTGCATGTTATATTGATAATAATAAAAGTAATAAGTATATTTATTACAGTTCTATCGATAATAACTGCATAATATGGGTAATAATGCATGTTATATTGAAGATAATAAAAGTAATACGTATATTTATTATAGTTCTAACGATAATAACTGCATAATATGGGTAATAATGCATGTTATATTGGTAATAATATAAGTAATAAGTATAATTATTACAGTTCTAGCGATAATAACTGCATTATATGGGTAATAATGCACGTTATATTGCTAACAATATAAGTAATAAGTATAATTACTACAGTTCTAGCGATAATAACTGCATTATATGGGTAAAAATGCATGTTATATTGATAATATTGGGAGTAAGAAGTATATTTATTATGGTTCTAGAGATAATAACTGCATAATATGGGTAATAATGCATGTTATATTGATAATAATATAAGTAATAAGTATAATTATTACAGTTCTAACGATAATACCTCCATTATATGGGTAATAATGCATGTTATATTGATGATAATGAAAGTAATACGTATATTTATTATAGTTCTAGCGATAATAACTGCATAATATGGGTAATAATGCATGTTATATTGATAATAATCTAAGTAATAAGTATAATTATTACAGTTCTAGCGATAATAACTGCATTATATGGGTAATAATGCACGTTATATTGCTAACAATATAAGTAATAATTATAATTATTACAGTTCTAGCCATAATAACTGCATTATATGGGTAATAATGCATGTTATATTGATGATAATGAAAGTAATACGAATATTTATTATAGTTCTAGCGATAATAACTGCATAATATGGGTAATAATGCATGTTATATTGAGAATAATATAAGTAATAAGTATAATTATTACAGTTCTGGCGATAATAACTGCATTATATGGGTAATAATGCACGTTATATTGCTAATAGTATAAGTAATAAGTATAATTATTACAGTTCTTGCGATAATACCTCCATTATATGGGTAATAATGCATGTTATATTGATAATAATATAAGTAATAAGTATAATTATTACAGTTCTAGCGATAATAACTGCATTATATGGGTAATAATGCACGTTATATTGCTAATAATATAAGTAATAAGTATAATTATTACAGTTCTAGCGATAATAACTGCATTATATGGGTAATAATGCATGTTATATTGATAATAATATAAGTAATAAGTATAATTATTACAGTTCTAGCGATAATAACTGCATTATATGGGTAATAATGCACGTTATATTGCTATTAGTATAAGTAATAAGTATAATTATTACAGTTCTAGCGATAATAACTGCATAATATGGGTAATAATGCACGTTATATTGCTAATAATATAAGTAATAAGTATAATTATTACAGTTCTAGCCATAATAACTGCATTATATGGGTAAAAATGCATGTTATATTGATAATATTGGCAGTAATAAGTATATTTATTATGGTTCTAGAGATAATAACTGCATAATATGGGTAATAATGCATGTTATATTGATGATAATAAAAGTAATACGTATATTTATTATAGTTCTAGCGATAATAACTGCATAATATGGGTAATAATGCATGTTATATTGATAATAATATAAGTAATAAGTATAATTATTACAGTTCTAGCGATAATAACTGCATTATATGGGTAATAATGCACGTTATATTGCTAACAATATAAGTAATAAGTATAATTATTACAGTTCTAGCGATAATACCTACATTATATGGGTAATAATGCATGTTATATTGATAATGATATAAGTAATAAGTATAATTATTACAGTTCTAGCGATAATAACTGCATAATATGGGTAATAATGCACGTTATATTGCTAATAATATAAGTAATGAGTACAATTATTACAGTTCTAGCGATAATAACTGCATTATATGGGTAATAATGCATGTTATATTGATAATAACATAAGTAATAAGTATAATTATTACAGTTCTAGCGATAATAACTGCATTATATGGGTAATAATGCATGTTATATTGATAATATCGGGAGTAATAAGTATAATTATTATAGTTCTAGCGATAATAATAGTAAAATATGGCAAATAGTGCATGTTATATTGATAATAATAAAAGTAATAAGTATATTTATTACAGTTCTATCGATAATAACTGCATAATATGGGTAATAATGCATGTTATATTGAAGATAATAAAAGTAATACGTATATTTATTATAGTTCTAGCGATAATAACTGCATAATATGGGTAATAATGCATGTTATATTGATAATAATATAAGTAATAAGTATAATTATTACAGTTCTAGCGATAATAACTGCATTATATGGGTAATAATGCACGTTATATTGCTAACAATATAAGTAATAAGTACAATTACTACAGTTCTAGCGATAATAACTGCATTATATGGGTAAAAATGCATGTTATATTGATAATATTGGGAGTAATAAGTATATTTATTATGGTTCTAGAGATAATAACTGCATAATATGGGTAATAATGCATGTTATATTGATAATAATATAAGTAATAAGTATAATTATTACAGTTCTAACGATAATACCTCCATTATATGGGTAATAATGCATGTTATATTGATGATAATGAAAGTAGTACGTATAT
Organism: Megachile leachella; assembly: GCA_963576845.1. Lineage (NCBI taxonomy): Eukaryota > Metazoa > Arthropoda > Insecta > Hymenoptera > Megachilidae > Megachile > Megachile leachella. The sequence goes on along the minus strand of CAUYWW010000146.1, from coordinate 1,674,696 downwards.
TTATTATAGTTCTAGGGATAATAACTGCATAATATGGGTAATAATGCATGTTATATTGAGAATAATATAAGTAATAAGTATAATTATTACAGTTCTAGCGATAATAACTGCATTATATGGGTAATAATGCATGTTATATTGATAATATCGGGAGTAATAAGTATAATTATTATAGTTCTAGCGATAATAATACTAAAATATGGCAAATAGTGCATGTTATATTGATAATAATAAAAGTAATAAATATATTTATTACAGTTCTATCGATAATAACTGCATAATATGGGTAATAATGCATGTTATATTGATGATAATAAAAGTAATACGTATATTTATTATAGTTCTAGCGATAATAACTGCATAATATGGGTAATAATGCATGTTATATTGATAATAATATAAGTAATGAGTACAATTATTACAGTTCTAGCGATAATAACTACATTATATGGGTAATAATGCATGTTATATTGATAATAACATAAGTAAAAGTATAATTATTACAGTTCTAGCGATAATAACTGCATTATATGGGTAATAATGCATGTTATATTGATAATATCGGGAGTAATAAGTATAATTATTATAGTTCTAGCGATAATAATAGTAAAATATGGCAAATTGTGCATGTTATATTGATAATAATAAAAGTAATAAGTATATTTATTACAGTTCTATCGATAATAACTGCATAATATGGGTAATAATGCATGTTATATTGAAGATAATAAAAGTAATACGTATATTTATTATAGTTCTAACGATAATAACTGCATAATATGGGTAATAATGCATGTTATATTGGTAATAATATAAGTAATAAGTATAATTATTACAGTTCTAGCGATAATAACTGCATTATATGGGTAATAATGCACGTTATATTGCTAACAATATAAGTAATAAGTATAATTACTACAGTTCTAGCGATAATAACTGCATTATATGGGTAAAAATGCATGTTATATTGATAATATTGGGAGTAAGAAGTATATTTATTATGGTTCTAGCTATAATAACTGCATAATATGGGTAATAATGCATGTTATATTGATAATAATATAAGTAATAAGTATAATTATTACAGTTCTAACGATAATACCTCCATTATATGGGTAATAATGCATGTTATATTGATGATAATAAAAGTAATACGTATATTTATTATAGTTCTAGCGATAATAACTGCATAATATGGGTAATAATGCATGTTATATTGATAATAATCTAAGTAATAAGTATAATTATTACAGTTCTAGCGATAATAACTGCATTATATGGGTAATAATGCACGTTATATTGCTAACAATATAAGTAATGATTATAATTATTACAGTTCTAGCGATAATAACTGCATTATATGGGTAATAATGCATGTTATATTGATGATAATGAAAGTAATACGAATATTTATTATAGTTCTAGCGATAATAACTGCATAATATGGGTAATAATGCATGTTATATTGAGAATAATATAAGTAATAAGTATAATTATTACAGTTCTGGCGATAATAACTGCATTATATGGGTAATAATGCACGTTATATCGCTAATAGTATAAGTAATAAGTATAATTATTACAGTTCTTGCGATAATACCTCCATTATATGGGTAATAATGCATGTTATATTGATAATAATATAAGTAATAAGTATAATTATTACAGTTCTAGCGATAATAACTGCATTATATGGGTAATAATGCACGTTATATTGCTAATAATATAAGTAATAAGTATAATTATTACAGTTCTAGCGATAATAACTGCATTATATGGGTAATAATGCATGTTATATTGATAATAATATAAGTAATAAGTATAATTATTACAGTTCTAGCGATAATAACTGCATTATATGGGTAATAATGCACGTTATATTGCTATTAGTATAAGTAATAAGTATAATTATTACAGTTCTAGCGATAATAACTGCATAATATGGGTAATAATGCACGTTATATTGCTAATAATATAAGTAATAAGTATAATTATTACAGTTCTAGCCATAATAACTGCATTATATGGGTAAAAATGCATGTTATATTGATAATATTGGGAGTAATAAGTATATTTATTATGGTTCTAGAGATAATAACTGCATAATATGGGTAATAATGCATGTTATATTGATGATAATAAAAGTAATACGTATATTTATTATAGTTCTAGCGATAATAACTGCATAATATGGGTAATAATGCATGTTATATTGATAATAATATAAGTAATAAGTATAATTATTACAGTTCTAGCCATAATAACTGCATTATATGGGTAAAAATGCATGTTATATTGATAATATTGGGAGTAATAAGTATATTTATTATGGTTCTAGAGATAATAACTGCATAATATGGGTAATAATGCATGTTATATTGATGATAATAAAAGTAATACGTATATTTATTATAGTTCTAGCGATAATAACTGCATAATATGGGTAATAATGCATGTTATATTGATAATAATATAAGTAATAAGTATAATTATTACAGTTCTAGCGATAATAACTGCATTATATGGGTAATAATGCACGTTATATTGCTAACAATATAAGTAATAAGTATAATTATTACAGTTCTAGCGATAATACCTACATTATATGGGTAATAATGCATGTTATATTGATAATGATATAAGTAATAAGTATAATTATTACAGTTCTAGCGATAATAACTGCATAATATGGGTAATAATGCACGTTATATTGCTAATAATATAAGTAATGAGTACAATTATTACAGTTCTAGCGATAATAACTGCATTATATGGGTAATAATGCATGTTATATTGATAATAACATAAGTAATAAGTATAATTATTACAGTTCTAGCGATAATAACTGCATTATATGGGTAATCATGCATGTTATATTGATAATATCGGGAGTAATAAGTATAATTATTATAGTTCTAGCGATAATAATAGTAAAATATGGCAAATAGTGCATGTTATATTGATAATAATAAAAGTAATAAGTATATTTATTACAGTTCTATCGATAATAACTGCATAATATGGGTAATAATGCATGTTATATTGAAGATAATAAAAGTAATACGTATATTTATTATAGTTCTAGCGATAATAACTGCATAATATGGGTAATAATGCATGTTATATTGATAATAATATAAGTAATAAGTATAATTATTACAGTTCTAGCGATAATAACTGCATTATATGGGTAATAATGCACGTTATATTGCTAACAATATAAGTAATAAGTACAATTACTACAGTTCTAGCGATAATAACTGCATTATATGGGTAAAAATGCATGTTATATTGATAATATTGGGAGTAATAAGTATATTTATTATGGTTCTAGAGATAATAACTGCATAATATGGGTAATAATGCATGTTATATTGATAATAATATAAGTAATAAGTATAATTATTACAGTTCTAACGATAATACCTCCATTATATGGGTAATAATGCATGTTATATTGATGATAATGAAAGTAGTACGTATATTTATTATAGTTCTAGCGATAATAACTGCATAATATGGGTAATAATGCATGTTATATTGAGAATAATATAAGTAATAAGTATAATTATTACAGTTCTAGCGATAATAACTGCATTATATGGGTAATATTGCACGTTATATTGCTAACAATATAAGTAATAAGTATAATTATTACAGTTCTAGCGATAATACCTCCATTATATGGGTAATAATGCATGTTATATTGATAATATCGGGAGTAATAAGTATAATTATTATAGTTCTAGCGATAATAATACTAAAATATGGCAAATAGTGCATGTTATATTGATAATAATAAAAGTAATAAATATATTTATTACAGTTCTATCGATAATAACTGCATAATATGGGTAATAATGCATGTTATATTGATGATAATAAAAGTAATACGTATATTTATTATAGTTCTAGCGATAATAACTGCATAATATGGGTAATAATGCATGTTATATTGATAATAATATAAGTAATGAGTACAATTATTACAGTTCTAGCGATAATAACTACATTATATGGGTAATAATGCATGTTATATTGATAATAACATAAGTAAAAGTATAATTATTACAGTTCTAGCGATAATAACTGCATTATATGGGTAATAATGCATGTTATATTGATAATATCGGGAGTAATAAGTATAATTATTATAGTTCTAGCGATAATAATAGTAAAATATGGCAAATAGTGCATGTTATATTGATAATAATAAAAGTAATAAGTATATTTATTACAGTTCTATCGATAATAACTGCATAATATGGGTAATAATGCATGTTATATTCAAGATAATAAAAGTAATACGTATATTTATTATAGTTCTAACGATAATAACTGCATAATATGGGTAATAATGCATGTTATATTGGTAATAATATAAGTAATAAGTATAATTATTACAGTTCTAGCGATAATAACTGCATTATATGGGTAATATTGCACGTTATATTGCTAACAATATAAGTAATAAGTATAATTATTACAGTTCTAGCGATAATACCTCCAGTATATGGGTAATAATGCATGTTATATTGATAATATCGGGAGTAATAAGTATAATTATTATAGTTCTAGCGATAATAATAGTAAAATATGGCAAATAGTGCATGTTATATTGATAATAATAAAAGTAATAAGTATATTTATTACAGTTCTATCGATAATAACTGCATAATATGGGTAATAATGCATGTTATATTGAAGATAATAAAAGTAATACGTATATTTATTATAGTTCTAGCGATAATAACTGCATAATATGGGTAATAATGCATGTTATATTGATAATAATATAAGTAATAAGTATAATTATTACAGTTCTAGCGATAATAACTGCATTATATGGGTAATAATGCACGTTATATTGCTAACAATATAAGTAATAAGTACAATTACTACAGTTCTAGCGATAATAACTGCATTATATGGGTAAAAATGCATGTTATATTGATAATATTGGGAGTAATAAGTATATTTATTATGGTTCTAGAGATAATAACTGCATAATATGGGTAATAATGCATGTTATATTGATAATAATATAAGTAATAAGTATAATTATTACAGTTCTAACGATAATACCTCCATTATATGGGTAATAATGCATGTTATATTGATGATAATGAAAGTAGTACGTATATTTATTATAGTTCTAGCGATAATAACTGCATAATATGGGTAATAATGCATGTTATATTGAGAATAATATAAGTAATAAGTATAATTATTACAGTTCTAGCGATAATAACTGCATTATATGGGTAATATTGCACGTTATATTGCTAACAATATAAGTAATAAGTATAATTATTACAGTTCTAGCGATAATACCTCCATTATATGGGTAATAATGCATGTTATATTGATAATATCGGGAGTAATAAGTATAATTATTATAGTTCTAGCGATAATAATACTAAAATATGGCAAATAGTGCATGTTATATTGATAATAATAAAAGTAATAAATATATTTATTACAGTTCTATCGATAATAACTGCATAATATGGGTAATAATGCATGTTATATTGATGATAATAAAAGTAATACGTATATTTATTATAGTTCTAGCGATAATAACTGCATAATATGGGTAATAATGCATGTTATATTGATAATAATATAAGTAATGAGTACAATTATTACAGTTCTAGCGATAATAACTACATTATATGGGTAATAATGCATGTTATATTGATAATAACATAAGTAAAAGTATAATTATTACAGTTCTAGCGATAATAACTGCATTATATGGGTAATAATGCATGTTATATTGATAATATCGGGAGTAATAAGTATAATTATTATAGTTCTAGCGATAATAATAGTAAAATATGGCAAATAGTGCATGTTATATTGATAATAATAAAAGTAATAAGTATATTTATTACAGTTCTATCGATAATAACTGCATAATATGGGTAATAATGCATGTTATATTCAAGATAATAAAAGTAATACGTATATTTATTATAGTTCTAACGATAATAACTGCATAATATGGGTAATAATGCATGTTATATTGGTAATAATATAAGTAATAAGTATAATTATTACAGTTCTAGCGATAATAACTGCATTATATGGGTAATATTGCACGTTATATTGCTAACAATATAAGTAATAAGTATAATTATTACAGTTCTAGCGATAATACCTCCAGTATATGGGTAATAATGCATGTTATATTGATAATATCGGGAGTAATAAGTATAATTATTATAGTTCTAGCGATAATAATAGTAAAATATGGCAAATAGTGCATGTTATATTGATAATAATAAAAGTAATAAGTATATTTATTACAGTTCTATCGATAATAACTGCATAATATGGGTAATAATGCATGTTATATTGAAGATAATAAAAGTAATACGTATATTTATTATAGTTCTAGCGATAATAACTGCATAATATGGGTAATAATGCATGTTATATTGATAATAATATAAGTAATAAGTATAATTATTACAGTTCTAGCGATAATAACTGCATTATATGGGTAATAATGCACGTTATATTGCTAACAATATAAGTAATAAGTACAATTACTACAGTTCTAGCGATAATAACTGCATTATATGGGTAAAAATGCATGTTATATTGATAATATTGGGAGTAATAAGTATATTTATTATGGTTCTAGAGATAATAACTGCATAATATGGGTAATAATGCATGTTATATTGATAATAATATAAGTAATAAGTATAATTATTACAGTTCTAACGATAATACCTCCATTATATGGGTAATAATGCATGTTATATTGATGATAATGAAAGTAGTACGTATATTTATTATAGTTCTAGCGATAATAACTGCATAATATGGGTAATAATGCATGTTATATTGAGAATAATATAAGTAATAAGTATAATTATTACAGTTCTAGCGATAATAACTGCATTATATGGGTAATATTGCACGTTATATTGCTAACAATATAAGTAATAAGTATAATTATTACAGTTCTAGCGATAATACCTCCATTATATGGGTAATAATGCATGTTATATTGATAATGATATAAGTAATAAGTATAATTATTACAGTTCTAGCGATAATAACTGCATAATATGGGTAATAATGCACGTTATATTGCTAATAGTATAAGTAATAAGTATAATTATTACAGTTCTAGCAATAATACCTCCATTATATGGGTAATAATGCATGTTATATTGATAATAATATAAGTAATAAGTATAATTATTACAGTTCTAGCGATAATAACTGCATTATATGGGTAATAATGCATGTTATATTGATAATATTGGGAGTAATAAGTATATTTATTATGGTTCTAGAGATAATACCTCCATTATATGGGTAATAATGCATGTTATATTAATAATAATATAAGTAATAAGTATAATTATTATAGTTCTAGCGATAATAATAGTAAAATATGGCAAATAGTGCATGTTATATTGAAAATAATAAAAGTAATAAGTATAATTATTACAGTTCTAGCGATAATAACTGCATTATATGGGTAATAATGCATGTTATATTGATGATAATAAAAGTAATACGTATATTTATTATAGTTCTAGCGATAATAACTGCATAATATGGGTAATAATGCATGTTATATTGATAATAATATAAGTAATAAGTATAATTATTACAGTTCTAGAGATAATAACTGCATAATATGGGTAATAATGCATGTTATATTGATAATAATATAAGTAATAAGTATAATTATTACAGTTCTGGCGATAATACCTCGATTATATGGGTAATAATGCATGTTATATTGATGATAATGAAAGTAATACGTATATTTATTATAGTTCTAGCGATAGTAACTGCATAATATGGGTAATAATGCATGTTATATTGAGAATAATATAAGTAATAAGTATAATTATTACAGTTCTGGCGATAATAACTGCATTATATGGGTAACAATGCACGTTATATTGCTAATAGTATAAGTAATAAGTATAATTATTACAGTTCTAGCAATAATACCTCCATTATATGGGTAATAATGCATGTTATATTGATAATAATATAAGTAATAAGTATAATTATTACAGTTCTAGCGATAATAACTGCATTATATGGGTAATAATGCATGTTATATTGATAATATTGGGAGTAATAAGTATATTTATTATAGTTCTAGCGATAATAACTGCATAATATGGGTAATAATGCATGTTATATTGATAATAGTATAAGTAATAAGTATAATTATTACAGTTCTAGCGATGATAACTGCATTATATGGGTAATAATGCACGTTATATTGCTAATAATATAAGTAATAAGTATAATTATTACAGTTCTAGCGATAATAACTGCATTATATGGGTAATAATGCATGTTATATTGATAATAATATAAGTAATAAGTATAATTATTACAGTTCTAGCGATAATAACTGCATTATATGGGTAATAATGCACGTTATATTGCTATTAGTATAAGTAATAAGTATAATTATTACAGTTCTAGCGATAATAACTGCATAATATGGGTAATAATGCACGTTATATTGCTAATAATATAAGTAATAAGTATAATTATTACAGTTCTAGCCATAATAACTGCATTATATGGGTAAAAATGCATGTTATATTGATAATATTGGCAGTAATAAGTATATTTATTATGGTTCTAGAGATAATAACTGCATAATATGGGTAATAATGCATGTTATATTGATGATAATAAAAGTAATACGTATATTTATTATAGTTCTAGCGATAATAACTGCATAATATGGGTAATAATGCATGTTATATTGATAATAATATAAGTAATAAGTATAATTATTACAGTTCTAGCGATAATAACTGCATTATATGGGTAATAATGCACGTTATATTGCTAACAATATAAGTAATAAGTATAATTATTACAGTTCTAGCGATAATACCTACATTATATGGGTAATAATGCATGTTATATTGATAATGATATAAGTAATAAGTATAATTATTACAGTTCTAGCGATAATAACTGCATAATATGGGTAATAATGCACGTTATATTGCTAATAATATAAGTAATGAGTACAATTATTACAGTTCTAGCGATAATAACTGCATTATATGGGTAATAATGCATGTTATATTGATAATAACATAAGTAATAAGTATAATTATTACAGTTCTAGCGATAATAACTGCATTATATGGGTAATAATGCATGTTATATTGATAATATCGGGAGTAATAAGTATAATTATTATAGTTCTAGCGATAATAATAGTAAAATATGGCAAATAGTGCATGTTATATTGATAATAATAAAAGTAATAAGTATATTTATTACAGTTCTATCGATAATAACTGCATAATATGGGTAATAATGCATGTTATATTGAAGATAATAAAAGTAATACGTATATTTATTATAGTTCTAGCGATAATAACTGCATAATATGGGTAATAATGCATGTTATATTGATAATAATATAAGTAATAAGTATAATTATTACAGTTCTAGCGATAATAACTGCATTATATGGGTAATAATGCACGTTATATTGCTAACAATATAAGTAATAAGTACAATTACTACAGTTCTAGCGATAATAACTGCATTATATGGGTAAAAATGCATGTTATATTGATAATATTGGGAGTAATAAGTATATTTATTATGGTTCTAGAGATAATAACTGCATAATATGGGTAATAATGCATGTTATATTGATAATAATATAAGTAATAAGTATAATTATTACAGTTCTAACGATAATACCTCCATTATATGGGTAATAATGCATGTTATATTGATGATAATGAAAGTAGTACGTATATTTATTATAGTTCTAGCGATAATAACTGCATAATATGGGTAATAATGCATGTTATATTGAGAATAATATAAGTAATAAGTATAATTATTACAGTTCTAGCGATAATAACTGCATTATATGGGTAATAATGCATGTTATATTGATAATATCGGGAGTAATAAGTATAATTATTATAGTTCTAGCGATAATAATACTAAAATATGGCAAATAGTGCATGTTATATTGATAATAATAAAAGTAATAAATATATTTATTACAGTTCTATCGATAATAACTGCATAATATGGGTAATAATGCATGTTATATTGATGATAATAAAAGTAATACGTATATTTATTATAGTTCTAGCGATAATAACTGCATAATATGGGTAATAATGCATGTTATATTGATAATAATATAAGTAATGAGTACAATTATTACAGTTCTAGCGATAATAACTACATTATATGGGTAATAATGCATGTTATATTGATAATAACATAAGTAAAAGTATAATTATTACAGTTCTAGCGATAATAACTGCATTATATGGGTAATAATGCATGTTATATTGATAATATCGGGAGTAATAAGTATAATTATTATAGTTCTAGCGATAATAATAGTAAAATATGGCAAATTGTGCATGTTATATTGATAATAATAAAAGTAATAAGTATATTTATTACAGTTCTATCGATAATAACTGCATAATATGGGTAATAATGCATGTTATATTGAAGATAATAAAAGTAATACGTATATTTATTATAGTTCTAACGATAATAACTGCATAATATGGGTAATAATGCATGTTATATTGGTAATAATATAAGTAATAAGTATAATTATTACAGTTCTAGCGATAATAACTGCATTATATGGGTAATAATGCACGTTATATTGCTAACAATATAAGTAATAAGTATAATTACTACAGTTCTAGCGATAATAACTGCATTATATGGGTAAAAATGCATGTTATATTGATAATATTGGGAGTAAGAAGTATATTTATTATGGTTCTAGCTATAATAACTGCATAATATGGGTAATAATGCACGTTATATCGCTAATAGTATAAGTAATAAGTATAATTATTACAGTTCTTGCGATAATACCTCCATTATATGGGTAATAATGCATGTTATATTGATAATAATATAAGTAATAAGTATAATTATTACAGTTCTAGCGATAATAACTGCATTATATGGGTAATAATGCACGTTATATTGCTAATAATATAAGTAATAAGTATAATTATTACAGTTCTAGCGATAATAACTGCATTATATGGGTAATAATGCATGTTATATTGATAATAATATAAGTAATAAGTATAATTATTACAGTTCTAGCGATAATAACTGCATTATATGGGTAATAATGCACGTTATATTGCTATTAGTATAAGTAATAAGTATAATTATTACAGTTCTAGCGATAATAACTGCATAATATGGGTAATAATGCACGTTATATTGCTAATAATATAAGTAATAAGTATAATTATTACAGTTCTAGCCATAATAACTGCATTATATGGGTAAAAATGCATGTTATATTGATAATATTGGGAGTAATAAGTATATTTATTATGGTTCTAGAGATAATAACTGCATAATATGGGTAATAATGCATGTTATATTGATGATAATAAAAGTAATACGTATATTTATTATAGTTCTAGCGATAATAACTGCATAATATGGGTAATAATGCATGTTATATTGATAATAATATAAGTAATAAGTATAATTATTACAGTTCTAGCCATAATAACTGCATTATATGGGTAAAAATGCATGTTATATTGATAATATTGGGAGTAATAAGTATATTTATTATGGTTCTAGAGATAATAACTGCATAATATGGGTAATAATGCATGTTATATTGATGATAATAAAAGTAATACGTATATTTATTATAGTTCTAGCGATAATAACTGCATAATATGGGTAATAATGCATGTTATATTGATAATAATATAAGTAATAAGTATAATTATTACAGTTCTAGCGATAATAACTGCATTATATGGGTAATAATGCACGTTATATTGCTAACAATATAAGTAATAAGTATAATTATTACAGTTCTAGCGATAATACCTACATTATATGGGTAATAATGCATGTTATATTGATAATGATATAAGTAATAAGTATAATTATTACAGTTCTAGCGATAATAACTGCATAATATGGGTAATAATGCACGTTATATTGCTAATAATATAAGTAATGAGTACAATTATTACAGTTCTAGCGATAATAACTGCATTATATGGGTAATAATGCATGTTATATTGATAATAACATAAGTAATAAGTATAATTATTACAGTTCTAGCGATAATAACTGCATTATATGGGTAATCATGCATGTTATATTGATAATATCGGGAGTAATAAGTATAATTATTATAGTTCTAGCGATAATAATAGTAAAATATGGCAAATAGTGCATGTTATATTGATAATAATAAAAGTAATAAGTATATTTATTACAGTTCTATCGATAATAACTGCATAATATGGGTAATAATGCATGTTATATTGAAGATAATAAAAGTAATACGTATATTTATTATAGTTCTAGCGATAATAACTGCATAATATGGGTAATAATGCATGTTATATTGATAATAATATAAGTAATAAGTATAATTATTACAGTTCTAGCGATAATAACTGCATTATATGGGTAATAATGCACGTTATATTGCTAACAATATAAGTAATAAGTACAATTACTACAGTTCTAGCGATAATAACTGCATTATATGGGTAAAAATGCATGTTATATTGATAATATTGGGAGTAATAAGTATATTTATTATGGTTCTAGAGATAATAACTGCATAATATGGGTAATAATGCATGTTATATTGATAATAATATAAGTAATAAGTATAATTATTACAGTTCTAACGATAATACCTCCATTATATGGGTAATAATGCATGTTATATTGATGATAATGAAAGTAGTACGTATATTTATTATAGTTCTAGCGATAATAACTGCATAATATGGGTAATAATGCATGTTATATTGAGAATAATATAAGTAATAAGTATAATTATTACAGTTCTAGCGATAATAACTGCATTATATGGGTAATATTGCACGTTATATTGCTAACAATATAAGTAATAAGTATAATTATTACAGTTCTAGCGATAATACCTCCATTATATGGGTAATAATGCATGTTATATTGATAATATCGGGAGTAATAAGTATAATTATTATAGTTCTAGCGATAATAATACTAAAATATGGCAAATAGTGCATGTTATATTGATAATAATAAAAGTAATAAATATATTTATTACAGTTCTATCGATAATAACTGCATAATATGGGTAATAATGCATGTTATATTGATGATAATAAAAGTAATACGTATATTTATTATAGTTCTAGCGATAATAACTGCATAATATGGGTAATAATGCATGTTATATTGATAATAATATAAGTAATGAGTACAATTATTACAGTTCTAGCGATAATAACTACATTATATGGGTAATAATGCATGTTATATTGATAATAACATAAGTAAAAGTATAATTATTACAGTTCTAGCGATAATAACTGCATTATATGGGTAATAATGCATGTTATATTGATAATATCGGGAGTAATAAGTATAATTATTATAGTTCTAGCGATAATAATAGTAAAATATGGCAAATAGTGCATGTTATATTGATAATAATAAAAGTAATAAGTATATTTATTACAGTTCTATCGATAATAACTGCATAATATGGGTAATAATGCATGTTATATTCAAGATAATAAAAGTAATACGTATATTTATTATAGTTCTAACGATAATAACTGCATAATATGGGTAATAATGCATGTTATATTGGTAATAATATAAGTAATAAGTATAATTATTACAGTTCTAGCGATAATAACTGCATTATATGGGTAATATTGCACGTTATATTGCTAACAATATAAGTAATAAGTATAATTATTACAGTTCTAGCGATAATACCTCCAGTATATGGGTAATAATGCATGTTATATTGATAATATCGGGAGTAATAAGTATAATTATTATAGTTCTAGCGATAATAATAGTAAAATATGGCAAATAGTGCATGTTATATTGATAATAATAAAAGTAATAAGTATATTTATTACAGTTCTATCGATAATAACTGCATAATATGGGTAATAATGCATGTTATATTGAAGATAATAAAAGTAATACGTATATTTATTATAGTTCTAGCGATAATAACTGCATAATATGGGTAATAATGCATGTTATATTGATAATAATATAAGTAATAAGTATAATTATTACAGTTCTAGCGATAATAACTGCATTATATGGGTAATAATGCACGTTATATTGCTAACAATATAAGTAATAAGTACAATTACTACAGTTCTAGCGATAATAACTGCATTATATGGGTAAAAATGCATGTTATATTGATAATATTGGGAGTAATAAGTATATTTATTATGGTTCTAGAGATAATAACTGCATAATATGGGTAATAATGCATGTTATATTGATAATAATATAAGTAATAAGTATAATTATTACAGTTCTAACGATAATACCTCCATTATATGGGTAATAATGCATGTTATATTGATGATAATGAAAGTAGTACGTATATTTATTATAGTTCTAGCGATAATAACTGCATAATATGGGTAATAATGCATGTTATATTGAGAATAATATAAGTAATAAGTATAATTATTACAGTTCTAGCGATAATAACTGCATTATATGGGTAATATTGCACGTTATATTGCTAACAATATAAGTAATAAGTATAATTATTACAGTTCTAGCGATAATACCTCCATTATATGGGTAATAATGCATGTTATATTGATAATATCGGGAGTAATAAGTATAATTATTATAGTTCTAGCGATAATAATACTAAAATATGGCAAATAGTGCATGTTATATTGATAATAATAAAAGTAATAAATATATTTATTACAGTTCTATCGATAATAACTGCATAATATGGGTAATAATGCATGTTATATTGATGATAATAAAAGTAATACGTATATTTATTATAGTTCTAGCGATAATAACTGCATAATATGGGTAATAATGCATGTTATATTGATAATAATATAAGTAATGAGTACAATTATTACAGTTCTAGCGATAATAACTACATTATATGGGTAATAATGCATGTTATATTGATAATAACATAAGTAAAAGTATAATTATTACAGTTCTAGCGATAATAACTGCATTATATGGGTAATAATGCATGTTATATTGATAATATCGGGAGTAATAAGTATAATTATTATAGTTCTAGCGATAATAATAGTAAAATATGGCAAATAGTGCATGTTATATTGATAATAATAAAAGTAATAAGTATATTTATTACAGTTCTATCGATAATAACTGCATAATATGGGTAATAATGCATGTTATATTCAAGATAATAAAAGTAATACGTATATTTATTATAGTTCTAACGATAATAACTGCATAATATGGGTAATAATGCATGTTATATTGGTAATAATATAAGTAATAAGTATAATTATTACAGTTCTAGCGATAATAACTGCATTATATGGGTAATATTGCACGTTATATTGCTAACAATATAAGTAATAAGTATAATTATTACAGTTCTAGCGATAATACCTCCAGTATATGGGTAATAATGCATGTTATATTGATAATATCGGGAGTAATAAGTATAATTATTATAGTTCTAGCGATAATAATAGTAAAATATGGCAAATAGTGCATGTTATATTGATAATAATAAAAGTAATAAGTATATTTATTACAGTTCTATCGATAATAACTGCATAATATGGGTAATAATGCATGTTATATTGAGAATAATATAAGTAATAAGTATAATTATTACAGTTCTGGCGATAATAACTGCATTATATGGGTAACAATGCACGTTATATTGCTAATAGTATAAGTAATAAGTATAATTATTACAGTTCTAGCAATAATACCTCCATTATATGGGTAATAATGCATGTTATATTGATAATAATATAAGTAATAAGTATAATTATTACAGTTCTAGCGATAATAACTGCATTATATGGGTAATAATGCATGTTATATTGATAATATTGGGAGTAATAAGTATATTTATTATAGTTCTAGCGATAATAACTGCATAATATGGGTAATAATGCATGTTATATTGATAATAGTATAAGTAATAAGTATAATTATTACAGTTCTAGCGATGATAACTGCATTATATGGGTAATAATGCACGTTATATTGCTAATAATATAAGTAATAAGTATAATTATTACAGTTCTAGCGATAATAACTGCATTATATGGGTAATAATGCATGTTATATTGATAATATCGGGAGTAATAAGTATAATTATTATAGTTCTAGCGATAATAATACTAAAATATGGCAAATAGTGCATGTTATATTGATAATAATAAAAGTAATAAATATATTTATTACAGTTCTATCGATAATAACTGCATAATATGGGTAATAATGCATGTTATATTGATGATAATAAAAGTAATACGTATATTTATTATAGTTCTAGCGATAATAACTGCATTATATGGGTAATAATGCATGTTATATTGATAATAATCTAAGTAATAAGTATAATTATTACAGTTCTAGCGATAATAACTGCATTATATGGGTAATAATGCACGTTATATTGCTAACAATATAAGTAATAATTATAATTATTACAGTTCTAGCGATAATAACTGCATTATATGGGTAATAATGCATGTTATATTGATGATAATGAAAGTAATACGAATATTTATTATAGTTCTAGCGATAATAACTGCATAATATGGGTAATAATGCATGTTATATTGAGAATAATATAAGTAATAAGTATAATTATTACAGTTCTGGCGATAATAACTGCATTATATGGGTAATAATGCACGTTATATTGCTAATAGTATAAGTAATAAGTATAATTATTACAGTTCTTGCGATAATACCTCCATTATATGGGTAATAATGCATGTTATATTGATAATAATATAAGTAATAAGTATAATTATTACAGTTCTAGCGATAATAACTGCATTATATGGGTAATAATGCACGTTATATTGCTAATAATATAAGTAATAAGTATAATTATTACAGTTCTAGCGATAATAACTGCATTATATGGGTAATAATGCATGTTATATTGATAATAATATAAGTAATAAGTATAATTATTACAGTTCTAGCGATAATAACTGCATTATATGGGTAATAATGCACGTTATATTGCTATTAGTATAAGTAATAAGTATAATTATTACAGTTCTAGCGATAATAACTGCATAATATGGGTAATAATGCACGTTATATTGCTAATAATATAAGTAATAAGTATAATTATTACAGTTCTAGCGATAATAACTGCATTATATGGGTAAAAATGCATGTTATATTGATAATATTGGGAGTAATAAGTATATTTATTATGGTTCTAGAGATAATAACTGCATAATATGGGTAATAATGCATGTTATATTGATGATAATAAAAGTAATACGTATATTTATTATAGTTCTAGCGATAATAACTGCATAATATGGGTAATAATGCATGTTATATTGATAATAATATAAGTAATAAGTATAATTATTACAGTTCTAGCGATAATAACTGCATTATATGGGTAATAATGCACGTTATATTGCTAACAATATAAGTAATAAGTATAATTATTACAGTTCTAGCGATAATACCTCCATTATATGGGTAATAATGCATGATATATTGATAATGATATAAGTAATAAGTATAATTATTACAGTTCTAGCGATAATAACTGCATAATATGGGTAATAATGCACGTTATATTGCTAATAATATAAGTAATGAGTACAATTATTACAGTTCTAGCGATAATAACTGCATTATATGGGTAAAAATGCATGTTATATTGATAATATTGGGAGTAATAAGTATATTTATTATGGTTCTAGAGATAATAACTGCATAATATGGGTAATAATGCATGTTATATTGATAATAATATAAGTAATAAGTATAATTATTACAGTTCTAACGATAATACCTCCATTATATGGGTAATAATGCATGTTATATTGATGATAATGAAAGTAGTACGTATATTTATTATAGTTCTAGCGATAATAACTGCATAATATGGGTAATAATGCATGTTATATTGAGAATAATATAAGTAATAAGTATAATTATTACAGTTCTAGCGATAATAACTGCATTATATGGGTAATATTGCACGTTATATTGCTAACAATATAAGTAATAAGTATAATTATTACAGTTCTAGCGATAATACCTCCATTATATGGGTAATAATGCATGTTATATTGATAATGATATAAGTAATAAGTATAATTATTACAGTTCTAGCGATAATAACTGCATAATATGGGTAATAATGCACGTTATATTGCTAATAATATAAGTAATGAGTACAATTATTACAGTTCTAGCGATAATAACTGCATTATATGGGTAATAATGCATGTTATATTGATAATAACATAAGTAATAAGTATAATTATTACAGTTCTAGCGATAATAACTGCATTATATGGGTAATAATGCATGTTATATTGATAATATCGGGAGTAATAAGTATAATTATTATAGTTCTAGCGATAATAATACTAAAATATGGCAAATAGTGCATGTTATATTGATAATAATAAAAGTAATAAATATATTTATTACAGTTCTATCGATAATAACTGCATAATATGGGTAATAATGCATGTTATATTGATGATAATAAAAGTAATACGTATATTTATTATAGTTCTAGCGATAATAACTGCATAATATGGGTAATAATGCATGTTATATTGATAATAATCTAAGTAATAAGTATAATTATTACAGTTCTAGCGATAATAACTGCATTATATGGGTAATAATGCACGTTATATTGCTAGTAGTATAAGTAATAAGTACAATTATTACAGTTCTAGCGATAATAACTGCATTATATGGGTAAAAATGCATGTTATATTGATAATATTGGGAGTAATAAGTATATTTATTATGGTTCTAGAGATAATAACTGCATAATATGGGTAATAATGCATGTTATATTGATGATAATAAAAGTAATACGTATATTTATTATAGTTCTAGCGATAATAACTGCATAATATGGGTAATAATGCATGTTATATTGATAATAATCTAAGTAATAAGTATAATTATTACAGTTCTAGCGATAATAACTGCATTATATGGGTAATAATGCACGTTATATTGCTAGTAGTATAAGTAATAAGTACAATTATTACAGTTCTAGCGATAATAACTGCATTATATGGGTAAAAATGCATGTTATATTGATAATATTGGGAGTAATAAGTATATTTATTATGGTTCTAGAGATAATAACTGCATAATATGGGTAATAATGCATGTTATATTGATGATAATAAAAGTAATACGTATATTTATTATAGTTCTAGCGATAATAACTGCATAATATGGGTAATAATGCATGTTATATTGATAATAATATAAGTAATAAGTATAATTATTACAGTTCTAGCGATAATAACTGCATTATATGGGTAATAATGCACGTTATATTGCTAATAATATAAGTAATAAGTATAATTATTACAGTTCTAGCGATAATAACTGCATTATATGGGTAATAATGCATGTTATATTGATAATAATATAAGTAATAAGTATAATTATTACAGTTCTAGCGATAATAACTGCATTATATGGGTAATAATGCACGTTATATTGCTATTAGTATAAGTAATAAGTATAATTATTACAGTTCTAGCGATAATAACTGCATAATATGGGTAATAATGCACGTTATATTGCTAATAATATAAGTAATAAGTATAATTATTACAGTTCTAGCGATAATAACTGCATTATATGGGTAAAAATGCATGTTATATTGATAATATTGGGAGTAATAAGTATATTTATTATGGTTCTAGAGATAATAACTGCATAATATGGGTAATAATGCATGTTATATTGATGATAATAAAAGTAATACGTATATTTATTATAGTTCTAGCGATAATAACTGCATAATATGGGTAATAATGCATGTTATATTGATAATAATATAAGTAATAAGTATAATTATTACAGTTCTAGCGATAATAACTGCATTATATGGGTAATAATGCACGTTATATTGCTAACAATATAAGTAATAAGTATAATTATTACAGTTCTAGCGATAATACCTCCATTATATGGGTAATAATGCATGATATATTGATAATGATATAAGTAATAAGTATAATTATTACAGTTCTAGCGATAATAACTGCATAATATGGGTAATAATGCACGTTATATTGCTAATAATATAAGTAATGAGTACAATTATTACAGTTCTAGCGATAATAACTGCATTATATGGGTAAAAATGCATGTTATATTGATAATATTGGGAGTAATAAGTATATTTATTATGGTTCTAGAGATAATAACTGCATAATATGGGTAATAATGCATGTTATATTGATAATAATATAAGTAATAAGTATAATTATTACAGTTCTAACGATAATACCTCCATTATATGGGTAATAATGCATGTTATATTGATGATAATGAAAGTAGTACGTATATTTATTATAGTTCTAGCGATAATAACTGCATAATATGGGTAATAATGCATGTTATATTGAGAATAATATAAGTAATAAGTATAATTATTACAGTTCTAGCGATAATAACTGCATTATATGGGTAATATTGCACGTTATATTGCTAACAATATAAGTAATAAGTATAATTATTACAGTTCTAGCGATAATACCTCCATTATATGGGTAATAATGCATGTTATATTGATAATGATATAAGTAATAAGTATAATTATTACAGTTCTAGCGATAATAACTGCATAATATGGGTAATAATGCACGTTATATTGCTAATAATATAAGTAATGAGTACAATTATTACAGTTCTAGCGATAATAACTGCATTATATGGGTAATAATGCATGTTATATTGATAATAACATAAGTAATAAGTATAATTATTACAGTTCTAGCGATAATAACTGCATTATATGGGTAATAATGCATGTTATATTGATAATATCGGGAGTAATAAGTATAATTATTATAGTTCTAGCGATAATAATACTAAAATATGGCAAATAGTGCATGTTATATTGATAATAATAAAAGTAATAAATATATTTATTACAGTTCTATCGATAATAACTGCATAATATGGGTAATAATGCATGTTATATTGATGATAATAAAAGTAATACGTATATTTATTATAGTTCTAGCGATAATAACTGCATAATATGGGTAATAATGCATGTTATATTGATAATAATCTAAGTAATAAGTATAATTATTACAGTTCTAGCGATAATAACTGCATTATATGGGTAATAATGCACGTTATATTGCTAGTAGTATAAGTAATAAGTACAATTATTACAGTTCTAGCGATAATAACTGCATTATATGGGTAAAAATGCATGTTATATTGATAATATTGGGAGTAATAAGTATATTTATTATGGTTCTAGAGATAATAACTGCATAATATGGGTAATAATGCATGTTATATTGATGATAATAAAAGTAATACGTATATTTATTATAGTTCTAGCGATAATAACTGCATAATATGGGTAATAATGCATGTTATATTGATAATAATCTAAGTAATAAGTATAATTATTACAGTTCTAGCGATAATAACTGCATTATATGGGTAATAATGCACGTTATATTGCTAGTAGTATAAGTAATAAGTACAATTATTACAGTTCTAGCGATAATAACTGCATTATATGGGTAAAAATGCATGTTATATTGATAATATTGGGAGTAATAAGTATATTTATTATGGTTCTAGAGATAATAACTGCATAATATGGGTAATAATGCATGTTATATTGATGATAATAAAAGTAATACGTATATTTATTATAGTTCTAGCGATAATAACTGCATAATATGGGTAATAATGCATGTTATATTGATAATAATATAAGTAATAAGTATAATTATTACAGTTCTAGCGATAATAACTGCATAATATGGGTAATAATGCACGTTATATTGCTAATAATATAAGTAATGAGTACAATTATTACAGTTCTAGCGATAATAACTACATTATATGGGTAATAATGCATGTTATATTGATAATAACATAAGTAGTAAGTATAATTATTACAGTTCTAGCGATAATAACTGCATTATATGGGTAATAATGCATGTTATATTGATAATATCGGGAGTAATAAGTATAATTATTATAGTTCTAGCGATAATAATAGTAAAATATGGCAAATAGTGCATGTTATATTGATAATAATAAAAGTAATAAGTATATTTATTACAGTTCTATCGATAATAACTGCATAATATGGGTAATAATGCATGTTATATTGAAGATAATAAAAGTAATACGTATATTTATTATAGTTCTAGCGATAATAACTGCATAATATGGGTAATAATGCATGTTATATTGGTAATAATATAAGTAATAAGTATAATTATTACAGTTCTAGCGATAATAACTGCATTATATGGGTAATAATGCACGTTATATTGCTAACAATATAAGTAATAAGTACAATTACTACAGTTCTAGCGATAATAACTGCATTATATGGGTAAAAATGCATGTTATATTGATAATATTGGGAGTAAGAAGTATATTTATTATGGTTCTAGAGATAATAACTGCATAATATGGGTAATAATGCATGTTATATTGATAATAATATGAGTAATAAGTATAATTATTACAGTTCTAACGATAATACCTCCATTATATGGGTAATAATGCATGTTATATTGATGATAATGAAAGTAGTACGTATATTTATTATAGTTCTAGCGATAATAACTGCATAATATGGGTAATAATGCATGTTATATTGAGAATAATATAAGTAATAAGTACAATTATTACAGTTCTGGCGATAATAACTGCATTATATGGGTAATATTGCACGTTATATTGCTAACAATATAAGTAATAAGTATAATTATTACAGTTCTAGCGATAATACCTCCATTATATGGGTAATAATGCATGTTATATTGATAATGATATAAGTAATAAGTATAATTATTACAGTTCTAGCGATAATAACTGCATAATATGGGTAATAATGCACGTTATATTGCTAATAATATAAGTAATGAGTACAATTATTACAGTTCTAGCGATAATAACTGCATTATATGGGTAAAAATGCATGTTATATTGATAATATTGGGAGTAATAAGTATATTTATTATGGTTCTAGAGATAATAACTGCATAATATGGGTAATAATGCATGTTATATTGATGATAATAAAAGAAGTACGTATATTTATTATAGTTCTAGCGATAATAACTGCATAATATGGGTAATAATGCATGTTATATTGAGAATAATATAAGTAATAAGTATAATTATTACAGTTCTAGCGATAATACCTCCATTATATGGGTAATAATGCATGTTATATTGATAATGATATAAGTAATAAGTATAATTATTACAGTTCTAGCGATAATAACTGCATAATATGGGTAATAATGCACGTTATATTGCTAATAATATAAGTAATGAGTACAATTATTACAGTTCTAGCGATAATAACTGCATAATATGGGTAATAATGCACGTTATATTGCTAATAATATAAGTAATGAGTACAATTATTACAGTTCTAGCGATAATAACTACATTATATGGGTAATAATGCATGTTATATTGATAATAACATAAGTAATAAGTATAATTATTACAGTTCTAGCGATAATAACTGCATTATATGGGTAATAATGCATGTTATATTGATAATATTGGGAGTAATAAGTATATTTATTATGGTTCTAGAGATAATAACTGCATAATATGGGTAATAATGCATGTTATATTGATGATAATAAAAGTAATACGTATATTTATTATAGTTCTAGCAATAATAACTGCATAATATGGGTAATAATGCATGTTATATTGATAATAATATAAGTAATAAGTATAATTATTACAGTTCTAGCGATAATAACTGCATTATATGGGTAATAATGCACGTTATATTGCTATTAGTATAAGTAATAAGTATAATTATTACAGTTCTAGCGATAATAACTGCATAATATGGGTAATAATGCACGTTATATTGCTAATAATATAAGTAATAAGTATAATTATTACAGTTCTAGCGATAATAACTGCATTATATGGGTAAAAATGCATGTTATATTGATAATATTGGGAGTAATAAGTATATTTATTATGGTTCTAGAGATAATAACTGCATAATATGGGTAATAATGCATGTTATATTGATGATAATAAAAGTAATACGTATATTTATTATAGTTCTAGCGATAATAACTGCATAATATGGGTAATAATGCATGTTATATTGATAATAATATAAGTAATAAGTATAATTATTACAGTTCTAGCGATAATAACTGCATTATATGGGTAATAATGCACGTTAT
This sequence comes from Megachile leachella, assembly GCA_963576845.1. Lineage (NCBI taxonomy): Eukaryota > Metazoa > Arthropoda > Insecta > Hymenoptera > Megachilidae > Megachile > Megachile leachella. The sequence goes on along the minus strand of CAUYWW010000146.1, from coordinate 1,650,412 downwards.
ATTGCTAACAATATAAGTAATAAGTATAATTATTACAGTTCTAGCGATAATACCTACATTATATGGGTAATAATGCATGTTATATTGATAATGATATAAGTAATAAGTATAATTATTACAGTTCTAGCGATAATAACTGCATAATATGGGTAATAATGCACGTTATATTGCTAATAATATAAGTAATGAGTACAATTATTACAGTTCTAGCGATAATAACTGCATTATATGGGTAATAATGCATGTTATATTGATAATAACATAAGTAATAAGTATAATTATTACAGTTCTAGCGATAATAACTGCATTATATGGGTAATAATGCATGTTATATTGATAATATCGGGAGTAATAAGTATAATTATTATAGTTCTAGCGATAATAATAGTAAAATATGGCAAATAGTGCATGTTATATTGATAATAATAAAAGTAATAAGTATATTTATTACAGTTCTATCGATAATAACTGCATAATATGGGTAATCATGCATGTTATATTGAAGATAATAAAAGTAATACGTATATTTATTATAGTTCTAGCGATAATAACTGCATAATATGGGTAATAATGCATGTTATATTGAGAATAATATAAGTAATAAGTATAATTATTACAGTTCTAGCGATAATAACTGCATTATATGGGTAATATTGCACGTTATATTGCTAACAATATAAGTAATAAGTATAATTATTACAGTTCTAGCGATAATACCTCCATTATATGGGTAATAATGCATGTTATATTGATAATGATATAAGTAATAAGTATAGTTATTACAGTTCTAGCGATAATAACTGCATTATATGGGTAATAATGCACGTTATATTGCTAATAGTATAAGTAATAAGTATAATTATTACAGTTCTTGCGATAATACCTCCATTATATGGGTAATAATGCATGTTATATTGATAATAATATAAGTAATAAGTATAATTATTACAGTTCTAGCGATAATAACTGCATTATATGGGTAATAATGCACGTTATATTGCTAATAATATAAGTAATAAGTATAATTATTACAGTTCTAGCGATAATAACTGCATTATATGGGTAATAATGCATGTTATATTGATAATAATATAAGTAATAAGTATAATTATTACAGTTCTAGCGATAATAACTGCATTATATGGGTAATAATGCACGTTATATTGCTAGTAGTATAAGTAATAAGTATAATTATTACAGTTCTAGCGATAATAACTGCATAATATGGGTAATAATGCACGTTATATTGCTAATAATATAAGTAATGAGTACAATTATTAAAGTTCTAGCGATAATAACTGCATTATATGGGTAATAATGCACGTTATATTGCTAATAATATAAGTAATAAGTATAATTATTACAGTTCTAGCGATAATAACTGCATTATATGGGTAATAATGCATGTTATATTGATAATAATATAAGTAATAAGTATAATTATTACAGTTCTAGCGATAATAACTGCATTATATGGGTAATAATGCATGTTACATTGATAATATTGGGAGTAATAAGTGTATTTATTATAGTTCTAGCGATAATAACTGAATAATATGGGTAATAATGCATGTTATATTGATAATAATATAAGTAATAAGTATAATTATTATAGTTCTAGCAATAATACCTCCATTATATGGGTAATAATGCATGTTATATTGATGATAATGAAAGTGATACGTATATTTATTATAGCTCTTGCGATAATAACTGCATCATATGGGTAATAATGCATGTTATATTGAGAATAATATAAGTAATATGTATAATTATTACAGTTCTGGCGATAATAACTGCATTATATGGGTAACAATGCACGTTATATTGCTAATAGTATAAGTAATAAGTATAATTATTACAGTTCTAGCAATAATACCTCCATTATATGGGTAATAATGCATGTTATATTGATAATAATATAAGTAATAAGTATAATTATTACAGTTCTAGCGATAATAACTGCATTATATGGGTAATAATGCATGTTATAATGATAATAATAAAAGTAATAAATATATTTATTACAGTTCTATCGATAATAACTGCATAATATGGGTAATAATGCATGTTATATTGATGATAATAAAAGTAATACGTATATTTATTATAGTTCTAGCGATAATAACTGCATAATATGGGTAATAATGCATGTTATATTGATAATAATCTAAGTAATAAGTATAATTATTACAGTTCTAGCGATAATAACTGCATTATATGGGTAATAATGCACGTTATATTGCTAACAATATAAGTAATAATTATAATTATTACAGTTCTAGCGATAATAACTGCATTATATGGGTAATAATGCATGTTATATTGATGATAATGAAAGTAATACGAATATTTATTATAGTTCTAGCGATAATAACTGCATAATATGGGTAATAATGCATGTTATATTGAGAATAATATAAGTAATAAGTATAATTATTACAGTTCTGGCGATAATAACTGCATTATATGGGTAATAATGCACGTTATATTGCTAATAGTATAAGTAATAAGTATAATTATTACAGTTCTTGCGATAATACCTCCATTATATGGGTAATAATGCATGTTATATTGATAATAATATAAGTAATAAGTATAATTATTACAGTTCTAGCGATAATAACTGCATAATATGGGTAATAATGCATGTTATATTGATGATAATAAAAGTAATACGTATATTTATTATAGTTCTAGCGATAATAACTGCATAATATGGGTAATAATGCATGTTATATTGATAATAATCTAAGTAATAAGTATAATTATTACAGTTCTAGCGATAATAACTGCATTATATGGGTAATAATGCACGTTATATTGCTAACAATATAAGTAATAATTATAATTATTACAGTTCTAGCGATAATAACTGCATTATATGGGTAATAATGCATGTTATATTGATGATAATGAAAGTAATACGAATATTTATTATAGTTCTAGCGATAATAACTGCATAATATGGGTAATAATGCATGTTATATTGAGAATAATATAAGTAATAAGTATAATTATTACAGTTCTGGCGATAATAACTGCATTATATGGGTAATAATGCACGTTATATTGCTAATAGTATAAGTAATAAGTATAATTATTACAGTTCTTGCGATAATACCTCCATTATATGGGTAATAATGCATGTTATATTGATAATAATATAAGTAATAAGTATAATTATTACAGTTCTAGCGATAATAACTGCATTATATGGGTAATAATGCACGTTATATTGCTAATAATATAAGTAATAAGTATAATTATTACAGTTCTAGCGATAATAACTGCATTATATGGGTAATAATGCATGTTATATTGATAATAATATAAGTAATAAGTATAATTATTACAGTTCTAGCGATAATAACTGCATTATATGGGTAATAATGCACGTTATATTGCTATTAGTATAAGTAATAAGTATAATTATTACAGTTCTAGCGATAATAACTGCATAATATGGGTAATAATGCACGTTATATTGCTAATAATATAAGTAATAAGTATAATTATTACAGTCCTAGCGATAATAACTGCATTATATGGGTAAAAATGCATGTTATATTGATAATATTGGGAGTAATAAGTATATTTATTATGGTTCTAGAGGTAATAACTGCATAATATGGGTAATAATGCATGTTATATTGATGATAATAAAAGTAATACGTATATTTATTATAGTTCTAGCGATAATAACTGCATAATATGGGTAATAATGCATGTTATATTGATAATAATATAAGTAATAAGTATAATTATTACAGTTCTAGCGATAATAACTGCATTATATGGGTAATAATGCACGTTATATTGCTAACAATATAAGTAATAAGTATAATTATTACAGTTCTAGCGATAATACCTACATTATATGGGTAATAATGCATGTTATATTGATAATGATATAAGTAATAAGTATAATTATTACAGTTCTAGCGATAATAACTGCATTATATGGGTAATAATGCACGTTATATTGCTAACAATATAAGTGATAAGTACAATTACTACAGTTCTAGCGATAATAACTGCATTATATGGGTAAAAATGCATGTTATATTGATAATATTGGGAGTAATAAGTATATTTATTATGGTTCTAGAGATAATAACTGCATAATATGGGTAATAATGCATGTTATATTGATAATAATATAAGTAATAAGTATAATTATTACAGTTCTAACGATAATACCTCCATTATATGGGTAATAATGCATGTTATATTGATGATAATGAAAGTAGTACGTATATTTATTATAGTTCTAGCGATAATAACTGCATAATATGGGTAATAATGCATGTTATATTGAGAATAATACAAGTAATAAGTATAATTATTACAGTTCTAGCGATAATAACTGCATTATATGGGTAATATTGCACGTTATATTGCTAACAATATAAGTAATAAGTATAATTATTACAGTTCTAGCGATAATACCTCCAGTATATGGGTAATAATGCATGTTATATTGATAATATCGGGAGTAATAAGTATAATTATTATAGTTCTAGCGATAATAATAGTAAAATATGGCAAATAGTGCATGTTATATTGATAATAATAAAAGTAATAAATATATTTATTACAGTTCTATCGATAATAACTGCATAATATGGGTAATAATGCATGTTATATTGATGATAATAAAAGTAATACGTATATTTATTATAGTTCTAGCGATAATAACTGCATAATATGGGTAATAATGCATGTTATATTGATAATAATATAAGTAATGAGTACAATTATTACAGTTCTAGCGATAATAACTACATTATATGGGTAATAATGCATGTTATATTGATAATAACATAAGTAATATGTATAATTATTACAGTTCTAGCGATAATAACTGCATTATATGGGTAATAATGCATGTTATATTGATAATATCGGGAGTAATAAGTATAATTATTATAGTTCTAGCGATAATAATAGTAAAATATGGCAAATAGTGCATGTTATATTGATAATAATAAAAGTAATAAGTATATTTATTACAGTTCTATCGATAATAACTGCATAATATGGGTAATAATGCATGTTATATTGAAGATAATAAAAGTAATACGTATATTTATTATAGTTCTAACGATAATAACTGCATAATATGGGTAATAATGCATGTTATATTGGTAATAATATAAGTAATAAGTATAATTATTACAGTTCTAGCGATAATAACTGCATTATATGGGTAATAATGCACGTTATATTGCTAACAATATAAGTAATAAGTATAATTACTACAGTTCTAGCGATAATAACTGCATTATATGGGTAAAAATGCATGTTATATTGATAATATTGGGAGTAAGAAGTATATTTATTATGGTTCTAGAGATAATAACTGCATAATATGGGTAATAATGCATGTTATATTGATAATAATATAAGTAATAAGTATAATTATTACAGTTCTAACGATAATACCTCCATTATATGGGTAATAATGCATGTTATATTGATGATAATGAAAGTAATACGTATATTTATTATAGTTCTAGCGATAATAACTGCATAATATGGGTAATAATGCATGTTATATTGAGAATAGTATAAGTAATAAGTATAATTATTACAGTTCTAGCGATAATAACTGCATTATATGGGTAATATTGCACGTTATATTGCTAACAATATAAGTAATAAGTATAATTATTACAGTTCTAGCGATAATACCTCCAGTATATGGGTAATAATGCATGTTATATTGATAATATCGGGAGTAATAAGTATAATTATTATAGTTCTAGCGATAATAATAGTAAAATATGGCAAATAGTGCATGTTATATTGATAATAATAAAAGTAATAAGTATATTTATTACAGTTCTATCGATAATAACTGCATAATATGGGTAATAATGCATGTTATATTGAAGATAATAAAAGTAATACGTATATTTATTATAGTTCTAGCGATAATAACTGCATAATATGGGTAATAATGCATGTTATATTGATAATAATATAAGTAATAAGTATAATTATTACAGTTCTAGCGATAATAACTGCATTATATGGGTAATAATGCACGTTATATTGCTAACAATATAAGTAATAAGTACAATTACTACAGTTCTAGCGATAATAACTGCATTATATGGGTAAAAATGCATGTTATATTGATAATATTGGGAGTAATAAGTATATTTATTATGGTTCTAGAGATAATAACTGCATAATATGGGTAATAATGCATGTTATATTGATAATAATATAAGTAATAAGTATAATTATTACAGTTCTAACGATAATACCTCCATTATATGGGTAATAATGCATGTTATATTGATGATAATGAAAGTAGTACGTATATTTATTATAGTTCTAGCGATAATAACTGCATAATATGGGTAATAATGCATGTTATATTGAGAATAATATAAGTAATAAGTATAATTATTACAGTTCTAGCGATAATAACTGCATTATATGGGTAATATTGCACGTTATATTGCTAACAATATAAGTAATAAGTATAATTATTACAGTTCTAGCGATAATACCTCCATTATATGGGTAATAATGCATGTTATATTGATAATGATATAAGTAATAAGTATAATTATTACAGTTCTAGCGATAATAACTGCATAATATGGGTAATAATGCACGTTATATTGCTAATAATATAAGTAATGAGTACAATTATTACAGTTCTAGCGATAATAACTGCATTATATGGGTAATAATGCATGTTATATTGATAATAACATAAGTAATAAGTATAATTATTACAGTTCTAGCGATAATAACTGCATTATATGGGTAATAATGCATGTTATATTGATAATATCGGGAGTAATAAGTATAATTATTATAGTTCTAGCGATAATAATACTAAAATATGGCAAATAGTGCATGTTATATTGATAATAATAAAAGTAATAAATATATTTATTACAGTTCTATCGATAATAACTGCATAATATGGGTAATAATGCATGTTATATTGATGATAATAAAAGTAATACGTATATTTATTATAGTTCTAGCGATAATAACTGCATAATATGGGTAATAATGCATGTTATATTGATAATAATCTAAGTAATAAGTATAATTATTACAGTTCTGGCGATAATAACTGCATTATATGGGTAATAATGCACGTTATATTGCTAATAGTATAAGTAATAAGTATAATTATTACAGTCCTTGCGATAATACCTCCATTATATGGGTAATAATGCATGTTATATTGATAATAATATAAGTAATAAGTATAATTATTACAGTTCTAGCGATAATAACTGCATTATATGGATAATAATGCACGTTATATTGCTAATAATATAAGTAATAAGTATAATTATTACAGTTCTAGCGATAATAACTGCATTATATGGGTAATAATGCATGTTATATTGATGATAATAAAAGTAATACGTATATTTATTATAGTTCTAGCGATAATAACTGCATAATATGGGTAATAATGCATGTTATATTGATAATAATATAAGTAATAAGTATAATTATTACAGTTCTAGAGATAATAACTGCATAATATGGGTAATAATGCATGTTATATTGATAATAATATAAGTAATAAGTATAATTATTACAGTTCTGGCGATAATACCTCGATTATATGGGTAATAATGCATGTTATATTGATGATAATGAAAGTAATACGTATATTTATTATAGTTCTAGCGATAATAACTGCATAATATGGGTAATAATGCATGTTATATTGAGAATAATATAAGTAATAAGTATAATTATTACAGTTCTGGCGATAATAACTGCATTATATGGGTAATAATGCACGTTATATTGCTAATAGTATAAGTAATAAGTATAATTATTACAGTTCTTGCGATAATACCTCCATTATATGGGTAATAATGCATGTTATATTGATAATAATATAAGTAATAAGTATAATTATTACAGTTCTAGCGATAATAACTGCATTATATGGGTAATAATGCACGTTATATTGCTAATAATATAAGTAATAAGTATAATTATTACAGTTCTAGCGATAATAACTGCATTATATGGGTAATAATGCATGTTATATTGATAATAATATAAGTAATAAGTATAATTATTACAGTTCTAGCGATAATAACTGCATTATATGGGTAATAATGCACGTTATATTGCTAGTAGTATAAGTAATAAGTATAATTATTACAGTTCTAGCGATAATAACTGCATAATATGGGTAATAATGCACGTTATATTGCTAATAATATAAGTAATGAGTACAATTATTAAAGTTCTAGCGATAATAACTGCATTATATGGGTAATAATGCACGTTATGTTGCTAATAATATAAGTAATAAGTATAATTATTACAGTTCTAGCGATAATAACTGCATTATATGGGTAATAATGCATGTTATATTGATAATAATATAAGTAATAAGTATAATTATTACAGTTCTAGCGATAATAACTGCATTATATGGGTAATAATGCACGTTATATTGCTAGTAGTATAAGTAATAAGTATAATTATTACAGTTCTAGCGATAATAACTGCATAATATGGGTAATAATGCACGTTATATTGCTAATAATATAAGTAATGAGTACAATTATTAAAGTTCTAGCGATAATAACTGCATTATATGGGTAATAATGCACGTTATATTGCTAATAATATAAGTAATAAGTATAATTATTACAGTTCTAGCGATAATAACTGCATTATATGGGTAATAATGCATGTTACATTGATAATATTGGGAGTAATAAGTGTATTTATTATAGTTCTAGCGATAATAACTGAATAATATGGGTAATAATGCATGTTATATTGGTAATAATATAAGTAATAAGTATAATTATTATAGTTCTAGCAATAATACCTCCATTATATGGGTAATAATGCATGTTATATTGATGATAATGAAAGTGATACGTATATTTATTATAGCTCTTGCGATAATAACTGCATCATATGGGTAATAATGCATGTTATATTGAGAATAATATAAGTAATATGTATAATTATTACAGTTCTGGCGATAATAACTGCATTATATGGGTAACAATGCACGTTATATTGCTAATAGTATAAGTAATAAGTATAATTATTACAGTTCTAGCAATAATACCTCCATTATATGGGTAATAATGCATGTTATATTGATAATAATATAAGTAATAAGTATAATTATTACAGTTCTAGCGATAATAACTGCATTATATGGGTAATAATGCATGTTATATTGATAAGATTGGGAGTAATAAGTATATTTATTATAGTTCTAGCGATAATAACTGCATAATATGGGTAATAATGCATGTTATATTGATAATAGTATAAGTAATAAGTATAATTATTACAGTTCTAGCGATAATAACTGCATTATATGGGTAATAATGCACGTTATATTGCTAATAATATAAGTAATAAGTATAATTATTACAGTTCTAGCGATAATAACTGCATTATATGGGTAATAATGCATGTTATATTGATAATATCGGGAGTAATAAGTATAATTATTATAGTTCTAGCGATAATAATACTAAAATATGGCAAATAGTGCATGTTATATTGATAATAATAAAAGTAATAAGTATATTTATTACAGTTCTATCGATAATAACTGCATAATATGGGTAATAATGCATGTTATATTGAGAATAATATAAGTAATAAGTATAATTATTACAGTTCTGGCGATAATAACTGCATTATATGGGTAATAATGCACGTTATATTGCTAATAGTATAAGTAATAAGTATAATTATTACAGTTCTTGCGATAATACCTCCATTATATGGGTAATAATGCATGTTATATTGATAATAATATAAGTAATAAGTATAATTATTACAGTTCTAGCGATAATAACTGCATTATATGGGTAATAATGCACGTTATATTGCTAATAATATAAGTAATAAGTATAATTATTACAGTTCTAGCGATAATAACTGCATTATATGGGTAATAATGCATGTTATATTGATAATAATATAAGTAATAAGTATAATTATTACAGTTCTAACGATAATACCTCCATTATATGGGTAATAATGCATGTTATATTGATGATAATGAAAGTAATACGTATATTTATTATAGTTCTAGCGATAATAACTGCATAATATGGGTAATAATGCATGTTATATTGATAATAATCTAAGTAATAAGTATAATTATTACAGTTCTAGCGATAATAACTGCATTATATGGGTAATAATGCACGTTATATTGCTAACAATATAAGTAATAATTATAATTATTACAGTTCTAGCCATAATAACTGCATTATATGGGTAATAATGCATGTTATATTGATGATAATGAAAGTAATACGAATATTTATTATAGTTCTAGCGATAATAACTGCATAATATGGGTAATAATGCATGTTATATTGAGAATAATATAAGTAATAAGTATAATTATTACAGTTCTGGCGATAATAACTGCATTATATGGGTAATAATGCACGTTATATTGCTAATAGTATAAGTAATAAGTATAATTATTACAGTTCTTGCGATAATACCTCCATTATATGGGTAATAATGCATGTTATATTGATAATAATATAAGTAATAAGTATAATTATTACAGTTCTAGCGATAATAACTGCATTATATGGGTAATAATGCACGTTATATTGCTAATAATATAAGTAATAAGTATAATTATTACAGTTCTAGCGATAATAACTGCATTATATGGGTAATAATGCATGTTATATTGATAATAATATAAGTAATAAGTATAATTATTACAGTTCTAGCGATAATAACTGCATTATATGGGTAATAATGCACGTTATATTGCTATTAGTATAAGTAATAAGTATAATTATTACAGTTCTAGCGATAATAACTGCATAATATGGGTAATAATGCACGTTATATTGCTAATAATATAAGTAATAAGTATAATTATTACAGTTCTAGCCATAATAACTGCATTATATGGGTAAAAATGCATGTTATATTGATAATATTGGCAGTAATAAGTATATTTATTATGGTTCTAGAGATAATAACTGCATAATATGGGTAATAATGCATGTTATATTGATGATAATAAAAGTAATACGTATATTTATTATAGTTCTAGCGATAATAACTGCATAATATGGGTAATAATGCATGTTATATTGATAATAATATAAGTAATAAGTATAATTATTACAGTTCTAGCGATAATAACTGCATTATATGGGTAATAATGCACGTTATATTGCTAACAATATAAGTAATAAGTATAATTATTACAGTTCTAGCGATAATACCTACATTATATGGGTAATAATGCATGTTATATTGATAATGATATAAGTAATAAGTATAATTATTACAGTTCTAGCGATAATAACTGCATAATATGGGTAATAATGCACGTTATATTGCTAATAATATAAGTAATGAGTACAATTATTACAGTTCTAGCGATAATAACTGCATTATATGGGTAATAATGCATGTTATATTGATAATAACATAAGTAATAAGTATAATTATTACAGTTCTAGCGATAATAACTGCATTATATGGGTAATAATGCATGTTATATTGATAATATCGGGAGTAATAAGTATAATTATTATAGTTCTAGCGATAATAATAGTAAAATATGGCAAATAGTGCATGTTATATTGATAATAATAAAAGTAATAAGTATATTTATTACAGTTCTATCGATAATAACTGCATAATATGGGTAATAATGCATGTTATATTGAAGATAATAAAAGTAATACGTATATTTATTATAGTTCTAGCGATAATAACTGCATAATATGGGTAATAATGCATGTTATATTGATAATAATATAAGTAATAAGTATAATTATTACAGTTCTAGCGATAATAACTGCATTATATGGGTAATAATGCACGTTATATTGCTAACAATATAAGTAATAAGTAAAATTACTACAGTTCTAGCGATAATAACTGCATTATATGGGTAAAAATGCATGTTATATTGATAATATTGGGAGTAATAAGTATATTTATTATGGTTCTAGAGATAATAACTGCATAATATGGGTAATAATGCATGTTATATTGATAATAATATAAGTAATAAGTATAATTATTACAGTTCTAACGATAATACCTCCATTATATGGGTAATAATGCATGTTATATTGATGATAATGAAAGTAGTACGTATATTTATTATAGTTCTAGCGATAATAACTGCATAATATGGGTAATAATGCATGTTATATTGAGAATAATATAAGTAATAAGTATAATTATTACAGTTCTAGCGATAATAACTGCATTATATGGGTAATAATGCATGTTATATTGATAATATCGGGAGTAATAAGTATAATTATTATAGTTCTAGCGATAATAATACTAAAATATGGCAAATAGTGCATGTTATATTGATAATAATAAAAGTAATAAATATATTTATTACAGTTCTATCGATAATAACTGCATAATATGGGTAATAATGCATGTTATATTGATGATAATAAAAGTAATACGTATATTTATTATAGTTCTAGCGATAATAACTGCATAATATGGGTAATAATGCATGTTATATTGATAATAATATAAGTAATGAGTACAATTATTACAGTTCTAGCGATAATAACTACATTATATGGGTAATAATGCATGTTATATTGATAATAACATAAGTAAAAGTATAATTATTACAGTTCTAGCGATAATAACTGCATTATATGGGTAATAATGCATGTTATATTGATAATATCGGGAGTAATAAGTATAATTATTATAGTTCTAGCGATAATAATAGTAAAATATGGCAAATTGTGCATGTTATATTGATAATAATAAAAGTAATAAGTATATTTATTACAGTTCTATCGATAATAACTGCATAATATGGGTAATAATGCATGTTATATTGAAGATAATAAAAGTAATACGTATATTTATTATAGTTCTAACGATAATAACTGCATAATATGGGTAATAATGCATGTTATATTGGTAATAATATAAGTAATAAGTATAATTATTACAGTTCTAGCGATAATAACTGCATTATATGGGTAATAATGCACGTTATATTGCTAACAATATAAGTAATAAGTATAATTACTACAGTTCTAGCGATAATAACTGCATTATATGGGTAAAAATGCATGTTATATTGATAATATTGGGAGTAAGAAGTATATTTATTATGGTTCTAGCTATAATAACTGCATAATATGGGTAATAATGCATGTTATATTGATAATAATATAAGTAATAAGTATAATTATTACAGTTCTAACGATAATACCTCCATTATATGGGTAATAATGCATGTTATATTGATGATAATAAAAGTAATACGTATATTTATTATAGTTCTAGCGATAATAACTGCATAATATGGGTAATAATGCATGTTATATTGATAATAATCTAAGTAATAAGTATAATTATTACAGTTCTAGCGATAATAACTGCATTATATGGGTAATAATGCACGTTATATTGCTAACAATATAAGTAATAATTATAATTATTACAGTTCTAGCGATAATAACTGCATTATATGGGTAATAATGCATGTTATATTGATGATAATGAAAGTAATACGAATATTTATTATAGTTCTAGCGATAATAACTGCATAATATGGGTAATAATGCATGTTATATTGAGAATAATATAAGTAATAAGTATAATTATTACAGTTCTGGCGATAATAACTGCATTATATGGGTAATAATGCACGTTATATCGCTAATAGTATAAGTAATAAGTATAATTATTACAGTTCTTGCGATAATACCTCCATTATATGGGTAATAATGCATGTTATATTGATAATAATATAAGTAATAAGTATAATTATTACAGTTCTAGCGATAATAACTGCATTATATGGGTAATAATGCACGTTATATTGCTAATAATATAAGTAATAAGTATAATTATTACAGTTCTAGCGATAATAACTGCATTATATGGGTAATAATGCATGTTATATTGATAATAATATAAGTAATAAGTATAATTATTACAGTTCTAGCGATAATAACTGCATTATATGGGTAATAATGCACGTTATATTGCTATTAGTATAAGTAATAAGTATAATTATTACAGTTCTAGCGATAATAACTGCATAATATGGGTAATAATGCACGTTATATTGCTAATAATATAAGTAATAAGTATAATTATTACAGTTCTAGCCATAATAACTGCATTATATGGGTAAAAATGCATGTTATATTGATAATATTGGGAGTAATAAGTATATTTATTATGGTTCTAGAGATAATAACTGCATAATATGGGTAATAATGCATGTTATATTGATGATAATAAAAGTAATACGTATATTTATTATAGTTCTAGCGATAATAACTGCATAATATGGGTAATAATGCATGTTATATTGATAATAATATAAGTAATAAGTATAATTATTACAGTTCTAGCCATAATAACTGCATTATATGGGTAAAAATGCATGTTATATTGATAATATTGGGAGTAATAAGTATATTTATTATGGTTCTAGAGATAATAACTGCATAATATGGGTAATAATGCATGTTATATTGATGATAATAAAAGTAATACGTATATTTATTATAGTTCTAGCGATAATAACTGCATAATATGGGTAATAATGCATGTTATATTGATAATAATATAAGTAATAAGTATAATTATTACAGTTCTAGCGATAATAACTGCATTATATGGGTAATAATGCACGTTATATTGCTAACAATATAAGTAATAAGTATAATTATTACAGTTCTAGCGATAATACCTACATTATATGGGTAATAATGCATGTTATATTGATAATGATATAAGTAATAAGTATAATTATTACAGTTCTAGCGATAATAACTGCATAATATGGGTAATAATGCACGTTATATTGCTAATAATATAAGTAATGAGTACAATTATTACAGTTCTAGCGATAATAACTGCATTATATGGGTAATAATGCATGTTATATTGATAATAACATAAGTAATAAGTATAATTATTACAGTTCTAGCGATAATAACTGCATTATATGGGTAATCATGCATGTTATATTGATAATATCGGGAGTAATAAGTATAATTATTATAGTTCTAGCGATAATAATAGTAAAATATGGCAAATAGTGCATGTTATATTGATAATAATAAAAGTAATAAGTATATTTATTACAGTTCTATCGATAATAACTGCATAATATGGGTAATAATGCATGTTATATTGAAGATAATAAAAGTAATACGTATATTTATTATAGTTCTAGCGATAATAACTGCATAATATGGGTAATAATGCATGTTATATTGATAATAATATAAGTAATAAGTATAATTATTACAGTTCTAGCGATAATAACTGCATTATATGGGTAATAATGCACGTTATATTGCTAACAATATAAGTAATAAGTACAATTACTACAGTTCTAGCGATAATAACTGCATTATATGGGTAAAAATGCATGTTATATTGATAATATTGGGAGTAATAAGTATATTTATTATGGTTCTAGAGATAATAACTGCATAATATGGGTAATAATGCATGTTATATTGATAATAATATAAGTAATAAGTATAATTATTACAGTTCTAACGATAATACCTCCATTATATGGGTAATAATGCATGTTATATTGATGATAATGAAAGTAGTACGTATATTTATTATAGTTCTAGCGATAATAACTGCATAATATGGGTAATAATGCATGTTATATTGAGAATAATATAAGTAATAAGTATAATTATTACAGTTCTAGCGATAATAACTGCATTATATGGGTAATATTGCACGTTATATTGCTAACAATATAAGTAATAAGTATAATTATTACAGTTCTAGCGATAATACCTCCATTATATGGGTAATAATGCATGTTATATTGATAATGATATAAGTAATAAGTATAATTATTACAGTTCTAGCGATAATAACTGCATAATATGGGTAATAATGCACGTTATATTGCTAATAGTATAAGTAATAAGTATAATTATTACAGTTCTAGCAATAATACCTCCATTATATGGGTAATAATGCATGTTATATTGATAATAATATAAGTAATAAGTATAATTATTACAGTTCTAGCGATAATAACTGCATTATATGGGTAATAATGCATGTTATATTGATAATATTGGGAGTAATAAGTATATTTATTATGGTTCTAGAGATAATACCTCCATTATATGGGTAATAATGCATGTTATATTAATAATAATATAAGTAATAAGTATAATTATTATAGTTCTAGCGATAATAATAGTAAAATATGGCAAATAGTGCATGTTATATTGAAAATAATAAAAGTAATAAGTATAATTATTACAGTTCTAGCGATAATAACTGCATTATATGGGTAATAATGCATGTTATATTGATGATAATAAAAGTAATACGTATATTTATTATAGTTCTAGCGATAATAACTGCATAATATGGGTAATAATGCATGTTATATTGATAATAATATAAGTAATAAGTATAATTATTACAGTTCTAGAGTTAATAACTGCATAATATGGGTAATAATGCATGTTATATTGATAATAATATAAGTAATAAGTATAATTATTACAGTTCTGGCGATAATACCTCGATTATATGGGTAATAATGCATGTTATATTGATGATAATGAAAGTAATACGTATATTTATTATAGTTCTAGCGATAGTAACTGCATAATATGGGTAATAATGCATGTTATATTGAGAATAATATAAGTAATAAGTATAATTATTACAGTTCTGGCGATAATAACTGCATTATATGGGTAACAATGCACGTTATATTGCTAATAGTATAAGTAATAAGTATAATTATTACAGTTCTAGCAATAATACCTCCATTATATGGGTAATAATGCATGTTATATTGATAATAATATAAGTAATAAGTATAATTATTACAGTTCTAGCGATAATAACTGCATTATATGGGTAATAATGCATGTTATATTGATAATATTGGGAGTAATAAGTATATTTATTATAGTTCTAGCGATAATAACTGCATAATATGGGTAATAATGCATGTTATATTGATAATAGTATAAGTAATAAGTATAATTATTACAGTTCTAGCGATGATAACTGCATTATATGGGTAATAATGCACGTTATATTGCTAATAATATAAGTAATAAGTATAATTATTACAGTTCTAGCGATAATAACTGCATTATATGGGTAATAATGCATGTTATATTGATAATATCGGGAGTAATAAGTATAATTATTATAGTTCTAGCGATAATAATACTAAAATATGGCAAATAGTGCATGTTATATTGATAATAATAAAAGTAATAAATATATTTATTACAGTTCTATCGATAATAACTGCATAATATGGGTAATAATGCATGTTATATTGATGATAATAAAAGTAATACGTATATTTATTATAGTTCTAGCGATAATAACTGCATAATATGGGTAATAATGCATGTTATATTGATAATAATCTAAGTAATAAGTATAATTATTATAGTTCTAGCGATAATAACTGCATTATATGGGTAATAATGCACGTTATATTGCTAACAATATAAGTAATAATTATAATTATTACAGTTCTAGCGATAATAACTGCATTATATGGGTAATAATGCATGTTATATTGATGATAATGAAAGTAATACGAATATTTATTATAGTTCTAGCGATAATAACTGCATAATATGGGTAATAATGCATGTTATATTGAGAATAATATAAGTAATAAGTATAATTATTACAGTTCTGGCGATAATAACTGCATTATATGGGTAATAATGCACGTTATATTGCTAATAGTATAAGTAATAAGTATAATTATTACAGTTCTTGCGATAATACCTCCATTATATGGGTAATAATGCATGTTATATTGATAATAATATAAGTAATAAGTATAATTATTACAGTTCTAGCGATAAATAACTGCATTTATGGGTAATAATGCACGTTATATTGCTAATAATATAAGTAATAAGTATAATTATTACAGTTCTAGCGATAATAACTGCATTATATGGGTAATAATGCATGTTATATTGATAATAATATAAGTAATAAGTATAATTATTACAGTTCTAGCGATAATAACTGCATTATATGGGTAATAATGCACGTTATATTGCTATTAGTATAAGTAATAAGTATAATTATTACAGTTCTAGCGATAATAACTGCATAATATGGGTAATAATGCACGTTATATTGCTAATAATATAAGTAATAAGTATAATTATTACAGTTCTAGCGATAATAACTGCATTATATGGGTAAAAATGCATGTTATATTGATAATATTGGGAGTAATAAGTATATTTATTATGGTTCTAGAGATAATAACTGCATAATATGGGTAATAATGCATGTTATATTGATGATAATAAAAGTAATACGTATATTTATTATAGTTCTAGCGATAATAACTGCATAATATGGGTAATAATGCATGTTATATTGATAATAATATAAGTAATAAGTATAATTATTACAGTTCTAGCGATAATAACTGCATTATATGGGTAATAATGCACGTTATATTGCTAACAATATAAGTAATAAGTATAATTATTACAGTTCTAGCGATAATACCCCCATTATATGGGTAATAATGCATGATATATTGATAATGATATAAGTAATAAGTATAATTATTACAGTTCTAGCGATAATAACTGCATAATATGGGTAATAATGCACGTTATATTGCTAATAATATAAGTAATGAGTACAATTATTACAGTTCTAGCGATAATAACTGCATTATATGGGTAAAAATGCATGTTATATTGATAATATTGGGAGTAATAAGTATATTTATTATGGTTCTAGAGATAATAACTGCATAATATGGGTAATAATGCATGTTATATTGATAATAATATAAGTAATAAGTATAATTATTACAGTTCTAACGATAATACCTCCATTATATGGGTAATAATGCATGTTATATTGATGATAATGAAAGTAGTACGTATATTTATTATAGTTCTAGCGATAATAACTGCATAATATGGGTAATAATGCATGTTATATTGAGAATAATATAAGTAATAAGTATAATTATTACAGTTCTAGCGATAATAACTGCATTATATGGGTAATATTGCACGTTATATTGCTAACAATATAAGTAATAAGTATAATTATTACAGTTCTAGCGATAATACCTCCATTATATGGGTAATAATGCATGTTATATTGATAATGATATAAGTAATAAGTATAATTATTACAGTTCTAGCGATAATAACTGCATAATATGGGTAATAATGCACGTTATATTGCTAATAATATAAGTAATGAGTACAATTATTACAGTTCTAGCGATAATAACTGCATTATATGGGTAATAATGCATGTTATATTGATAATAACATAAGTAATAAGTATAATTATTACAGTTCTAGCGATAATAACTGCATTATATGGGTAATAATGCATGTTATATTGATAATATCGGGAGTAATAAGTATAATTATTATAGTTCTAGCGATAATAATACTAAAATATGGCAAATAGTGCATGTTATATTGATAATAATAAAAGTAATAAATATATTTATTACAGTTCTATCGATAATAACTGCATAATATGGGTAATAATGCATGTTATATTGATGATAATAAAAGTAATACGTATATTTATTATAGTTCTAGCGATAATAACTGCATAATATGGGTAATAATGCATGTTATATTGATAATAATCTAAGTAATAAGTATAATTATTACAGTTCTAGCGATAATAACTGCATTATATGGGTAATAATGCACGTTATATTGCTAGTAGTATAAGTAATAAGTACAATTATTACAGTTCTAGCGATAATAACTGCATTATATGGGTAAAAATGCATGTTATATTGATAATATTGGGAGTAATAAGTATATTTATTATGGTTCTAGAGATAATAACTGCATAATATGGGTAATAATGCATGTTATATTGATGATAATAAAAGTAATACGTATATTTATTATAGTTCTAGCGATAATAACTGCATAATATGGGTAATAATGCATGTTATATTGATAATAATCTAAGTAATAAGTATAATTATTACAGTTCTAGCGATAATAACTGCATTATATGGGTAATAATGCACGTTATATTGCTAGTAGTATAAGTAATAAGTACAATTATTACAGTTCTAGCGATAATAACTGCATTATATGGGTAAAAATGCATGTTATATTGATAATATTGGGAGTAATAAGTATATTTATTATGGTTCTAGAGATAATAACTGCATAATATGGGTAATAATGCATGTTATATTGATGATAATAAAAGTAATACGTATATTTATTATAGTTCTAGCGATAATAACTGCATAATATGGGTAATAATGCATGTTATATTGATAATAATATAAGTAATAAGTATAATTATTACAGTTCTAGCGATAATAACTGCATAATATGGGTAATAATGCACGTTATATTGCTAATAATATAAGTAATGAGTACAATTATTACAGTTCTAGCGATAATAACTACATTATATGGGTAATAATGCATGTTATATTGATAATAACATAAGTAGTAAGTATAATTATTACAGTTCTAGCGATAATAACTGCATTATATGGGTAATAATGCATGTTATATTGATAATATCGGGAGTAATAAGTATAATTATTATAGTTCTAGCGATAATAATAGTAAAATATGGCAAATAGTGCATGTTATATTGATAATAATAAAAGTAATAAGTATATTTATTACAGTTCTATCGATAATAACTGCATAATATGGGTAATAATGCATGTTATATTGAAGATAATAAAAGTAATACGTATATTTATTATAGTTCTAGCGATAATAACTGCATAATATGGGTAATAATGCATGTTATATTGGTAATAATATAAGTAATAAGTATAATTATTACAGTTCTAGCGATAATAACTGCATTATATGGGTAATAATGCACGTTATATTGCTAACAATATAAGTAATAAGTACAATTACTACAGTTCTAGCGATAATAACTGCATTATATGGGTAAAAATGCATGTTATATTGATAATATTGGGAGTAAGAAGTATATTTATTATGGTTCTAGAGATAATAACTGCATAATATGGGTAATAATGCATGTTATATTGATAATAATATAAGTAATAAGTATAATTATTACAGTTCTAACGATAATACCTCCATTATATGGGTAATAATGCATGTTATATTGATGATAATGAAAGTAGTACGTATATTTATTATAGTTCTAGCGATAATAACTGCATAATATGGGTAATAATGCATGTTATATTGAGAATAATATAAGTAATAAGTACAATTATTACAGTTCTGGCGATAATAACTGCATTATATGGGTAATATTGCACGTTATATTGCTAACAATATAAGTAATAAGTATAATTATTACAGTTCTAGCGATAATACCTCCATTATATGGGTAATAATGCATGTTATATTGATAATGATATAAGTAATAAGTATAATTATTACAGTTCTAGCGATAATAACTGCATAATATGGGTAATAATGCACGTTATATTGCTAATAATATAAGTAATGAGTACAATTATTACAGTTCTAGCGATAATAACTGCATTATATGGGTAAAAATGCATGTTATATTGATAATATTGGGAGTAATAAGTATATTTATTATGGTTCTAGAGATAATAACTGCATAATATGGGTAATAATGCATGTTATATTGATGATAATAAAAGAAGTACGTATATTTATTATAGTTCTAGCGATAATAACTGCATAATATGGGTAATAATGCATGTTATATTGAGAATAATATAAGTAATAAGTATAATTATTACAGTTCTAGCGATAATACCTCCATTATATGGGTAATAATGCATGTTATATTGATAATGATATAAGTAATAAGTATAATTATTACAGTTCTAGCGATAATAACTGCATAATATGGGTAATAATGCACGTTATATTGCTAATAATATAAGTAATGAGTACAATTATTACAGTTCTAGCGATAATAACTGCATAATATGGGTAATAATGCACGTTATATTGCTAATAATATAAGTAATGAGTACAATTATTACAGTTCTAGCGATAATAACTACATTATATGGGTAATAATGCATGTTATATTGATAATAACATAAGTAATAAGTATAATTATTACAGTTCTAGCGATAATAACTGCATTATATGGGTAATAATGCATGTTATATTGATAATATTGGGAGTAATAAGTATATTTATTATGGTTCTAGAGATAATAACTGCATAATATGGGTAATAATGCATGTTATATTGATGATAATAAAAGTAATACGTATATTTATTATAGTTCTAGCAATAATAACTGCATAATATGGGTAATAATGCATGTTATATTGATAATAATATAAGTAATAAGTATAATTATTACAGTTCTAGCGATAATAACTGCATAATATGGGTAATAATGCACGTTATATTGCTAATAATATAAGTAATGAGTACAATTATTACAGTTCTAGCGATAATAACTACATTATATGGGTAATAATGCATGTTATATTGATAATAACATAAGTAGTAAGTATAATTATTACAGTTCTAGCGATAATAACTGCATTATATGGGTAATAATGCATGTTATATTGATAATATCGGGAGTAATAAGTATAATTATTATAGTTCTAGCGATAATAATAGTAAAATATGGCAAATAGTGCATGTTATATTGATAATAATAAAAGTAATAAGTATATTTATTACAGTTCTATCGATAATAACTGCATAATATGGGTAATAATGCATGTTATATTGATGATAATAAAAGTAATACGTATATTTATTATAGTTCTAGCGATAATAACTGCATAATATGGGTAATAATGCATGTTATATTGATAATAATATAAGTAATAAGTATAATTATTACAGTTCTAGCGATAATAACTGCATTATATGGGTAATAATGCACGTTATATTGCTAACAATATAAGTAATAAGTATAATTATTACAGTTCTAGCGATAATACCTCCATTATATGGGTAATAATGCATGTTATATTGATAATGATATAAGTAATAAGTATAATTATTACAGTTCTAGCGATAATAACTGCATAATATGGGTAATAATGCACGTTATATTGCTAATAATATAAGTAATGAGTACAATTATTACAGTTCTAGCGATAATAACTGCATTATATGGGTAAAAATGCATGTTATATTGATAATATTGGGAGTAATAAGTATATTTATTATGGTTCTAGAGATAATAACTGCATAATATGGGTAATAATGCATGTTATATTGATAATAATATAAGTAATAAGTATAATTATTACAGTTCTAACGATAATACCTCCATTATATGGGTAATAATGCATGTTATATTGATGATAATGAAAGTAGTACGTATATTTATTATAGTTCTAGCGATAATAACTGCATAATATGGGTAATAATGCATGTTATATTGAGAATAATATAAGTAATAAGTATAATTATTACAGTTCTAGCGATAATAACTGCATTATATGGGTAATATTGCACGTTATATTGCTAACAATATAAGTAATAAGTATAATTATTACAGTTCTAGCGATAATACCTCCATTATATGGGTAATAATGCATGTTATATTGATAATGATATAAGTAATAAGTATAATTATTACAGTTCTAGCGATAATAACTGCATAATATGGGTAATAATGCACGTTATATTGCTAATAATATAAGTAATGAGTACAATTATTACAGTTCTAGCGATAATAACTGCATTATATGGGTAATAATGCATGTTATATTGATAATAACATAAGTAATAAGTATAATTATTACAGTTCTAGCGATAATAACTGCATTATATGGGTAATAATGCATGTTATATTGATAATATCGGGAGTAATAAGTATAATTATTATAGTTCTAGCGATAATAATACTAAAATATGGCAAATAGTGCATGTTATATTGATAATAATAAAAGTAATAAATATATTTATTACAGTTCTATCGATAATAACTGCATAATATGGGTAATAATGCATGTTATATTGATGATAATAAAAGTAATACGTATATTTATTATAGTTCTAGCGATAATAACTGCATAATATGGGTAATAATGCATGTTATATTGATAATAATCTAAGTAATAAGTATAATTATTACAGTTCTAGCGATAATAACTGCATTATATGGGTAATAATGCACGTTATATTGCTAGTAGTATAAGTAATAAGTACAATTATTACAGTTCTAGCGATAATAACTGCATTATATGGGTAAAAATGCATGTTATATTGATAATATTGGGAGTAATAAGTATATTTATTATGGTTCTAGAGATAATAACTGCATAATATGGGTAATAATGCATGTTATATTGATGATAATAAAAGTAATACGTATATTTATTATAGTTCTAGCGATAATAACTGCATAATATGGGTAATAATGCATGTTATATTGATAATAATCTAAGTAATAAGTATAATTATTACAGTTCTAGCGATAATAACTGCATTATATGGGTAATAATGCACGTTATATTGCTAGTAGTATAAGTAATAAGTACAATTATTACAGTTCTAGCGATAATAACTGCATTATATGGGTAAAAATGCATGTTATATTGATAATATTGGGAGTAATAAGTATATTTATTATGGTTCTAGAGATAATAACTGCATAATATGGGTAATAATGCATGTTATATTGATGATAATAAAAGTAATACGTATATTTATTATAGTTCTAGCGATAATAACTGCATAATATGGGTAATAATGCATGTTATATTGATAATAATATAAGTAATAAGTATAATTATTACAGTTCTAGCGATAATAACTGCATAATATGGGTAATAATGCACGTTATATTGCTAATAATATAAGTAATGAGTACAATTATTACAGTTCTAGCGATAATAACTACATTATATGGGTAATAATGCATGTTATATTGATAATAACATAAGTAGTAAGTATAATTATTACAGTTCTAGCGATAATAACTGCATTATATGGGTAATAATGCATGTTATATTGATAATATCGGGAGTAATAAGTATAATTATTATAGTTCTAGCGATAATAATAGTAAAATATGGCAAATAGTGCATGTTATATTGATAATAATAAAAGTAATAAGTATATTTATTACAGTTCTATCGATAATAACTGCATAATATGGGTAATAATGCATGTTATATTGAAGATAATAAAAGTAATACGTATATTTATTATAGTTCTAGCGATAATAACTGCATAATATGGGTAATAATGCATGTTATATTGGTAATAATATAAGTAATAAGTATAATTATTACAGTTCTAGCGATAATAACTGCATTATATGGGTAAAAATGCATGTTATATTGATAATATTGGGAGTAAGAAGTATATTTATTATGGTTCTAGAGATAATAACTGCATAATATGGGTAATAATGCATGTTATATTGATAATAATATAAGTAATAAGTATAATTATTACAGTTCTAACGATAATACCTCCATTATATGGGTAATAATGCATGTTATATTGATGATAATGAAAGTAGTACGTATATTTATTATAGTTCTAGCGATAATAACTGCATAATATGGGTAATAATGCATGTTATATTGAGAATAATATAAGTAATAAGTATAATTATTACAGTTCTGGCGATAATAACTGCATTATATGGGTAATATTGCACGTTATATTGCTAACAATATAAGTAATAAGTATAATTATTACAGTTCTAGCGATAATACCTCCATTATATGGGTAATAATGCATGTTATATTGATAATGATATAAGTAATAAGTATAATTATTACAGTTCTAGCGATAATAACTGCATAATATGGGTAATAATGCACGTTATATTGCTAATAATATAAGTAATGAGTACAATTATTACAGTTCTAGCGATAATAACTGCATTATATGGGTAAAAATGCATGTTATATTGATAATATTGGGAGTAATAAGTATATTTATTATGGTTCTAGAGATAATAACTGCATAATATGGGTAATAATGCATGTTATATTGATGATAATAAAAGAAGTACGTATATTTATTATAGTTCTAGCGATAATAACTGCATAATATGGGTAATAATGCATGTTATATTGAGAATAATATAAGTAATAAGTATAATTATTACAGTTCTAGCGATAATACCTCCATTATATGGGTAATAATGCATGTTATATTGATAATGATATAAGTAATAAGTATAATTATTACAGTTCTAGCGATAATAACTGCATAATATGGGTAATAATGCACGTTATATTGCTAATAATATAAGTAATGAGTACAATTATTACAGTTCTAGCGATAATAACTGCATAATATGGGTAATAATGCACGTTATATTGCTAATAATATAAGTAATGAGTACAATTATTACAGTTCTAGCGATAATAACTACATTATATGGGTAATAATGCATGTTATATTGATAATAACATAAGTAATAAGTATAATTATTACAGTTCTAGCGATAATAACTGCATTATATGGGTAATAATGCATGTTATATTGATAATATTGGGAGTAATAAGTATATTTATTATGGTTCTAGAGATAATAACTGCATAATATGGGTAATAATGCATGTTATATTGATGATAATAAAAGTAATACGTATATTTATTATAGTTCTAGCGATAATAACTGCATAATATGGGTAATAATGCATGTTATATTGATAATAATATAAGTAATAAGTATAATTATTACAGTTCTAGCGATAATAACTGCATAATATGGGTAATAATGCACGTTATATTGCTAATAATATAAGTAATGAGTACAATTATTACAGTTCTAGCGATAATAACTACATTATATGGGTAATAATGCATGTTATATTGATAATAACATAAGTAGTAAGTATAATTATTACAGTTCTAGCGATAATAACTGCATTATATGGGTAATAATGCATGTTATATTGATAATATCGGGAGTAATAAGTATAATTATTATAGTTCTAGCGATAATAATAGTAAAATATGGCAAATAGTGCATGTTATATTGATAATAATAAAAGTAATAAGTATATTTATTACAGTTCTATCGATAATAACTGCATAATATGGGTAATAATGCATGTTATATTGAAGATAATAAAAGTAATACGTATATTTATTATAGTTCTAGCGATAATAACTGCATAATATGGGTAATAATGCATGTTATATTGGTAATAATATAAGTAATAAGTATAATTATTACAGTTCTAGCGATAATAACTGCATTATATGGGTAATAATGCACGTTATATTGCTAACAATATAAGTAATAAGTACAATTACTACAGTTCTAGCGATAATAACTGCATTATATGGGTAAAAATGCATGTTATATTGATAATATTGGGAGTAAGAAGTATATTTATTATGGTTCTAGAGATAATAACTGCATAATATGGGTAATAATGCATGTTATATTGAGAATAATATAAGTAGTAAGTATAATTATTACAGTTCTAGCGATAATACCTCCATTATATGGGTAATAATGCATGTTATATTGATAATGATATAAGTAATAAGTATAATTCTTACAGTTCTAGCGATAATAACTGCATAATATGGGTAATAATGCACGTTATATTGCTAATAATATAAGTAATGAGTACAATTATTACAGTTCTAGCGATAATAACTGCATTATATGGGTAATAATGCATGTTATATTGATAATAATATAAGTAATAAGTATAATTATTACAGTTCTAGCGATAATAACTGCATTATATGGGTAATAATGCATGTTATATTGATAATATCGGGAGTAATAAGTATAATTATTATAGTTCTAGCGATAATAATAGTAAAATATGGCAAATAGTGCATGTTATATTGATAATAATAAAAGTAATAAGTATATTTGTTACAGTTCTATGGATAATAACTGCATAATATGGGTAATAATGCACGTTATATTGCTAATAATATAAGTAATGAGTACAATTATTACAGTTCTAGCGATAATAACTGCATTATATGGGTAATAATGCATGTTATATTGATAATAACATAAGTAATAAGTATAATTATTACAGTTCTAGCGATAATAACTGCATTATATGGGTAATAATGCATGTTATATTGATAATATCGGGAGTAATAAGTATAATTATTATAGTTCTAGCGATAATAATAGTAAAATATGGCAAATAGTGCATGTTATATTGATAGTAATAAAAGTAATAAGTATAATTATTACAGTTCTATCGATAATAACTGCATAATATGGGTAATAATGCATGTTATATTGATGATAATAAAAGTAATACGTATATTTATTATAGTTCTAGCGATAATAACTGCATAATATGGGTAATAATGCATGTTATATTGATAATAATATAAGTAATAAGTATAATTATTACAGTTCTAGCGATAATAACTGCATTATATGGGTAATAATGCACGTTATATTGCTAATAGTATAAGTAATAAGTATAATTATTACAGTTCTTGCGATAATACCTCCATTATATGGGTAATAATGCATGTTATATTGATAATAATATAAGTAATAAGTATAATTATTACAGTTCTAGCGATAATAACTGCATTATATGGGTAATAATGCACGTTATATTGCTAATAATATAAGCAATAAGTATAATTATTACAGTTCTAGCGATAATAACTGCATTATATGGGTAATAATGCACGTTATATTGCTAACAATATAAGTAATAAGTATAATTATTACAGTTCTAGCGATAATAACTGCATTATATGGGTAATAATGCATGTTATATTGATGATAATGAAAGTAATACGTATATTTATTATAGTTCTAGCGATAATAACTGCATAATATGGGTAATAATGCATGTTATATTGAGAATAATATAAGTAATAAGTATATCTATTACAGTTCTGGCGATAATAACTGCATTATATGGGTAATAATGCACGTTATATTGATAATAGTATAAGTAGTAAGTATAATTATTACAGTTCTAGCGATAATACCTCCATTATATGGGTAATAATGCATGTTATATTGATAATGATATAAGTAATAAGTATAATTATTACAGTTCTAGCGATAATAACTGCATAATATGGGTAATAATGCACGTTATATTGCTAATAATATAAGTAATGAGTACAATTATTACAGTTCTAGCGATAATAACTGCATAATATTGGTAATAATGCACGTTATATTGCTAATAATATAAGTAATGAGTACAATTATTACAGTTCTAGCGATAATAACTGCATTATATGGGTAATAATGCATGTTATATTGATAATAACATAAGTAATAAGTATAATTATTACAGTTCTAGCGATAATAACTGCATTATATGGGTAATAATGCATGTTATATTGATAATATCGGGAGTAATAAGTATAATTATTATAGTTCTAGCGATAATAATAGTAAAATATGGCAAATAGTGCATGTTATATTGATAATAATAAAAGTAATAAATATATTTATTACAGTTCTATCGATAATAACTGCATAAAATGGGTAATAATGCATGTTATATTGATGATAATAAAAGTAATACGTATATTTATTATAGTTCTAGCGATAATAACTGCATAATATGGGTAATAATGCATGTTATATTGATAATAATATAAGTAATAAGTATAATTATTACAGTTCTAGCGATAATAACTGCATTATATGGGTAATAATGCACGTTATATTGATAATAGTATAAGTAGTAAGTATAATTATTACAGTTCTAGCGATAATACCTCCATTATATGGGTAATAATGCATGTTATATTGATAATGATATAAGTAATAAGTATAATTATTACAGTTCTAGCGATAATAACTGCATAATATGGGTAATAATGCACGTTATATTGCTAATAATATAAGTAATGAGTACAATTATTACAGTTCTGGCGATAATAACTGCATAATATGGGTAATAATGCACGTTATATTGCTAATAATGTAAGTAATGAGTACAATTATTACAGTTCTAGCGATAATAACTGCATTATATGGGTAATAATGCATGTTATATTGATAATAACATAAGTAATAAGTATAATTATTACAGTTCTAGCGATAATAACTGCATTATATGGGTAATAATGCACGTTATATTGCTAATAGTATAAGTAATAAGTATAATTATTACAGTTCTTGCGATAATACCTCCATTACATGGGTAATAATGCATGTTATATTGATAATAATATAAGTAATAAGTATAATTATTACAGTTCTAGCGATAATAACTGCATTATATGGGTAATAATGCACGTTATATTGCTAATAATATAAGCAAAAAGTATAATTATTACAGTTCTAGCGATAATAACTGCATTATATGGGTAATAATGCATGTTATATTGATAATATCGGGAGTAATAAGTATAATTATTATAGTTCTAGCGATAATAATAGTAAAATATGGCAAATAGTGCATGTTATATTGATAATAATAAAAGTAATAAGTATATTTATTACAGTTCTATCGATAATAACTGCATAATATGGGTAATAATGCATGTTATATTGATGATAATAAAAGTAATACGTATATTTATTATAGTTCTAGGGATAATAACTGCATAATATGGGTAATAATGCATGTTATATTGATAATAATCTAAGTAATAAGTATAATTATTACAGTTCTAGCGATAATAACTGCATTATATGGGTAATAATGCACGTTATATTGCTAACAATATAAGTAATAAGTATAATTATTACAGTTCTAGCGATAATAACTGCATTATATGGGTAATAATGCATGTTATATTGATGATAATGAAAGTAATACGTATATTTATAATAGTTCTAGCGATAATAACTGCATAATATGGGTAAAATGCATGTTATATTGAGAACAATATAAGTAATAAGTATATCTATTACAGTTCTGGCGATAATAACTGCATTATATGGGTAATAATGCACGTTATATTGATAATAGTATAAGTAGTAAGTATAATTATTACAGTTCTAGCGATAATACCTCCATTATATGGGTAATAATGCATGTTATATTGATAATGATATAAGTAATAAGTAGTATTATTACAGTTCTAGCGATAATAACTGCATAATATGGGTAATAATGCACGTTATATTGCTAATAATATAAGTAATGAGTACAATTATTACAGTTCTAGCGATAATAACTGCATAATATGGGTAATAATGCACGTTATATTGCTAACAATATAAGTAATAAGTATAATTATTACAGTTCTAGCGATAATAACTGCATTATATGGGTAATAATGCATGTTATATTGATAATATTGGGAGTAATAAGTATATTTATTATAGTTCTAGCGATAATAACTGCATAATATGGGTAATAATGCATGTTATATTGAGAATAATATAAGTAATAAGTATAATTATTACAGTTCTGGCGATAATAACTGCATTATATGGGTAATAATGCACGTTATATTGCTAATAGTATAAGTAATAAGTATAATTATTACAGTTCTAGCGATAATACCTCCATTATATGGGTAATAATGCATGTTATATTGATAATGATATAAGTAATAAGTATAATTATTACAGTTCTAGCGATAATAACTGCATAATATGGGTAATAATGCACGTTATATTGCTAATAATATAAGTAATGAGTACAATTATTACAGTTCTAGCGATAATAACTGCATTATATGGGTAATAATGCATGTTATATTGATGATAATGAAAGTAATACGTATATTTATTATAGTTCTAGCGATAATAACTGCATAATATGGGTAATAATGCATGTTATATTGAGAATAATATAAGTAATAAGTATATCTATTACAGTTCTGGCGATAATAACTGCATTATATGGGTAATAATGCACGTTATATTGATAATAGTATAAGTAGTAAGTATAATTATTACAGTTCTAGCGATAATACCTCCATTATATGGGTAATAATGCATGTTATATTGATAATGATATAAGTAGTAAGTATAATTATTACAGTTCTAGCGATAATAACTGCATAATATGGGTAATAATGCACGTTATATTGCTAATAATATAAGTAATGAGTACAATTATTACAGTTCTAGCGATAATAACTGCATAATATGGGTAATAATGCACGTTATATTGCTAATAATATAAGTAATGAGTACAATTATTACAGTTCTAGCGATAATAACTGCATTATATGGGTAATAATGCATGTTATATTGATAATAACATAAGTAATAAGTATAGTTATTACAGTTCTAGCGATAATAACTGCATTATATGGGTAATAATGCATGTTATATTGATAATATCGGGAGTAATAAGTATAATTATTACAGTTCTAGCGATAATAATAGTAAAATGTGGCAAATAGTGCATGTTATATTGATAATAATAAAAGTAATAAGTATATTTTTTACAGTTCTATCGATAATAACTGCATAATATGGGTAATAATGCATGTTATATTGATGATAATAAAAGTAATACGTATATTTATTATAGTTCTAGCGATAATAACTGCATTATATGGGTAATAATGCACGTTATATTGCTAACAATATAAGTAATAAGTATAATTATTACAGTTCTAGCGATAATAACTGCATTATATGGGTAAAAATGCATGTTATATTGATAATATTGGGAGTAATAAGTATATTTATTATGGTTCTAGAGATAATAATAGTAGAATATGGCAAATAGTGCATGTTATATTGATAATAATAAAAGTAATGAGTATATTTATTACAGTTCTATCGATAATAACTGCATAATATGGGTAATAATGCATGTTATATTGATGATAATAAAAGTAATACGTATATTTATTATAGTTCTAGCGATAATAACTGCATAATATGGGTAATAATGCATGTTATATTGATAATAATATAAGTAATAAGTATAATTATTACAGTTCTAGCGATAATAACTGCATTATATGGGTAATAATGCATGTTATATTGATAATATCGGGAGTAATGAGTATAATTATTATAGTTCTAGCGATAATAATAGTAAAATATGGCAAATAGTGCATGTTATATTGATAATAATAAAAGTAATAAGTATATTTATTACAGTTCTATCGATAATAACTGCATAATATGGGTAATAATGCATGTTATATTGATGATAATAAAAGTAATACGTATATTTATTATAGTTCTAGCGATAATAACTGCATAATATGGGTAATAATGCATGTTATATTGATAATAATATAAGTAATAAGTACAATTATTACAGTTCTAGCGATAATAACTGCATTATATGGGTAATAATGCACGTTATATTGCTAATAGTATAAGTAATAAGTATAATTATTACAGTTCTTGCGATAATACCTCCATTATATGGGTAATAATGCATGTTATATTGATAATAATATAAGTAATAAGTATAATTATTACAGTTCTAGCGATAATAACTGCATTATATGGGTAAGAATGCACGTTATATTGCTAATAATATAAGCAATAAGTATAATTATTACAGTTCTAGCGATAATAACTGCATTATATGAGTAATAATGCATGTTATATTGATAATATTGGGAGTAATAAGTATATTTATTATAGTTCTAGCGATAATAACTGCATAGTATGGGTAATAATGCATGTTATATTGATAATAGTATAAGTAATAAGTATAATTATTACAGTTCTAGCGATAATAACTGCATAATATGGGTAATAATGCATGTTATATTGATGATAATAAAAGTAATACGTATATTTATTATAGTTCTAGCGATAATAACTGCATAATGTGGGTAATAATGCATGTTATATTGATAGTAATCTAAGTAATAAGTATAATTATTACAGTTCTAGCGATAATAACTGCATTATATGGGTAATAATGCACGTTATATTGCTAACAATATAAGTAATAAGTATAATTATTACAGTTCTAGCGATAATAACTGCATTATATGGGTAATAATGCATGTTATATTGATGATAATGAAAGTAATACGTATATTTATTATAGTTCTAGCAATAATAACTGCATAATATGGGTAATAATGCATGTTATATTGAGAATAATATAAGTAATAAGTATATCTATTACAGTTCTGGCGATAATAACTGCATTATATGGGTAATAATGCACGTTATATTGATAATAGTATAAGTAGTAAGTATAATTATTACAGTTCTAGCGATAATACCTCCATTATATGGGTAATAATGCATGTTATATTGATAATGATATAAGTAATAAGTATAATTCTTACAGTTCTAGCGATAATAACTGCATAATATGGGTAATAATGCACGTTATATTGCTAATAATATAAGTAATGAGTACAATTATTACAGTTCTAGCGATAATAACTGCATTATATGGGTAATAATGCATGTTATATTGATAATAATATAAGTAATAAGTATAATTATTACAGTTCTAGCGATAATAACTGCATTATATGGGTAATAATGCATGTTATATTGATAATATCGGGAGTAATAAGTATAATTATTATAGTTCTAGCGATAATAATAGTAAAATATGGCAAATAGTGCATGTTATATTGATAATAATAAAAGTAATAAGTATATTTATTACAGTTCTATCGATAATAACTGCATAATATGGGTAATAATGCACGTTATATTGCTAATAATATAAGTAATGAGTACAATTATTACAGTTCTAGCGATAATAACTGCATTATATGGGTAATAATGCATGTTATATTGATAATAACATAAGTAATAAGTATAATAATTACAGTTCTAGCGATAATAACTGCATTATATGGGTAATAATGCATGTTATATTGATAATATCGGGAGTAATAAGTATAATTATTATAGTTCTAGCGATAATAATAGTAAAATATGGCAAATAGTGCATGTTATATTGATAGTAATATAAGTAATAAGTATATCTATTACAGTTCTGGCGATAATAACTGCATTATATGGGTAATAATGCACGTTATATTGATAATAGTATAAGTAGTAAGTATAATTATTACAGTTCTAGCGATAATACCTCCATTATATGGGTAATAATGCATGTTATATTGATAATGATATAAGTAATAAGTATAATTCTTACAGTTCTAGCGATAATAACTGCATAATATGGGTAATAATGCACGTTATATTGCTAATAATATAAGTAATGAGTACAATTATTACAGTTCTAGCGATAATAACTGCATTATATGGGTAATAATGCATGTTATATTGATAATAATATAAGTAATAAGTATAATTATTACAGTTCTAGCGATAATAACTGCATTATATGGGTAATAATGCATGTTATATTGATAATATCGGGAGTAATAAGTATAATTATTATAGTTCTAGCGATAATAATAGTAAAATATGGCAAATAGTGCATGTTATATTGATAATAATAAAAGTAATAAGTATATTTATTACAGTTCTATCGATAATAACTGCATAATATGGGTAATAATGCACGTTATATTGCTAATAATATAAGTAATGAGTACAATTATTACAGTTCTAGCGATAATAACTGCATTATATGGGTAATAATGCATGTTATATTGATAATAACATAAGTAATAAGTATAATTATTACAGTTCTAGCGATAATAACTGCATTATATGGGTAATAATGCATGTTATATTGATAATATCGGGAGTAATAAGTATAATTATTATAGTTCTAGCGATAATAATAGTAAAATATGGCAAATAGTGCATGTTATATTGATAGTAATAAAAGTAATAAGTATATTTATTACAGTTCTATCGATAATAACTGCATAATATGGGTAATAATGCATGTTATATTGATGATAATAAAAGTAATACGTATATTTATTATAGTTCTAGCAATAATAACTGCATAATGTGGGTAATAATGCATGTTATATTGATAATAATCTAAGTAATAAGTATAATTATTACAGTTCTAGCGATAATAACTGCATTATATGGGTAATAATGCACGTTATATTGCTAACAATATAAGTAATAAGTATAATTATTACAGTTCTAGCGATAATAACTGCATTATATGGGTAATACTGCATGTTATATTGATGATAATGAAAGTAATACGTATATTTATTATAGTTCTAGCAATAATAACTGCATAATGTGGGTAATAATGCATGTTATATTGAGAATAATATAAGTAATAAGTATATCTATTACAGTTCTGGCGATAATAACTGCATTATATGGGTAATAATGCACGTTATATTGATAATGGTATAAGTAGTAAGTATAATTATTACAGTTCTAGCGATAATACCTCCATTATATGGGTAATAATGCATGTTATATTGATAATGATATAAGTAATAAGTATAATTATTACAGTTCTAGCGATAATAACTGCATAATATGGGTAATAATGCACGTTATATTGCTAATAATATAAGTAATGAGTACAATTATTACAGTTCTAGCGATAATAACTGCATTATATGGGTAATAATGCATGTTATATTGATAATAATATAAGTAATAAGTATAATTATTACAGTTCTAGCGATAATAACTGCATTATATGGGTAATAATGCATGTTATATTGATAATATCGGGAGTAATAAGTATAATTATTATAGTTCTAGCGATAATAATAGTAAAATATGGCAAATAGTGCATGTTATATTGATAATAATAAAAGTAATAAGTATATTTATTACAGTTCTATCGATAATAACTGCATAATATGGGTAATAATGCATGTTATATTGATGATAATAAAAGTAATACGTATATTTATTATAGTTCTAGCGATAATAACTGCATAATATGGGTAATAATGCATGTTATATTGATAATAATATAAGTAATAAGTATAATTATTACAGTTCTAGCGATAATAACTGCATTATATGGGTAATAATGCACGTTATATTGCTAATAGTATAAGTAATAAGTATAATTATTACAGTTCTTGCGATAATACCTCCATTATATGGGTAATAATGCATGTTATATTGATAATAATATAAGTAATAAGTATAATTATTACAGTTCTAGCGATAATAACTGCATTATATGGGTAATAATGCACGTTATATTGCTAATAATATAAACAATAAGTATAATTATTACAGTTCTAGCGATAATAACTGCATTATATGGGTAATAATGCACGTTATATTGCTAACAATATAAGTAATAAGTATAATTATTACAGTTCTAGCGATAATAACTGCATTATATGGGTAATAATGCATGTTATATTGATGATAATGAAAGTAATACGTATATTTATTATAGTTCTA
The DNA here is from genome assembly GCA_963576845.1 of Megachile leachella. Lineage (NCBI taxonomy): Eukaryota > Metazoa > Arthropoda > Insecta > Hymenoptera > Megachilidae > Megachile > Megachile leachella. The sequence goes on along the minus strand of CAUYWW010000146.1, from coordinate 1,613,270 downwards.
GCGATAATAACTGCATAATATGGGTAATAATGCATGTTATATTGAGAATAATATAAGTAATAAGTATATCTATTACAGTTCTGGCGATAATAACTGCATTATATGGGTAATAATGCACGTTATATTGATAATAGTATAAGTAGTAAGTATAATTATTACAGTTCTAGCGATAATACCTCCATTATATGGGTAATAATGCATGTTATATTGATAATGATATAAGTAATAAGTATAATTATTACAGTTCTAGCGATAATAACTGCATAATATGGGTAATAATGCACGTTATATTGCTAATAATATAAGTAATGAGTACAATTATTACAGTTCTAGCGATAATAACTGCATAATATTGGTAATAATGCACGTTATATTGCTAATAATATAAGTAATGAGTACAATTATTACAGTTCTAGCGATAATAACTGCATTATATGGGTAATAATGCATGTTATATTGATAATAACATAAGTAATAAGTATAATTATTACAGTTCTAGCGATAATAACTGCATTATATGGGTAATAATGCATGTTATATTGATAATATCGGGAGTAATAAGTATAATTATTATAGTTCTAGCGATAATAATAGTAAAATATGGCAAATAGTGCATGTTATATTGATAATAATAAAAGTAATAAGTATATTTATTACAGTTCTATCGATAATAACTGCATAAAATGGGTAATAATGCATGTTATATTGATGATAATAAAAGTAATACGTATATTTATTATAGTTCTAGCGATAATAACTGCATAATATGGGTAATAATGCATGTTATATTGATAATAATATAAGTAATAAGTATAATTATTACAGTTCTAGCGATAATAACTGCATTATATGGGTAATAATGCACGTTATATTGATAATAGTATAAGTAGTAAGTATAATTATTACAGTTCTAGCGATAATACCTCCATTATATGGGTAATAATGCATGTTATATTGATAATGATATAAGTAATAAGTATAATTATTACAGTTCTAGCGATAATAACTGCATAATATGGGTAATAATGCACGTTATATTGCTAATAATATAAGTAATGAGTACAATTATTACAGTTCTAGCGATAATAACTGCATAATATGGGTAATAATGCACGTTATATTGCTAATAATGTAAGTAATGAGTACAATTATTACAGTTCTAGCGATAATAACTGCATTATATGGGTAATAATGCATGTTATATTGATAATAACATAAGTAATAAGTATAATTATTACAGTTCTAGCGATAATAACTGCATTATATGGGTAATAATGCACGTTATATTGCTAATAGTATAAGTAATAAGTATAATTATTACAGTTCTTGCGATAATACCTCCATTACATGGGTAATAATGCATGTTATATTGATAATAATATAAGTAATAAGTATAATTATTACAGTTCTAGCGATAATAACTGCATTATATGGGTAATAATGCACGTTATATTGCTAATAATATAAGTAATAAGTATAATTATTACAGTTCTAGCGATAATAACTGCATTATATGGGTAATAATGCATGTTATATTGATGATAATGAAAGTAATACGTATATTTATTATAGTTCTAGCGATAATAACTGCATAATATGGGTAAAATGCATGTTATATTGAGAACAATATAAGTAATAAGTATATCTATTACAGTTCTGGCGATAATAACTGCATTATATGGGTAATAATGCATGTTATATTGATAATGATATAAGTAATAAGTATAATTCTTACAGTTCTAGCGATAATAACTGCATAATATGGGTAATAATGCACGTTATATTGCTAATAATATAAGTAATGAGTACAATTATTACAGTTCTAGCGATAATAACTGCATTATATGGGTAATAATGCATGTTATATTGATAATAATATAAGTAATAAGTATAATTATTACAGTTCTAGCGATAATAACTGCATTATATGGGTAATAATGCATGTTATATTGATAATATCGGGAGTAATAAGTATAATTATTATAGTTCTAGCGATAATAATAGTAAAATATGGCAAATAGTGCATGTTATATTGATAATAATAAAAGTAATAAGTATATTTATTACAGTTCTATCGATAATAACTGCATAATATGGGTAATAATGCACGTTATATTGCTAATAATATAAGTAATGAGTACAATTATTACAGTTCTAGCGATAATAACTGCATTATATGGGTAATAATGCATGTTATATTGATAATAACATAAGTAATAAGTATAATTATTACAGTTCTAGCGATAATAACTGCATTATATGGGTAATAATGCATGTTATATTGATAATATCGGGAGTAATAAGTATAATTATTATAGTTCTAGCGATAATAATAGTAAAATATGGCAAATAGTGCATGTTATATTGATAGTAATAAAAGTAATAAGTATATTTATTACAGTTCTATCGATAATAACTGCATAATATGGGTAATAATGCATGTTATATTGATGATAATAAAAGTAATACGTATATTTATTATAGTTCTAGCAATAATAACTGCATAATGTGGGTAATAATGCATGTTATATTGATAATAATCTAAGTAATAAGTATAATTATTACAGTTCTAGCGATAATAACTGCATTATATGGGTAATAATGCACGTTATATTGCTAACAATATAAGTAATAAGTATAATTATTACAGTTCTAGCGATAATAACTGCATTATATGGGTAATACTGCATGTTATATTGATGATAATGAAAGTAATACGTATATTTATTATAGTTCTAGCAATAATAACTGCATAATGTGGGTAATAATGCATGTTATATTGAGAATAATATAAGTAATAAGTATATCTATTACAGTTCTGGCGATAATAACTGCATTATATGGGTAATAATGCACGTTATATTGATAATAGTATAAGTAGTAAGTATAATTATTACAGTTCTAGCGATAATACCTCCATTATATGGGTAATAATGCATGTTATATTGATAATGATATAAGTAATAAGTATAATTATTACAGTTCTAGCGATAATAACTGCATTATATGGGTAATACTGCATGTTATATTGATGATAATAAAAGTAATACGTATATTTATTATAGTTCTAGCGATAATAACTGCATAATATGGGTAATAATGCATGTTATATTGATAATAATATAAGTAATAAGTATAATTATTACAGTTCTAGCGATAATAACTGCATTATATGGGTAATAATGCACGTTATATTGATAATAGTATAAGTAGTAAGTATAATTATTACAGTTCTAGCGATAATACCTCCATTATATGGGTAATAATGCATGTTATATTGATAATGATATAAGTAATAAGTATAATTATTACAGTTCTAGCGATAATAACTGCATAATATGGGTAATAATGCACGTTATATTGCTAATAATATAAGTAATGAGTACAATTATTACAGTTCTAGCGATAATAACTGCATAATATGGGTAATAATGCACGTTATATTGCTAATAATGTAAGTAATGAGTACAATTATTACAGTTCTAGCGATAATAACTGCATTATATGGGTAATAATGCATGTTATATTGATAATAACATAAGTAATAAGTATAATTATTACAGTTCTAGCGATAATAACTGCATTATATGGGTAATAATGCACGTTATATTGCTAATAGTATAAGTAATAAGTATAATTATTACAGTTCTTGCGATAATACCTCCATTACATGGGTAATAATGCATGTTATATTGATAATAATATAAGTAATAAGTATAATTATTACAGTTCTAGCGATAATAACTGCATTATATGGGTAATAATGCACGTTATATTGCTAATAATATAAGTAATAAGTATAATTATTACAGTTCTAGCGATAATAACTGCATTATATGGGTAATAATGCATGTTATATTGATGATAATGAAAGTAATACGTATATTTATTATAGTTCTAGCGATAATAACTGCATAATATGGGTAAAATGCATGTTATATTGAGAACAATATAAGTAATAAGTATATCTATTACAGTTCTGGCGATAATAACTGCATTATATGGGTAATAATGCATGTTATATTGATAATGATATAAGTAATAAGTATAATTCTTACAGTTCTAGCGATAATAACTGCATAATATGGGTAATAATGCACGTTATATTGCTAATAATATAAGTAATGAGTACAATTATTACAGTTCTAGCGATAATAACTGCATTATATGGGTAATAATGCATGTTATATTGATAATAATATAAGTAATAAGTATAATTATTACAGTTCTAGCGATAATAACTGCATTATATGGGTAATAATGCATGTTATATTGATAATATCGGGAGTAATAAGTATAATTATTATAGTTCTAGCGATAATAATAGTAAAATATGGCAAATAGTGCATGTTATATTGATAATAATAAAAGTAATAAGTATATTTATTACAGTTCTATCGATAATAACTGCATAATATGGGTAATAATGCACGTTATATTGCTAATAATATAAGTAATGAGTACAATTATTACAGTTCTAGCGATAATAACTGCATTATATGGGTAATAATGCATGTTATATTGATAATAACATAAGTAATAAGTATAATTATTACAGTTCTAGCGATAATAACTGCATTATATGGGTAATAATGCATGTTATATTGATAATATCGGGAGTAATAAGTATAATTATTATAGTTCTAGCGATAATAATAGTAAAATATGGCAAATAGTGCATGTTATATTGATAGTAATAAAAGTAATAAGTATATTTATTACAGTTCTATCGATAATAACTGCATAATATGGGTAATAATGCATGTTATATTGATGATAATAAAAGTAATACGTATATTTATTATAGTTCTAGCAATAATAACTGCATAATGTGGGTAATAATGCATGTTATATTGATAATAATCTAAGTAATAAGTATAATTATTACAGTTCTAGCGATAATAACTGCATTATATGGGTAATAATGCACGTTATATTGCTAACAATATAAGTAATAAGTATAATTATTACAGTTCTAGCGATAATAACTGCATTATATGGGTAATACTGCATGTTATATTGATGATAATGAAAGTAATACGTATATTTATTATAGTTCTAGCAATAATAACTGCATAATGTGGGTAATAATGCATGTTATATTGAGAATAATATAAGTAATAAGTATATCTATTACAGTTCTGGCGATAATAACTGCATTATATGGGTAATAATGCACGTTATATTGATAATAGTATAAGTAGTAAGTATAATTATTACAGTTCTAGCGATAATACCTCCATTATATGGGTAATAATGCATGTTATATTGATAATGATATAAGTAATAAGTATAATTATTACAGTTCTAGCGATAATAACTGCATAATATGGGTAATAATGCACGTTATATTGCTAATAATATAAGTAATGAGTACAATTATTACAGTTCTAGCGATAATAACTGCATTATATGGGTAATAATGCATGTTATATTGATAATAATATAAGTAATAAGTATAATTATTACAGTTCTAGCGATAATAACTGCATTATATGGGTAATAATGCACGTTATATTGCTAATAATATAAGCAATAAGTATAATTATTACAGTTCTAGCGATAATAACTGCATTATATGGGTAATAATGCACGTTATATTGCTAACAATATAAGTAATAAGTATAATTATTACAGTTCTAGCGATAATAACTGCATTATATGGGTAATAATGCATGTTATATTGATGATAATGAAAGTAATACGTATATTTATTATAGTTCTAGCGATAATAACTGCATAATATGGGTAATAATGCATGTTATATTGAGAATAATATAAGTAATAAGTATATCTATTACAGTTCTGGCGATAATAACTGCATTATATGGGTAATAATGCACGTTATATTGATAATAGTATAAGTAGTAAGTATAATTATTACAGTTCTAGCGATAATACCTCCATTATATGGGTAATAATGCATGTTATATTGATAATGATATAAGTAATAAGTATAATTATTACAGTTCTAGCGATAATAACTGCATAATATGGGTAATAATGCACGTTATATTGCTAATAATATAAGTAATGAGTACAATTATTACAGTTCTAGCGATAATAACTGCATAATATTGGTAATAATGCACGTTATATTGCTAATAATATAAGTAATGAGTACAATTATTACAGTTCTAGCGATAATAACTGCATTATATGGGTAATAATGCATGTTATATTGATAATAACATAAGTAATAAGTATAATTATTACAGTTCTAGCGATAATAACTGCATTATATGGGTAATAATGCATGTTATATTGATAATAGTATAAGTAGTAAGTATAATTATTACAGTTCTAGCGATAATACCTCCATTATATGGGTAATAATGCATGTTATATTGATAATGATATAAGTAATAAGTATAATTATTACAGTTCTAGCGATAATAACTGCATAATATGGGTAATAATGCACGTTATATTGCTAATAATATAAGTAATGAGTACAATTATTACAGTTCTAGCGATAATAACTGCATAATATGGGTAATAATGCACGTTATATTGCTAATAATGTAAGTAATGAGTACAATTATTACAGTTCTAGCGATAATAACTGCATTATATGGGTAATAATGCATGTTATATTGATAATAACATAAGTAATAACTATAATTATTACAGTTCTAGCGATAATAACTGCATTATATGGGTAATAATGCACGTTATATTGCTAATAGTATAAGTAATAAGTATAATTATTACAGTTCTTGCGATAATACCTCCATTACATGGGTAATAATGCATGTTATATTGATAATAATATAAGTAATAAGTATAATTATTACAGTTCTAGCGATAATAACTGCATTATATGGGTAATAATGCACGTTATATTGCTAATAATATAAGCAAAAAGTATAATTATTACAGTTCTAGCGATAATAACTGCATTATATGGGTAATAATGCATGTTATATTGATAATATCGGGAGTAATAAGTATAATTATTATAGTTCTAGCGATAATAATAGTAAAATATGGCAAATAGTGCATGTTATATTGATAATAATAAAAGTAATAAGTATATTTATTACAGTTCTATCGATAATAACTGCATAATATGGGTAATAATGCATGTTATATTGATGATAATAAAAGTAATACGTATATTTATTATAGTTCTAGCGATAATAACTGCATAATATGGGTAATAATGCATGTTATATTGATAATATCGGGAGTAATAAGTATAATTATTATAGTTCTAGCGATAATAATAGTAAAATATGGCAAATAGTGCATGTTATATTGATAATAATAAAAGTAATAAGTATATTTATTATAGTTCTAGCAATAATAACTGCATAATATGGGTAATAATGCATGTTATATTGAGAATAATATAAGTAATGAGTACAATTATTACAGTTCTAGCGATAATAACTGCATTATATGGGTAATAATGCATGTTATATTGATAATAATATAAGTAATAAGTATAATTATTACAGTTCTAGCGATAATAACTGCATTATATGGGTAATAATGCATGTTATATTGATAATATCGGGAGTAATAAGTATAATTATTATAGTTCTAGCGATAATAATAGTAAAATATGGCAAATAGTGCATGTTATATTGATAATAATAAAAGTAATAAGTATATTTATTACAGTTCTATCGATAATAACTGCATAATATGGGTAATAATGCACGTTATATTGCTAATAATATAAGTAATGAGTACAATTATTACAGTTCTAGCGATAATAACTGCATTATATGGGTAATAATGCATGTTATATTGATAATAACATAAGTAATAAGTATAATTATTACAGTTCTAGCGATAATAACTGCATTATATGGGTAATAATGCATGTTATATTGATAATATCGGGAGTAATAAGTATAATTATTATAGTTCTAGCGATAATAATAGTAAAATATGGCAAATAGTGCATGTTATATTGATAGTAATAAAAGTAATAAGTATATTTATTACAGTTCTATCGATAATAACTGCATAATATGGGTAATAATGCATGTTATATTGATGATAATAAAAGTAATACGTATATTTATTATAGTTCTAGCAATAATAACTGCATAATGTGGGTAATAATGCATGTTATATTGATAATAATCTAAGTAATAAGTATAATTATTACAGTTCTAGCGATAATAACTGCATTATATGGGTAATAATGCACGTTATATTGCTAACAATATAAGTAATAAGTATAATTATTACAGTTCTAGCGATAATAACTGCATTATATGGGTAATACTGCATGTTATATTGATGATAATGAAAGTAATACGTATATTTATTATAGTTCTAGCAATAATAACTGCATAATGTGGGTAATAATGCATGTTATATTGAGAATAATATAAGTAATAAGTATATCTATTACAGTTCTGGCGATAATAACTGCATTATATGGGTAATAATGCACGTTATATTGATAATGGTATAAGTAGTAAGTATAATTATTACAGTTCTAGCGATAATACCTCCTTTATATGGGTAATAATGCATGTTATATTGATAATGATATAAGTAATAAGTATAATTATTACAGTTCTAGCGATAATAACTGCATAATATGGGTAATAATGCACGTTATATTGCTAATAATATAAGTAATGAGTACAATTATTACAGTTCTAGCGATAATAACTGCATTATATGGGTAATAATGCATGTTATATTGATAATAATATAAGTAATAAGTATAGTTATTACAGTTCTAGCGATAATAACTGCATTATATGGGTAATAATGCATGTTATATTGATAATATCGGGAGTAATAAGTATAATTATTATAGTTCTAGCGATAATAATAGTAAAATATGGCAAATAGTGCATGTTATATTGATAATAATAAAAGTAATAAGTATATTTATTACAGTTCTATCGATAATAACTGCATAATATGGGTAATAATGCATGTTATATTGATGATAATAAAAGTAATACGTATATTTATTATAGTTCTAGCGATAATAACTGCATAATATGGGTAATAATGCATGTTATATTGATAATAATATAAGTAATAAGTATAATTATTACAGTTCTAGCGATAATAACTGCATTATATGGGTAATAATGCACGTTATATTGCTAATAGTATAAGTAATAAGTATAATTATTACAGTTCTTGCGATAATACCTCCATTATATGGGTAATAATGCATGTTATATTGATAATAATATAAGTAATAAGTATAATTATTACAGTTCTAGCGATAATAACTGCATTATATGGGTAATAATGCACGTTATATTGCTAATAATATAAGCAATAAGTATAATTATTACAGTTCTAGCGATAATAACTGCATTATATGGGTAATAATGCACGTTATATTGCTAACAATATAAGTAATAAGTATAATTATTACAGTTCTAGCGATAATAACTGCATTATATGGGTAATAATGCATGTTATATTGATGATAATGAAAGCAATACGTATATTTATTATAGTTCTAGCGATAATAACTGCATAATATGGGTAATAATGCACGTTATATTGCTAATAGTATAAGTAATAAGTATAATTATTACAGTTCTTGCGATAATACCTCCATTACATGGGTAATAATGCATGTTATATTGATAATAATATAAGTAATAAGTATAATTATTACAGTTCTAGCGATAATAACTGCATTATATGGGTAATAATGCACGTTATATTGCTAATAATATAAGCAAAAAGTATAATTATTACAGTTCTAGCGATAATAACTGCATTATATGGGTAATAATGCATGTTATATTGATAATATCGGGAGTAATAAGTATAATTATTATAGTTCTAGCGATAATAATAGTAAAATATGGCAAATAGTGCATGTTATATTGATAATAATAAAAGTAATAAGTATATTTATTACAGTTCTATCGATAATAACTGCATAATATGGGTAATAATGCATGTTATATTGATGATAATAAAAGTAATACGTATATTTATTATAGTTCTAGCGATAATAACTGCATAATATGGGTAATAATGCATGTTATATTGATAATAATCTAAGTAATAAGTATAATTATTACAGTTCTAGCGATAATAACTGCATTATATGGGTAATAATGCACGTTATATTGCTAACAATATAAGTAATAAGTATAATTATTACAGTTCTAGCGATAATAACTGCATTATATGGGTAATAATGCATGTTATATTGATGATAATGAAAGTAATACGTATATTTATTATAGTTCTAGCGATAATAACTGCATAATATGGGTAAAATGCATGTTATATTGAGAACAATATAAGTAATAAGTATATCTATTACAGTTCTGGCGATAATAACTGCATTATATGGGTAATAATGCACGTTATATTGATAATAGTATAAGTAGTAAGTATAATTATTACAGTTCTAGCGATAATACCTCCATTATATGGGTAATAATGCATGTTATATTGATAATGATATAAGTAATAAGTATAATTATTACAGTTCTAGCGATAATAACTGCATAATATGGGTAATAATGCACGTTATATTGCTAATAATATAAGTAATGAGTACAATTATTACAGTTCTAGCGATAATAACTGCATAATATGGGTAATAATGCACGTTATATTGCTAACAATATAAGTAATAAGTATAATTATTACAGTTCTAGCGATAATAACTGCATTATATGGGTAATAATGCATGTTATATTGATAATATTGGGAGTAATAAGTATATTTATTATAGTTCTAGCGATAATAACTGCATAATATGGGTAATAATGCATGTTATATTGAGAATAATATAAGTAATAAGTATAATTATTACAGTTCTGGCGATAATAACTGCATTATATGGGTAATAATGCACGTTATATTGCTAATAGTATAAGTAATAAGTATAATTATTACAGTTCTAGCGATAATACCTCCATTATATGGGTAATAATGCATGTTATATTGATAATGATATAAGTAATAAGTATAATTATTACAGTTCTAGCGATAATAACTGCATAATATGGGTAATAATGCACGTTATATTGCTAATAATATAAGTAATGAGTACAATTATTACAGTTCTAGCGATAATAACTGCATTATATGGGTAATAATGCATGTTATATTGATGATAATGAAAGTAATACGTATATTTATTATAGTTCTAGCGATAATAACTGCATAATATGGGTAATAATGCATGTTATATTGAGAATAATATAAGTAATAAGTATATCTATTACAGTTCTGGCGATAATAACTGCATTATATGGGTAATAATGCACGTTATATTGATAATAGTATAAGTAGTAAGTATAATTATTACAGTTCTAGCGATAATACCTCCATTATATGGGTAATAATGCATGTTATATTGATAATGATATAAGTAGTAAGTATAATTATTACAGTTCTAGCGATAATAACTGCATAATATGGGTAATAATGCACGTTATATTGCTAATAATATAAGTAATGAGTACAATTATTACAGTTCTAGCGATAATAACTGCATAATATGGGTAATAATGCACGTTATATTGCTAATAATATAAGTAATGAGTACAATTATTACAGTTCTAGCGATAATAACTGCATTATATGGGTAATAATGCATGTTATATTGATAATAACATAAGTAATAAGTATAGTTATTACAGTTCTAGCGATAATAACTGCATTATATGGGTAATAATGCATGTTATATTGATAATATCGGGAGTAATAAGTATAATTATTATAGTTCTAGCGATAATAATAGTAAAATATGGCAAATAGTGCATGTTATATTGATAATAATAAAAGTAATAAGTACATCTATTACAGTTCTATCGATAATAACTGCATAATATGGGTAATAATGCATGTTATATTGATGATAATAAAAGTAATACGTATATTTATTATAGTTCTAGCGATAATAACTGCATAATATGGGTATTAATGCATGTTATATTGATAATAATATACGTAATAAGTATAATTATTACAGTTCTAGCGATAATAACTGCATTATATGGGTAATAATGCACGTTATATTGCTAATAGTATAAGTAATAAGTATAATTATTACAGTTCTTGCGATAATACCTCCATTATATGGGTAATAATGCATGTTACATTGAGAATAATATAAGTAATAAGTATAATTATTACAGTTCTGGCGATAATAACTGCATTATATGGGTAATAATGCACGTTATATTGCTAATAGTATAAGTAATAAGTATAATTATTACAGTTCTAGCGATAATACCTCCATTATATGGGTAATAATGCATGTTATATTGATAATGATATAAGTAATAAGTATAATTATTACAGTTCTAGCGATAATAACTGCATTATATGGGTAATAATGCATGTTATATTGATGATAATGAAAGTAATACGTATATTTATTATAGTTCTAGCGATAATAACTGCATTATATGGGTAATAATGCATGTTATATTGATGATAATGAAAGTAATACGTATATTTATTATATTTCTAGCGATAATAACTGCATAATATGGGTAATAATGCATGTTATATTGAGAATAATATAAGTAATAAGTATATCTATTACAGTTCTGGCGATAATAACTGCATTATATGGGTAATAATGCACGTTATATTGATAATAGTATAAGTAGTAAGTATAATTATTACAGTTCTAGCGATAATACCTCCATTATATGGGTAATAATGCATGTTATATTGATAATGATATAAGTAGTAAGTATAATTATTACAGTTCTAGCGATAATAACTGCATAATATGGGTAATAATGCACGTTATATTGCTAATAATATAAGTAATGAGTACAATTATTACAGTTCTAGCGATAATAACTGCATAATATGGGTAATAATGCACGTTATATTGCTAATAATATAAGTAATGAGTACAATTATTACAGTTCTAGCGATAATAACTGCATTATATGGGTAATAATGCATGTTATATTGATAATAACATAAGTAATAAGTATAGTTATTACAGTTCTAGCGATAATAACTGCATTATATGGGTAATAATGCATGTTATATTGATAATATCGGGAGTAATAAGTATAATTATTATAGTTCTAGCGATAATAATAGTAAAATATGGCAAATAGTGCATGTTATATTGATAATAATAAAAGTAATAAGTACATCTATTACAGTTCTATCGATAATAACTGCATAATATGGGTAATAATGCATGTTATATTGATGATAATAAAAGTAATACGTATATTTATTATAGTTCTAGCGATAATAACTGCATAATATGGGTAATAATGCATGTTATATTGATAATAATATACGTAATAAGTATAATTATTACAGTTCTAGCGATAATAACTGCATTATATGGGTAATAATGCACGTTATATTGCTAATAGTATAAGTAATAAGTATAATTATTACAGTTCTTGCGATAATACCTCCATTATATGGGTAATAATGCATGTTATATTGATAATAATATAAGTAATAAGTATAATTATGACAGTTCTAGCGATAATAACTGCATTATATGGGTAATAATGCATGTTATATTGATAATATTGGGAGTAATAAGTATATTTATTATAGTTCTAGCGATAATAACTGCATAATATGGGTAATAATGCATGTTATATTGAGAATAATATAAGTAATAAGTATAATTATTACAGTTCTGGCGATAATAACTGCATTATATGGGTAATAATGCACGTTATATTGCTAATAGTATAAGTAATAAGTATAATTATTACAGTTCTAGCGATAATACCTCCATTATATGGGTAATAATGCATGTTATATTGATAATGATATAAGTAATAAGTATAATTATTACAGTTCTAGCGATAATAACTGCATAATATGGGTAATAATGCACGTTATATTGCTAATAATATAAGTAATGAGTACAATTATTACAGTTCTAGCGATAATAACTGCATTATATGGGTAATAATGCATGTTATATTGATGATAATGAAAGTAATACGTATATTTATTATAGTTCTAGCGATAATAACTGCATAATATGGGTAATAATGCATGTTATATTGAGAATAATATAAGTAATAAGTATATCTATTACAGTTCTGGCGATAATAACTGCATTATATGGGTAATAATGCACGTTATATTGATAATAGTATAAGTAGTAAGTATAATTATTACAGTTCTAGCGATAATACCTCCATTATATGGGTAATAATGCATGTTATATTGATAATGATATAAGTAGTAAGTATAATTATTACAGTTCTAGCGATAATAACTGCATAATATGGGTAATAATGCACGTTATATTGCTAATAATATAAGTAATGAGTACAATTATTACAGTTCTAGCGATAATAACTGCATAATATGGGTAACAATGCACGTTATATTGCTAATAATATAAGTAATGAGTACAATTATTACAGTTCTAGCGATAATAACTGCATTATATGGGTAATAATGCATGTTATATTGATAATAACATAAGTAATAAGTATAGTTATTACAGTTCTAGCGATAATAACTGCATTATATGGGTAATAATGCATGTTATATTGATAATATCGGGAGTAATAAGTATAATTATTATAGTTCTAGCGATAATAATAGTAAAATATGGCAAATAGTGCATGTTATATTGATAATAATAAAAGTAATAAGTACATCTATTACAGTTCTATCGATAATAACTGCATAATATGGGTAATAATGCATGTTATATTGATGATAATAAAAGTAATACGTATATTTATTATAGTTCTAGCGATAATAACTGCATAATATGGGTATTAATGCATGTTATATTGATAATAATATACGTAATAAGTATAATTATTACAGTTCTAGCGATAATAACTGCATTATATGGGTAATAATGCACGTTATATTGCTAATAGTATAAGTAATAAGTATAATTATTACAGTTCTTGCGATAATACCTCCATTATATGGGTAATAATGCATGTTACATTGAGAATAATATAAGTAATAAGTATAATTATTACAGTTCTGGCGATAATAACTGCATTATATGGGTAATAATGCACGTTATATTGCTAATAGTATAAGTAATAAGTATAATTATTACAGTTCTAGCGATAATACCTCCATTATATGGGTAATAATGCATGTTATATTGATAATGATATAAGTAATAAGTATAATTATTACAGTTCTAGCGATAATAACTGCATTATATGGGTAATAATGCATGTTATATTGATGATAATGAAAGTAATACGTATATTTATTATAGTTCTAGCGATAATAACTGCATTATATGGGTAATAATGCATGTTATATTGATGATAATGAAAGTAATACGTATATTTATTATAGTTCTAGCGATAATAACTGCATAATATGGGTAATAATGCATGTTATATTGAGAATAATATAAGTAATAAGTATATCTATTACAGTTCTGGCGATAATAACTGCATTATATGGGTAATAATGCACGTTATATTGATAATAGTATAAGTAGTAAGTATAATTATTACAGTTCTAGCGATAATACCTCCATTATATGGGTAATAATGCATGTTATATTGATAATGATATAAGTAGTAAGTATAATTATTACAGTTCTAGCGATAATAACTGCATAATATGGGTAATAATGCACGTTATATTGCTAATAATATAAGTAATGAGTACAATTATTACAGTTCTAGCGATAATAACTGCATAATATGGGTAATAATGCACGTTATATTGCTAATAATATAAGTAATGAGTACAATTATTACAGTTCTAGCGATAATAACTGCATTATATGGGTAATAATGCATGTTATATTGATAATAACATAAGTAATAAGTATAGTTATTACAGTTCTAGCGATAATAACTGCATTATATGGGTAATAATGCATGTTATATTGATAATATCGGGAGTAATAAGTATAATTATTATAGTTCTAGCGATAATAATAGTAAAATATGGCAAATAGTGCATGTTATATTGATAATAATAAAAGTAATAAGTACATCTATTACAGTTCTATCGATAATAACTGCATAATATGGGTAATAATGCATGTTATATTGATGATAATAAAAGTAATACGTATATTTATTATAGTTCTAGCGATAATAACTGCATAATATGGGTAATAATGCATGTTATATTGATAATAATATACGTAATAAGTATAATTATTACAGTTCTAGCGATAATAACTGCATTATATGGGTAATAATGCACGTTATATTGCTAATAGTATAAGTAATAAGTATAATTATTACAGTTCTTGCGATAATACCTCCATTATATGGGTAATAATGCATGTTATATTGATAATAATATAAGTAATAAGTATAATTATTACAGTTCTAGCGATAATAACTGCATTATATGGGTAATAATGCACGTTATATTGCTAATAATATAAGCAATAAGTATAATTATTACAGTTCTAGCGATAATAACTGCATTATATGGGTAATAATGCATGTTATATTGATAATATCGGGAGCAATAAGTATAATTATTATAGTTCTAGCGATAATAATAGTAAAATATGGCAAATAGTGCATGTTATATTGATAATAATAAAAGTAATAAGTATATTTATTACAGTTCTATCGATAATAACTGCATAATATGGGTAATAATGCATGTTATATTGATGATAATAAAAGTAATACGTATATTTATTATAGTTCTAGCGATAATAACTGCATAATATGGGTAATAATGCATGTTATATTGATAATAATCTAAGCAATAAGTATAATTATTACAGTTCTAGCGATAATAACTGCATTATATGGGTAATAATGCACGTTATATTGCTAACAATATAAGTAATAAGTATAATTATTACAGTTCTAGCGATAATAACTGCATTATATGGGTAATAATGCATGTTATATTGATGATAATGAAAGTAATACGTATATTTATTATAGTTCTAGCGATAATAACTGCATAATATGGGTAATAATGCATGTTATATTGATGATAATAAAAGTAATACGTATATTTATTATAGTTCTAGCGATAATAACTGCATAATATGGGTAATAATGCATGTTATATTGATAATAATCTAAGCAGTAAGTATAATTATTACAGTTCTAGCGATAATAACTGCATTATATGGGTAATAATGCACGTTATATTGCTAACAATATAAGTAATAAGTATAATTATTACAGTTCTAGCGATAATAACTGCATAATATGGGTAATAAGGCACGTTATATTGCTAATAATATAAGTAATGAGTACAATTATTACAGTTCTAGCGATAATAACTGCATAATATGGGTAATAATGCACGTTATATTGCTAACAATATAAGTAATAAGTATAATTATTACAGTTCTAGCGATAATAACTGCATTATATGGGTAATAATGCATGTTATATTGATAATATCGGGAGTAATAAGTATAATTATTATAGTTCTAGCGATAATAATAGTAAAATATGGCTAATAGTGCATGATATATTGATAATAGTAAAAGTAATAAGTGTATTTATTACAGTTCTATCGATAATAACTGCATAATATGGGTAATAATGCATGTTATATTGATAATAATATAAGT
The DNA here is from genome assembly GCA_963576845.1 of Megachile leachella. NCBI lineage: Eukaryota > Metazoa > Arthropoda > Insecta > Hymenoptera > Megachilidae > Megachile > Megachile leachella. The sequence goes on along the minus strand of CAUYWW010000146.1, from coordinate 1,595,785 downwards.
AATAAGTATAATTATTACAGTTCTAGCGATAATACCTCCATTATATGGGTAATAATGCATGTTATATTGATAATAATATAAGTAATAAGTATAATTATTACAGTTCTAGCGATAATAATTGCATTATATGGGTAATAATGCATGTTATATTGATAATAATATAAGTAATAAGTATAATTATTACAGTTCTAGCGATAATAACTGCATTATATGGGTAATAATGCACGTTATATTGCTAATAATATAAGTAATAAGTATAATTATTACAGTTCTAGCGATTATAACTGCATTATATGGGTAATAATGCATGTTATATTGATAATATCGGGAGTAATAAGTATAATTATTATAGTTCTAGCGATAATAATAGTAAAATATGGCAAATAGTGCATGTTATATTGATAATAATAAAAGTAATAAGTATATTTATTACAGTTCTATCGATAATAACTGCATAATATGGGTAATAATGCATGCTATATTGATGATAATAAAAGTAATACGTATATTTATTATAGTTCTAGCGATAATAACTGCATAATATGGGTAATAATGCATGTTATATTGATAATAATATAAGTAATAAGTATAATTATTACAGTTCTAGCGATAATAACTGCATAATATGGGTAATAATGCATGTTATATTGATGATAATGAAAGAAGTAAGTATATTTATTACAGTTCTAGCGATAATAACTGCATTATATGCCTAATAAGGCATGTTATATTGATAACATCGGGTGTAATAAGTATAATTATTATAGTTCTAGCGATAATAATAGTAAAATATGGCTAATAGTGCATGTCATATTTTTAATAGTAAAAGTAGTAAGTATATTTATTACAGTTCTATCGATAATAACTGCATAATATGGGTAATAATGCATGTTATGTTGATGATAATGAAAGTAATACGTATGCTTATTATAGTTCTAGCGATAATAACTGCATAATATGGGTAATAATGCATGTTATATTGAGAATAATATAAGTAATAAGTATAATTATTACAGTTCTGGCGATAATAACTGCATTATATGGGTAATAATGCACGTTATATTGCTAATAGTATAAGTAATAAGTATAATTATTACAGTTCTAGCGATAATACCTCCATTATATGGTAATAATGCATGTTATATTGATAATAATATAAGTAATAAGTATAATTATTACAGTTCTAGCGATAATACCTCCATTATGTGGGTAATAATGCAGGTTATATTGATAATGATATAAGTAATAAGTATAATTATTACAGTTCTAGCGATAATAACTGCATAATATGGGTAATAATGCACGTTATATTGCTAATAATATAAGTAATGAGTACAATTATTACAGTTCTAGCGATAATAACTGCATAATATGGGTAATAATGCATGTTATATTGATAATAATAAAAGTAATAAGTATAATTATTACAGTTCTGGCGATAATAACTGCATTATATGGGTAATAATGCACGTTATATTGCTAATAGTATAAGTAATAAGTATAATTATTACAGTTCTAGCGATAATACCTCCATTGTATGGGTAATAATGCATGTTATATTGATACTAATATAAGTAATAAGTATAATTATTACAGTTCTAGCGATAATAATTGCATTATATGGGTAATAATGCATGTTATATTGATAATAATATAAGTAATAAGTATAATTATTACAGTTCTAGCGATAATAACTGCATTATATGGGTAATAATGCACGTTATATTGCTAATAATATAAGTAATAAGTATAATTATTACAGTTCTAGCGATTATAACTGCATTATATGGGTAATAATGCATGTTATATTGATAATATCGGGAGTAATAAGTATAATTATTATAGTTCTAGCGATAATAATAGTAAAATATGGCAAATAGTGCATGTTATATTGATAATAATAAAAGTAATAAGTATATTTATTACAGTTCTATCGATAATAACTGCATAATATGGGTAATAATGCATGCTATATTGATGATAATAAAAGTAATACGTATATTTATTATAGTTCTAGCGATAATAACTGCATAATATGGGTAATAATGCATGTTATATTGATAATAATATAAGTAATAAGTATAATTATTACAGTTCTAGCGATAATAACTGCATAATATGGGTAATAATGCGCGTTATATTGCTAATAATATAAGTAATGAGTATAATTATTACAGTTCCAGCGATAATAACTGCATTATATGGGTAATAAGGCATGTTATATTGATAATATCGGGAGTAATAAGTATAATTATTATAGTTCTAGCGATAATAATAGTAAAATATGGCTAATAGTGCATGATATATTGATAATAGTAAAAGTAATAAGTGTATTTATTACAGTTCTATCGATAATAACTGCATAATATGGGTAATAATGCATGTTATATTGATAATAATATAAGTAATAAGTATAATTATTACAGTTCTAGCGATAATACCCCCATTATATGGGTAATAATGCATGTTATATTGATGATAATGAAAGAAGTAAGTATATTTATTACAGTTCTAGCGATAATAACTGCATTATATGCCTAATAAGGCATGTTATATTGATAACATCGGGTGTAATAAGTATAATTATTATAGTTCTAGCGATAATAATAGTAAAATATGGCTAATAGTGCATGTCATATTTTTAATAGTAAAAGTAGTAAGTATATTTATTACAGTTCTATCGATAATAACTGCATAATATGGGTAATAATGCATGTTATGTTGATGATAATGAAAGTAATACGTATGCTTATTATAGTTCTAGCGATAATAACTGCATAATATGGGTAATAATGCATGTTATATTGAGAATAATATAAGTAATAAGTATAATTATTACAGTTCTAGCGATAATACCTCCATTATATGGGTAATAATGCATGTTATATTGATAATAATATAAGTAATAAGTATAATTATTACAGTTCTAGCGATAATACCTCCATTATGTGGGTAATAATGCAGGTTATATTGATAATGATATAAGTAATAAGTATAATTATTACAGTTCTAGCGATAATAACTGCATAATATGGGTAATAATGCACGTTATATTGCTAATAATATAAGTAATGAGTACAATTATTACAGTTCTAGGGATAATAACTGCATAATATGGGTAATAATGCATGTTATATTGATAATAATAAAAGTAATAAGTATAATTATTACAGTTCTGGCGATAATAACTGCATTATATGGGTAATAATGCACGTTATATTGCTAATAGTATAAGTAATAAGTATAATTATTACAGTTCTAGCGATAATACCTCCATTATATGGGTAATAATGCATGTTATATTGATACTAATATAAGTAATAAGTATAATTATTACAGTTCTAGCGATAATAACTGCATTATATGGGTAATAATGCACGTTATATTGCTAATAATATAAGTAATAAGTATAATTATTACAGTTCTAGCGATTATAACTGCATTATATGGGTAATAATGCATGTTATATTGATAATATCGGGAGTAATAAGTATAATTATTATAGTTCTAGCGATAATAATAGTAAAATATGGCAAATAGTGCATGTTATATTGATAATAATAAAAGTAATAAGTATATTTATTACAGTTCTATCGATAATAACTGCATAATATGGGCAATAATGCATGCTATATTGATGATAATAAAAGTAGTACGTATATTTATTATAGTTCTAGCGATAATAACTGCATAATATGGGTAATAATGCATGTTATATTGATAATAATATAAGTAATAAGTATAATTATTACAGTTCTAGCGATAATAACTGCATTATATGGGTAATAATGCACGTTATATTGCTAATAATATAAGTAATAAGTATAATTATTACAGTTCTAGCGATTATAACTGCATTATATGGGTAATAATGCATGTTATATTGATAATATCGGGAGTAATAAGTATAATTATTATAGTTCTAGCGATAATAATAGTAAAATATGGCAAATAGTGCATGTTATATTGATAATAATAAAAGTAATAAGTATATTTATTACAGTTCTATCGATAATAACTGCATAATATGGGCAATAATGCATGCTATATTGATGATAATAAAAGTAGTACGTATATTTATTATAGTTCTAGCGATAATAACTGCATAATATGGGTAATAATGCATGTTATATTGATAATAATATAAGTAATAAGTATAATTATTACAGTTCTAGCGATAATAACTGCATAATATGGGTAATAATGCACGTTATATTGCTAATAATATAAGTAATGAGTATAATTATTACAGTTCTAGCGATAATAACTGCATTATATGGGTAATAATGCATGTTATATTGATGATAATGAAAGAAGTAAGTATATTTATTACAGTTCTAGCGATAATAACTGCATTATATGCCTAATAAGGCATGTTATATTGATAACATCAGGTGTAATAAGTATAATTATTATAGTTCTAGCGATAATAATAGTAAAATATGGCTAATAGTGCATGTCATATTTTTAATAGTAAAAGTAGTAAGTATATTTATTACAGTTCTATCGATAATAACTGCATAATATGGGTAATAATGCATGTTATGTTGATGATAATGAAAGTAATACGTATGTTTATTATAGTTCTAGCGATAATAACTGCATAATATGGGTAATAATGCATGTTATATTGAGAATAATATAAGTAATAAGTATAATTATTACAGTTCTGGCGATAATAACTGCATTATATGGGTAATAATGCACGTTATATTGCTAATAGTATAAGTAATAAGTATAATTATTACAGTTCTAGCGATAATACCTCCATTATATGGGTAATAATGCATGTTATATTGATGATAATGAAAGTAATACGTATATTTATTATAGTTCTAGCGATAATAACTGCATTATATGGGTAATAATGCATGTTATATTGAGAATAATATAAGTAATAAGTATTATTATTACAGTTCTAGCGATAATAACTGCATTATATGGGTAATAATGCATGTTATGTTGATGATAATGAAAGTAATACGTATGTTTATTATAGTTCTAGCGATAATAACTGCATAATATGGGTAATAATGCATGTTATATTGAGAATAATATAAGTAATAAGTATAATTATTACAGTTCTGGCGATAATAACTGCATTATATGGGTAATAATGCACGTTATATTGCTAATAGTATAAGTAATAAGTATAATTATTACAGTTCTAGCGATAATACCTCCATTATATGGGTAATAATGCATGTTATATTGATAATAATATAAGTAATAAGTATAATTATTACAGTTCTAGCGATAATACCTCCATTATGTGGGTAATAATGCAGGTTATATTGATAATGATATAAGTAATAAGTATAATTATTACAGTTCTAGCGATAATAACTGCATAATATGGGTAATAATGCACGTTATATTGCTAATAATATAAGTAATGAGTACAATTATTACAGTTCTAGCGATAATAACTGCATAATATGGGTAATAATGCATGTTATATTGATAATAATAAAAGTAATAAGTATAATTATTACAGTTCTGGCGATAATAACTGCATTATATGGGTAATAATGCACGTTATATTGCTAATAGTATAAGTAATAAGTATAATTATTACAGTTCTAGCGATAATACCTCCATTATATGGGTAATAATGCATGTTATATTGATACTAATATAAGTAATAAGTATAATTATTACAGTTCTAGCGATAATAACTGCATAATATGGGTAATAATGCACGTTATATTGCTAATAATATAAGTAATGAGTATAATTATTACAGTTCTAGCGATAATAACTGCATTATATGGGTAATAAGGCATGTTATATTGATAATATCGGGAGTAATAAGTATAATTATTATAGTTCTAGCGATAATAATAGTAAAATATGGCTAATAGTGCATGATATATTGATAATAGTAAAAGTAATAAGTGTATTTATTACAGTTCTATCGATAATAACTGCATAATATGGGTAATAATGCATGTTATATTGATAATAATATAAGTAATAAGTATAATTATTACAGTTCTAGCGATAATACCTCCATTATATGGGTAATAATGCATGTTATATTGATGATAATGAAAGTAATACGTATATTTATTATAGTTCTAGCGATAATAACTGCATTATATGGGTAATAATGCATGTTATATTGAGAATAATATAAGTAATAAGTATTATTATTACAGTTCTAGCGATAATAACTGCATTATATGGGTAATAATGCATGCTATATTGATGATAATAAAAGTAGTACGTATATTTATTATAGTTCTAGCGATAATAACTGCATAATATGGGTAATAATGCATGTTATATTGATAATAATATAAGTAATAAGTATAATTATTACAGTTCTAGCGATAATAACTGCATAATATGGGTAATAATGCACGTTATATTGCTAATAATATAAGTAATGAGTATAATTATTACAGTTCTAGCGATAATAACTGCATTATATGAGTAATAAGGCATGTTATATTGATAATATCGGGAGTAATAAGTATAATTATTATAGTTCTAGCGATAATAATAGTAAAATATGGCTAATAGTGCATGATATATTGATAATAGTAAAAGTAATAAGTGTATTTATTACAGTTCTATCGATAATAACTGCATAATATGGGTAATAATGCATGTTATATTGATAATAATATAAGTAATAAGTATAATTATTACAGTTCTGGCGATAATAACTGCATTATATGGGTAATAATGCACGTTATATTGCTAATAGTATAAGTAATAAGTATAATTATTACAGTTCTAGCGATAATACCTCCATTATATGGGTAATAATGCATGTTATATTGATAATAATATAAGTAATAAGAATAATTATTACAGTTCTAGCGATAATAACTGCATAATATGGGCAATAATGCACGTTATATTGCTAGTAATATAAGTAGTGAGTATAATTATTACAGTTCTAGCGATAACAACTGCATTACATGGGTAATAATGCATGTTATATTGATGATAGTAAAAGTAATACGTATATTTATTATAGTTCTAGCGATAATAACTGCATAATGTGGGTAATAATGCATGTTATGTTGATAATAATATAAGTAATAATATAATTATTACAGTTCTGGCGATAATAACTGCATTATATGGGTAATAATGCATGTTATATTGAGAATAATATAAGTAATAAGTATAATTATTACAGTTCTGGCGATAATAACTGCATTATATGGGTAATAATGCACGTTATATTGCTAATAGTATAAGTAATAAGTATAATTATTACAGTTCTAGCGATAATACCTCCATTATATGGGTAAGAATGCATGTTATATTGATAATAATATAAGTAATAAGTATAATTATTACAGTTCTAGCGATAATAACTGCATAATATGGGTAATAATGCACGTTATATTGCTAATAATATAAGTAATGAGTATAATTATTACAGTTCTAGCGATAATAACTGCATTATATGGGTAATAAGGCATGTTATATTGATAATATCGGGAGTAATAAGTATAATTATTATAGTTCTAGCGATAATAATAGTAAAATATGGCTAATAGTGCATGATATATTGATAATAGTAAAAGTAATAAGTGTATTTATTACAGTTCTATCGATAATAACTGCATAATATGGGTAATAATGCATGTTATAATGATAATAATATAAGTAATAAGTATAATTATTACAGTTCTAGCGATAATACCTCCATTATATGGGTAATAATGCATGTTATATTGATGATAATGAAAGTAATACGTATATTTATTATAGTTCCAGCGATAATAACTGCATAATATGGGTAATAATGCATGTTATATTGAGAATAATATAAGTAATAAGTATAATTATTACAGTTCTGGCGATAATAACTGCATTATATGGGTAATAATGCACGTTATATTGCTAATAGTATAAGTAATAAGTATAATTATTACAGTTCTTGCGATAATACCTCCATTATATGGGTAATAATGCATGTTATATTGATAATAATATAAGTAATAAGTATAATTATTACAGTTCTAGCGATAATAACTGCATAATATGGGTAATAATGCATGTTATATTGATGATAATGAAAGTAGTAAGTATATTTATTACAGTTCTAGCGATAATAACTGCATTATATGCCTAATAAGGCATGTTATACTGATAATATCGGGAGTAATAAGTATAATTATTATAGTTCTAGCGATAATAATAGTAAAATATGGCTAATAGTGCATGTCATATTTTTAATAGTAAAAGTAGTAAGTATATTTATTACAGTTCTATCGATAATAACTGCATAATATGGGTAATAATACATGTTATGTTGATGATAATGAAAGTAATACGTATGTTTATTATAGTTCTAGCGATAATAACTGCATAATATGGGTAATAATGCATGTTATATTGAGAATAATATAAGTAATAAGTATAATTATTACAGTTCTGGCGATAATAACTGCATTATATGGGTAATAATGCATGTTATATTGCTAACAATATAAGTAATAAGTATAATTATTACAGTTCTAGCGATAATAACTGCATTATATGGGTAATAATGCATGTTATATTGCTAACAATATAAGTAATAAGTATAATTATTACAGTTCTAGCGATAATAACTGCATTATATGGGTAATAATGCATGTTATATTGATAACAATCTAAGTAATAAGTATAATTATTACAGTTCTAGCGATAATAACTGCATTATATGGGTAATAATGCATGTTTTATTGATAATAATATAAGTAATAAGTATAATTATTACAGTTCTAGCGATAATAACTGCATTATATGGGTAATAATGCATGTTATATTGCTAACAATATAAGTAATAAGTATAATTATTACAGTTCTAGCGATAATAACTGCATTATATGGGTAATAATGCATGTTATATTGATAATATCGGGAGTAATAAGTATAATTATTATAGTTCTAGCGATAATAATAGTAAAATATGGCAAATAGTGCATGTTATATTGATAATAATAAAAGTAATAAGTATATTTATTACAGTTCTATCGATAATAACTGCATAATATGGGTAATAATGCATGTTATATTGATGATAATAAAAGTAGTACGTATATTTATTATAGTTCTAGCGATAATAACTGCATAATATGGGTAATAATGCATGTTATATCGATAATAATATAAGTATTAAGTATAATTATTACAGTTCTAGCGATAATAACTGCATTATATGGGTAATAATGCACGTTATATTGCTAACAATATAAGTAATAAGTATAATTATTACAGTTCTAGCGATAATAACTGCATTATATGGGTAAAAATGCATGTTATATTGATAATATTGGGAGTAATAAGTATATTAATTATGGTTCTAGAGATAATAACTGCATAATATGGGTAATAATGCATGTTATATTGATAGTAATATAAGTAATAAGTATAATTATTACAGTTCTAGCGATAATAACTGCATAATATGGGTAATAATGCACGTTATATTGCTAATAATATAAGTAATGAGTATATTTATTACAGTTCTAGCGATAATAACTGCATAATATGGGTAATAATGCACGTTATATTGCTAATACTATAAGTAATGAGTACAATTATTACAGTTCTAGCGATAATAACTGCATTATATGGGTAACAATGCATATTATATTGAGAATAATAAAAGTAATAAGTATAATTATTACAGTTCTGGCGATAATAACTGCATTATATGGGTAATAATGCACGTTATATTGGTAATAGTATAAGCAATAAGTATAATTATTACAGTTCTAGCGATAATACCTCCATTATATGGGTAATAATGCATGTTATATTGATAATAATATAAGTAATAATATAATTATTACAGTTCTGGCGATAATAACTGCATTATATGGGTAATAATGCATGTTATATTGAGAATAATATAAGTAATAAGTATAATTATTACAGTTCTGGCGATAATAACTGCATTATATGGGTAATAATGCACGTTATATTGCTAATAGTATAAGTAATAAGTATAATTATTACAGTTCTAGCGATAATACCTCCATTATATGGGTAAGAATGCATGTTATATTGATAATAATATAAGTAATAAGTATAATTATTACAGTTCTAGCGATAATAACTGCATAATATGGGTAATAATGCACGTTATATTGCTAATAATATAAGTAATGAGTATAATTATTACAGTTCTAGCGATAATAACTGCATTATATGGGTAATAAGGCATGTTATATTGATAATATCGGGAGTAATAAGTATAATTATTATAGTTCTAGCGATAATAATAGTAAAATATGGCTAATAGTGCATGATATATTGATAATAGTAAAAGTAATAAGTGTATTTATTACAGTTCTATCGATAATAACTGCATAATATGGGTAATAATGCATGTTATAATGATAATAATATAAGTAATAAGTATAATTATTACAGTTCTAGCGATAATACCTCCATTATATGGGTAATAATGCATGTTATATTGATGATAATGAAAGTAATACGTATATTTATTATAGTTCCAGCGATAATAACTGCATAATATGGGTAATAATGCATGTTATATTGAGAATAATATAAGTAATAAGTATAATTATTACAGTTCTGGCGATAATAACTGCATTATATGGGTAATAATGCACGTTATATTGCTAATAGTATAAGTAATAAGTATAATTATTACAGTTCTTGCGATAATACCTCCATTATATGGGTAATAATGCATGTTATATTGATAATAATATAAGTAATAAGAATAATTATTACAGTTCTAGCGATAATAACTGCATAATATGGGTAATAATGCATGTTATATTGATGATAATGAAAGTAGTAAGTATATTTATTACAGTTCTAGCGATAATAACTGCATTATATGCCTAATAAGGCATGTTATACTGATAATATCGGGAGTAATAAGTATAATTATTATAGTTCTAGCGATAATAATAGTAAAATATGGCTAATAGTGCATGTCATATTTTTAATAGTAAAAGTAGTAAGTATATTTATTACAGTTCTATCGATAATAACTGCATAATATGGGTAATAATACATGTTATGTTGATGATAATGAAAGTAATACGTATGTTTATTATAGTTCTAGCGATAATAACTGCATAATATGGGTAATAATGCATGTTATATTGAGAATAATATAAGTAATAAGTATAATTATTACAGTTCTGGCGATAATAACTGCATTATATGGGTAATAATGCATGTTATATTGCTAACAATATAAGTAATAAGTATAATTATTACAGTTCTAGCGATAATAACTGCATTATATGGGTAATAATGCATGTTATATTGCTAACAATATAAGTAATAAGTATAATTATTACAGTTCTAGCGATAATAACTGCATTATATGGGTAATAATGCATGTTATATTGATAACAATCTAAGTAATAAGTATAATTATTACAGTTCTAGCGATAATAACTGCATTATATGGGTAATAATGCATGTTTTATTGATAATAATATAAGTAATAAGTATAATTATTACAGTTCTAGCGATAATAACTGCATTATATGGGTAATAATGCATGTTATATTGCTAACAATATAAGTAATAAGTATAATTATTACAGTTCTAGCGATAATAACTGCATTATATGGGTAATAATGCATGTTATATTGATAATATCGGGAGTAATAAGTATAATTATTATAGTTCTAGCGATAATAATAGTAAAATATGGCAAATAGTGCATGTTATATTGATAATAATAAAAGTAATAAGTATATTTATTACAGTTCTATCGATAATAACTGCATAATATGGGTAATAATGCATGTTATATTGATGATAATAAAAGTAGTACGTATATTTATTATAGTTCTAGCGATAATAACTGCATAATATGGGTAATAATGCATGTTATATCGATAATAATATAAGTATTAAGTATAATTATTACAGTTCTAGCGATAATAACTGCATTATATGGGTAATAATGCACGTTATATTGCTAACAATATAAGTAATAAGTATAATTATTACAGTTCTAGCGATAATAACTGCATTATATGGGTAAAAATGCATGTTATATTGATAATATTGGGAGTAATAAGTATATTAATTATGGTTCTAGAGATAATAACTGCATAATATGGGTAATAATGCATGTTATATTGATAGTAATATAAGTAATAAGTATAATTATTACAGTTCTAGCGATAATAACTGCATAATATGGGTAATAATGCACGTTATATTGCTAATAATATAAGTAATGAGTATATTTATTACAGTTCTAGCGATAATAACTGCATAATATGGGTAATAATGCACGTTATATTGCTAATACTATAAGTAATGAGTACAATTATTACAGTTCTAGCGATAATAACTGCATTATATGGGTAACAATGCATATTATATTGAGAATAATAAAAGTAATAAGTATAATTATTACAGTTCTGGCGATAATAACTGCATTATATGGGTAATAATGCACGTTATATTGGTAATAGTATAAGCAATAAGTATAATTATTACAGTTCTAGCGATAATACCTCCATTATATGGGTAATAATGCATGTCATATTGATAATAATATAAGTAATAAGTATAATTATTACAGTTCTAGCGATCATAACTGCATAATATGGGTAATAATGCACGTTATATTGCTAATAATATAAGTAATAAGTATAATTATTACAGTTCTAGCGATAATAACTGCATTATATGGGTAAAAATGCATGTTATATTGATAATATTGGGAGTAATAAGTATATTTATTATGGTTCTAGAGATAATAACTGCATAATATGGGTAATAATGCATGTTTTATTGATAATAATATAAGTAATAAGTATAATTATTACAGTTCTAGCGATAATAACTGCATTATATGGGTAATAATGCATGTTATATTGCTAACAATATAAGTAATAAGTACAATTATTACAGTTCTGGCGATAATAACTGCATTATATGGGTAGCAATGCACGTTATATTGCTAATAGTATAAGCAATAAGTATAATTATTACAGTTCTAGCAATAATACCTCCATTATATGGGTAATAATGCATGTTATATTGATAATATTGGGAGTAATAAGTATATTTATTATAGTTCTAGCGATAATAACTGCATAATATGGGTAATAATGCATGTTATATTGATGATAATAAAAGTAATACGTATATTTATTATAGTTCTAGCGATAATAACTGCATAATATGGGTAATAATGCATGTTATATTGATGATAATGAAAGTAATACGTATATTTATTATAGTTCTTGCGATAATAAATGCATAATATGGGTAATAATGCATGTTATATTGATAGTAATATAAGTAATAAGTATAATTATTACAGTTCTAGCGATAATAACTGCATAATATGGGTAATAATGCACGTTATATTGCTAATAATATAAGTAATGAGTATATTTATTACAGTTCTAGCGATAATAACTGCATAATATGGGTAATAATGCACGTTATATTGCTAATACTATAAGTAATGAGTACAATTATTACAGTTCTAGCGATAATAACTGCATTATATGGGTAACAATGCATATTATATTGAGAATAATAAAAGTAATAAGTATAATTATTACAGTTCTGGCGATAATAACTGCATTATATGGGTAATAATGCACGTTATATTGGTAATAGTATAAGCAATAAGTATAATTATTACAGTTCTAGCGATAATACCTCCATTATATGGGTAATAATGCATGTCATATTGATAATAATATAAGTAATAAGTATAATTATTACAGTTCTAGCGATCATAACTGCATAATATGGGTAATAATGCACGTTATATTGCTAATAATATAAGTAATAAGTATAATTATTACAGTTCTAGCGATAATAACTGCATTATATGGGTAAAAATGCATGTTATATTGATAATATTGGGAGTAATAAGTATATTTATTATGGTTCTAGAGATAATAACTGCATAATATGGGTAATAATGCATGTTTTATTGATAATAATATAAGTAATAAGTATAATTATTACAGTTCTAGCGATAATAACTGCATTATATGGGTAATAATGCATGTTATATTGCTAACAATATAAGTAATAAGTACAATTATTACAGTTCTGGCGATAATAACTGCATTATATGGGTAGCAATGCACGTTATATTGCTAATAGTATAAGCAATAAGTATAATTATTACAGTTCTAGCAATAATACCTCCATTATATGGGTAATAATGCATGTTATATTGATGATATTGGGAGTAATAAGTATATTTATTATAGTTCTAGCGATAATAACTGCATAATATGGGTAATAATGCATGTTATATTGATGATAATAAAAGTAATACGTATATTTATTATAGTTCTAGCGATAATAACTGCATAATATGGGTAATAATGCATGTTATATTGATGATAATGAAAGTAATACGTATATTTATTATAGTTCTTGCGATAATAAATGCATAATATGGGTAATAATGCATGTTATATTGAGAATAATATAAGTAATAAGTATAATTATTACAGTTCTGGCGATAATAACTGCATTATATGGGTAATAATGCACGTTATATTGCTAGTAGTATAAGTAATAAGTATAATTATTACAGTTCTAGCGATAATAACTGCATAATATGGGTAATAATGCACGTTATGTTGCTAATAGTATAAGTAATGAGTACAATTATTACAGTTCTAGCGATAATAACTGCATTATATGGGTAATAATGCATGTTATATTGAGAATAATATAAGTAATAAGTATAATTATTACAGTTCTGGCGATAATAACTGCATTATATGGGTAATAATGCACGTTATATTGGTAATAGTATAAGTAATAAGTATAATTATTACAGTTCTAGCGATAATACCACCATTATATGGGTAATAATGCATGTTATATTGATGATAATGAAAGTAATACGTATACTTATTATAGTTCTAGCGATAATAACTGCATAATATGGGTAATAATGCATGTTATATTGATAATATCGGGAGTAATAAGTATAATTATTGTAGTTCTAGCGATAATAATAGTAAAATATGGCAAATAGTGCATGTTATATTGCTAATAGTATAAGTAATAAGTATAATTATTACAGTTCTAGCGATAATAACTGCATTATATGGGTAAAAATGCATGTTATATTGATAATATTGGGAGTAATAAGTATATTTATTATGGTTCTAGAGATAATAACTGCATAATATGGGTAATAATGCATGTTATATTGATAATAATATAAGTAATAAGTATAATTATTACAGTTCTAGCGATAATACCTCCATTATATGGGTAATAATGCATGTTATATTGATGATAATGAAAGTAATACGTATATTTACTATAGTTCTAGCGATAATAACTGCATAATATGGGTAATAATGCATGTTTTATTGATAATAATATAAGAAGTAAGTATAATTATTACAGTTCTAGCGATAATAACTGCATTATATGGGTAATAATGCATGTTATATTGCTAACAATATAAGTAATAAGTACAATTATTACAGTTCTGGCGATAATAACTGCATTATATGGGTAACAATGCACGTTATATTGCTAATAGTATAAGCAATAAGTATAATTATTACAGTTCTAGCAATAATACCTCCATTATATGGGTAATAATGCATGTTATATTGATAATATTGGGAGTAATAAGTATATTTATTGTGGTTCTAGAGATAATAACTGCATAATATGGGTAATAATGCATGTTATATTGATAATAATATAAGTAATAAGTATAATTATTAGAGTTCTAGCGATAATACCACCATTATATGGGTAATAATGCATGTTATATTGATGATAATGAAAGTAATACGTATATTTATTATAGTTCTAGCGATAATAACTGCATAATATGGGTAATAATGCATGTTATATGGATGATAATAAAAGTAATACGTATATTTATTATAGTTCTAGCGATAATAACTGCATAATATGGGTAATAATGCATGTTATATTGAAAATAATATAAGTAATAAGTATAATTATTACAGTTCTGGCGATAATAACTGCATTATATGGGTAATAATGCACGTTATATTGCTAATAGTATAAGTAATAAGTATAATTATTACAGTTCTAGCGATAATACCTCCATTATATGGGTAAGAATGCATGTTATATTGATAATAATATAAGTAATAAGTATAATTATTACAGTTCTAGCGATAATAACTGCATAATATGGGTAATAATGCACGTTATATTGCTAATAATATAAGTAATGAGTATAATTATTACAGTTCTAGCGATAATAACTGCATTATATGGGTAATAAGGCATGTTATATTGATAATATCGGGAGTAATAAGTATAATTATTATAGTTCTAGCGATAATAATAGTAAAATACGGCTAATAGTGCATGATATATTGATAATAGTAAAAGTAATAAGTGTATTTATTACAGTTCTATCGATAATAACTGCATAATATGGGTAATAATGCATGTTATATTGATAATAATATAAGTAATAAGTATAATTATTACAGTTCTAGCGATAATACCTCCATTATATGGGTAATAATGCATGTTATATTGATGATAATGAAAGTAATACGTATATTTATTATAGTTCTAGCGATAATAACTGCATAATATGGGTAATAATGCATGTTATATTGAGCATAATATAAGTAATAAGTATAATTATTACAGTTCTGGCGATAATAACTGCATTATATGGGTAATAATGCACGTTATATTGCTAATAGTATAAGTAATAAGTATAATTATTACAGTTCTTGCGATAATACCTGCATTATATGGGTAATAATGCATGTTATATTGATAATAATATAAGTAATAAGTATAATTATTACAGTTCTAGCGATAATAACTGCATAATATGGGTAATAATGCATGTTATATTGATGATAATGAAAGTAGTAAGTACATTTATTACAGTTCTAGCGATAATAACTGCATTATATGCCTAATAAGGCATGTTATATTGATAATATCGGGAGTAATAAGTATAATTATTATAGTTCTAGCGATAATAATAGTAAAATATGGCTAATAGTGCATGTCATATTTTTAATAGTAAAAGTAGTAAGTATATTTATTACAGTTCTATCGATAATAACTGCATAATATGGGTAATAATACATGTTATGTTGATGATAATGAAAGTAATACGTATGTTTATTATAGTTCTAGCGATAATAACTGCATAATATGGGTAATAATGCATGTTATATTGAGAATAATATAAGTAATAAGTATAATTATTACAGTTCTGGCGATAATAACTGCATTATATGGGTAATAATGCACGTTATATTGCTAATAGTATAAGTAATAAGTATAATTATTACAGTTCTAGCGATAATACCTCCATTATATGGGTAATAATGCATGTTATATTGATAATTATATAAGTAATAAGAATAATTATTACAGTTCTAGCGATTATAACTGCATAATATGGGTAATAATGCACGTTATATTGCTAATAATATAAGTAATGAGTATAATTATTACAGTTCTAGCGATAATAACTGCATTACATGGGTAATAATGCATGTTATATTGATGATAGTAAAAGTAATACGTATATTTATTATAGTTCTAGCGATAATAACTGCATAATATGGGTAATAATGCATGTTATATTGATAACAATCTAAGTAATAAGTATAATTATTACAGTTCTAGCGATAATAACTGCATTATATGGGTAATAATGCATGTTTTATTGATAATAATATAAGTAATAAGTATAATTATTACAGTTCTAGCGATAATAACTGCATTATATGGGTAATAATGCATGTTATATTGCTAACAATATAAGTAATAAGTATAATTATTACAGTTCTAGCGATAATAACTGCATTATATGGGTAATAATGCATGTTATATTGATAATATCGGGAGTAATAAGTATAATTATTATAGTTCTAGCGATAATAATAGTAAAATATGGCAAATAGTGCATGTTATATTGATAATAATAAAAGTAATAAGTATATTTATTACAGTTCTATCGATAATAACTGCATAATATGGGTAATAATGCATGTTATATTGATGATAATAAAAGTAGTACGTATATTTATTATAGTTCTAGCGATAATAACTGCATAATATGGGTAATAATGCATGTTATATCGATAATAATATAAGTAATAAGTATAATTATTACAGTTCTAGCGATAATAACTGCATTATATGGGTAAAAATGCATGTTATATTGATAATATTGGGAGTAATAAGTATATTAATTATGGTTCTAGAGATAATAACTGCATAATATGGGTAATAATGCATGTTATATTGATAGTAATATAA
The DNA here is from genome assembly GCA_963576845.1 of Megachile leachella. NCBI lineage: Eukaryota > Metazoa > Arthropoda > Insecta > Hymenoptera > Megachilidae > Megachile > Megachile leachella. The sequence goes on along the minus strand of CAUYWW010000146.1, from coordinate 1,577,530 downwards.
GTAATAAGTATAATTATTACAGTTCTAGCGATAATAACTGCATAATATGGGTAATAATGCACGTTATATTGCTAATAATATAAGTAATGAGTATATTTATTACAGTTCTAGCGATAATAACTGCATAATATGGGTAATAATGCACGTTATATTGCTAATAGTATAAGTAATGAGTACAATTATTACAGTTCTAGCGATAATAACTGCATTATATGGGTAACAATGCATATTATATTGAGAATAATAAAAGTAATAAGTATAATTATTACAGTTCTGGCGATAATAACTGCATTATATGGGTAATAATGCACGTTATATTGGTAATAGTATAAGCAATAAGTATAATTATTACAGTTCTAGCGATAATACCTCCATTATATGGGTAATAATGCATGTTATATTGATAATAATATAAGTAATAAGTATAATTATTACAGTTCTAGCGATCATAACTGCATAATATGGGTAATAATGCACGTTATATTGCTAATAATATAAGTAATAAGTATAATTATTACAGTTCTAGCGATAATAACTGCATTATATGGGTAAAAATGCATGTTATATTGATAATATTGGGAGTAATAAGTATATTTATTGTGGTTCTAGAGATAATAACTGCATAATATGGGTAATAATGCATGTTATATTGATAATAATATAAGTAATAAGTATAATTATTACAGTTCTAGCGATAATACCTCCATTATATGGGTAATAATGCATGTTATATTGATGATAATGAAAGTAATACGTAAATTTATTATAGTTCTAGCGATAATAACTGCATAATATGGGTAATAATGCATGTTTTATTGATAATAATATAAGTAATAAGTATAATTATTACAGTTCTAGCGATAATAACTGCATTATATGGGTAATAATGCATGTTATATTGCTAACAATATAAGTAATAAGTACAATTATTACAGTTCTGGCGATAATAACTGCATTATATGGGTAGCAATGCACGTTATATTGCTAATAGTATAAGCAATAAGTATAATTATTACAGTTCTAGCAATAATACCTCCATTATATGGGTAATAATGCATGTTATATTGATAATATTGGGAGTAATAAGTATATTTATTATAGTTCTAGCGATAATAACTGCATAATATGGGTAATAATGCATGTTATATTGATGATAATAAAAGTAATACGTATATTTATTATAGTTCTAGCGATAATAACTGCATAATATGGGTAATAATGCATGTTATATTGATGATAATGAAAGTAATACGTATATTTATTATAGTTCTTGCGATAATAATTGCATAATATGGGTAATAATGCATGTTATATTGAGAATAATATAAGTAATAAGTATAATTATTACAGTTCTGGCGATAATAACTGCATTATATGGGTAATAATGCACGTTATATTGCTAGTAGTATAAGTAATAAGTATAATTATTACAGTTCTAGCGATAATAACTGCATAATATGGGTAATAATGCACGTTATGTTGCTAATAGTATAAGTAATGAGTACAATTATTACAGTTCTAGCGATAATAACTGCATTATATGGGTAATAATGCATGTTATATTGAGAATAATATAAGTAATAAGTATAATTATTACAGTTCTGGCGATAATAACTGCATTATATGGGTAATAATGCACGTTATATTGGTAATAGTATAAGTAATAAGTATAATTATTACAGTTCTAGCGATAATACCACCATTATATGGGTAATAATGCATGTTATATTGATGATAATGAAAGTAATAGGTATATTTATTATAGTTCTAGCGATAATAACTGCATAATATGGGCAATAATGCATGTTATATTGATAATAATATAAGTAATAAGTATAATTATTACAGTTCTAGCGATAATAACTGCATTATATGGGTAATAATGCATGTTATATTGATGATAATGAAAGTAATACGTATATTTATTATAGTTCTAGCGATAATAACTGCATAATATGGGTAATAATGCATGTTATATTGAGAATAATATAAGTAATAAGAATAATTATTACAGTTCTGGCGATAATAACTGCATTATATGGGTAATAATGCACGTTATATTGCTAATAGTATAAGTAATAAGTATAATTATTACAGTTCTTGCGATAATACCTCCATTATATGGGTAATAATGCATGTTATATTGATGATAATGAAAGTAATACGTATATTTATTATAGTTCTAGCGATAATAACTGCATAATATGGGTAATAATGCATGTTATATTGATAATATCGGGAGTAATAAGTATAATTATTGTAGTTCTAGCGATAATAATAGTAAAATATGGCAAATAGTGCATGTTATATTGCTAATAGTATAAGTAATAAGTATAATTATTACAGTTCTAGCGATAATAACTGCATTATATGGGTAAAAATGCATGTTATATTGATAATATTGGGAGTAATAAGTATATTTATTATGGTTCTAGAGATAATAACTGCATAATATGGGTAATAATGCATGTTATATTGATAATAATATAAGTAATAAGTATAATTATTACAGTTCTAGCGATAATACCTCCATTATATGGGTAATAATGCATGTTATATTGATGATAATGAAAGTAATACGTATATTTATTATAGTTCTAGCGATAATAATTGCATAATATGGGTAATAATGCATGTTTTATTGATAATAATATAAGAAGTAAGTATAATTATTACAGTTCTAGCGATAATAACTGCATTATATGGGTAATAATGCATGTTATATTGCTAACAATATAAGTAATAAGTACAATTATTACAGTTCTGGCGATAATAACTGCATTATATGGGTAACAATGCACGTTATATTGCTAATAGTATAAGCAATAAGTATAATTATTACAGTTCTAGCAATAATACCTCCATTATATGGGTAATAATGCATGTTATATTGATAATATTGGGAGTAATAAGTATATTTATTGTGGTTCTAGAGATAATAACTGCATAATATGGGTAATAATGCATGTTATATTGATAATAATATAAGTAATAAGTATAATTATTAGAGTTCTAGCGATAATACCACCATTATATGGGTAATAATGCATGTTATATTGATGATAATGAAAGTAATACGTATATTTATTATAGTTCTAGCGATAATAACTGCATAATATGGGTAATAATGCATGTTATATGGATGATAATAAAAGTAATACGTATATTTATTATAGTTCTAGCGATAATAACTGCATAATATGGGTAATAATGCATGTTATATTGATAATAATATAAGTAATAAGTATAATTATTACAGTTCTGGCGATAATAACTGCATTACATGGGTAATAATGCACGTCATATTGCTAATAGTATAAGTAATAAGTATAATTATTACAGTTCTAGCGATAATACCTCCATTATATGGGTAATAATGCATGTTATATTGATAATGATATAAGTAATAAGTATAATTATTACAGTTCTAGCGATAATAACTGCATAATATGGGTAATAATGCATGTTACATTGCTAATAATATAAGTAATAAGTATAATTATTACAGTTCTAGCGATAATAACTGCATTATATGGGTAATAATGCATGTTATATTGATAATATCGGGAGTAATAAGTATAATTAGTATAGTACTAGCGATAATAATAGTAAAATATGGCAAATAGTGCATGTTATATTGATAATAATAAAAGTAATAAGTATATTTATTACAGTTCCATCGATAATAACTGCATAATATGGGTAATAATGCATGTTATATTCATGATAATAAAAGTAATACGTATATTTATTATAGTTCTAGCGATAATAACTGCATAATATGGGCAATAATGCATGTTATATTGATAATAATATAAGTAATAAGTATAGTTATTACAGTTCTAGCGATAATAACTGCATAATATGGGTAATAATACATGTTATGTTGATGATAATGAAAGTAATACGTATGTTTATTATAGTTCTAGCGATAATAACTGCATAATATGGGTAATAATGCATGTTATATTGAGAATAATATAAGTAATAAGTATAATTATTACAGTTCTGGCGATAATAACTGCATTATATGGGTAATAATGCACGTTATATTGCTAATAGTATAAGTAATAAGTATAATTATTACAGTTCTAGCGATAATACCTCCATTATATGGGTAATAATGCATGTTATATTGATAGTAATATAAGTAATAAGAATAATTATTACAGTTCTAGCGATAATAACTGCATAATATGGGTAATAATGCACGTTATATTGCTAATAATATAAGTAATGAGTATAATTATTACAGTTCTAGCGATAATAACTGCATTACATGGGTAATAATGCATGTTATATTGATGATAGTAAAAGTAATACGTATATTTATTATAGTTCTAGCGATAATAACTGCATAATATGGGTAATAATGCATGTTATATTGATAACAATCTAAGTAATAAGTATAATTATTACAGTTCTAGCGATAATAACTGCATTATATGGGTAATAATGCATGTTTTATTGATAATAATATAAGTAATAAGTATAATTATTACAGTTCTAGCGATAATAACTGCATTATATGGGTAATAATGCATGTTATATTGCTAACAATATAAGTAATAAGTATAATTATTACAGTTCTAGCGATAATAACTGCATTATATGGGTAATAATGCATGTTATATTGATAATATTGGGAGTAATAAGTATAATTATTATAGTTCTAGCGATAATAATAGTAAAATATGGCAAATAGTGCATGTTATATTGATAATAATAAAAGTAATAAGTATATTTATTACAGTTCTATCGATAATAACTGCATAATATGGGTAATAATGCATGTTATATTGATGATAATAAAAGTAGTACGTATATTTATTATAGTTCTAGCGATAATAACTGCATAATATGGGTAATAATGCATGTTATATCGATAATAATATAAGTATTAAGTATAATTATTACAGTTCTAGCGATAATAACTGCATTATATGGGTAATAATGCACGTTATATTGCTAACAATATAAGTAATAAGTATAATTATTACAGTTCTAGCGATAATAACTGCATTATATGGGTAAAAATGCATGTTATATTGATAATATTGGGAGTAATAAGTATATTAATTATGGTTCTAGAGATAATAACTGCATAATATGGGTAATAATGCATGTTATATTGATAGTAATATAAGTAATAAGTATAATTATTACAGTTCTAGCGATAATAACTGCATTATATGGGTAATAATGCATGTTTTATTGATAATAATATAAGTAATAAGTATAATTATTACAGTTCTAGCGATAATAACTGCATTATATGGGTAATAATGCATGTTATATTGCTAACAATATAAGTAATAAGTATAATTATTACAGTTCTAGCGATAATAACTGCATTATATGGGTAATAATGCATGTTATATTGATAATATCGGGAGTAATAAGTATAATTATTATAGTTCTAGCGATAATAATAGTAAAATATGGCAAATAGTGCATGTTATATTGATAATAATAAAAGTAATAAGTATATTTATTACAGTTCTATCGATAATAACTGCATAATATGGGTAATAATGCATGTTATATTGATGATAATAAAAGTAGTACGTATATTTATTATAGTTCTAGCGATAATAACTGCATAATATGGGTAATAATGCATGTTATATCGATAATAATATAAGTATTAAGTATAATTATTACAGTTCTAGCGATAATAACTGCATTATATGGGTAATAATGCACGTTATATTGCTAACAATATAAGTAATAAGTATAATTATTACAGTTCTGGCGATAATAACTGCATTATATGGGTAATAATGCACGTTATATTGGTAATAGTATAAGCAATAAGTATAATTATTACAGTTCTAGCGATAATACCTCCATTATATGGGTAATAATGCATGTTATATTGATAATAATATAAGTAATAAGTATAATTATTACAGTTCTAGCGATCATAACTGCATAATATGGGTAATAATGCACGTTATATTGCTAATAATATAAGTAATAAGTATAATTATTACAGTTCTAGCGATAATAACTGCATTATATGGGTAAAAATGCATGTTATATTGATAATATTGGGAGTAATAAGTATATTTATTATGGTTCTAGAGATAATAACTGCATAATATGGGTAATAATGCATGTTATATTGATAATAATATAAGTAATAAGTATAATTATTACAGTTCTAGCGATAATACCTCCATTATATGGGTAATAATGCATGTTATATTGATGATAATGAAAGTAATACGTATATTTATTATAGTTCTAGCGATAATAACTGCATAATATGGGTAATAATGCATGTTTTATTGATAATAATATAAGTAATAAGTATAATTATTACAGTTCTAGCGATAATAACTGCATTATATGGGTAATAATGCATGTTATATTGCTAACAATATAAGTAATAAGTACAATTATTACAGTTCTGGCGATAATAACTGCATTATATGGGTAGCAATGCACGTTATATTGCTAATAGTTTAAGCAATAAGTATAATTATTACAGTTCTAGCAATAATACCTCCATTATATGGGTAATAATGCATGTTATATTGATAATATTGGGAGTAATAAGTATATTTATTATAGTTCTAGCGATAATAACTGCATAATATGGGTAATAATGCATGTTATATTGATGATAATAAAAGTAATACGTATATTTATTATAGTTCTAGCGATAATAACTGCATAATATGGGTAATAATGCATGTTATATTGATGATAATGAAAGTAATACGTATATTTATTATAGTTCTTGCGATAATAAATGCATAATATGGGTAATAATGCATGTTATATTGAGAATAATATAAGTAATAAGTATAATTATTACAGTTCTGGCGATAATAACTGCATTATATGGGTAATAATGCACGTTATATTGCTAGTAGTATAAGTAATAAGTATAATTATTACAGTTCTAGCGATAATAACTGCATAATATGGGTAATAATGCACGTTATGTTGCTAACAGTATAAGTAATGAGTACAATTATTACAGTTCTAGCGATAATAACTGCATTATATGGGTAATAATGCATGTTATATTGAGAATAATATAAGTAATAAGTATAATTATTACAGTTCTGGCGATAATAACTGCATTATATGGGTAATAATGCACGTTATATTGGTAATAGTATAAGTAATAAGTATAATTATTACAGTTCTAGCGATAATACCACCATTATATGGGTAATAATGCATGTTATATTGATGATAATGAAAGTAATACGTATATTTATTATAGTTCTAGCGATAATAACTGCATAATATGGGTAATAATGCATGTTATATTGATAATATCGGGAGTAATAAGTATAATTATTGTAGTTCTAGCGATAATAATAGTAAAATATGGCAAATAGTGCATGTTATATTGCTAATAGTATAAGTAATAAGTATAATTATTACAGTTCTAGCGATAATAACTGCATTATATGGGTAAAAATGCATGTTATATTGATAATATTGGGAGTAATAAGTATATTTATTATGGTTCTAGAGATAATAACTGCATAATATCGGTAATAATGCATGTTATATTGATAATAATATAAGTAATAAGTATAATTATTACAGTTCTAGCGATAATACCTCCATTATATGGGTAATAATGCATGTTATATTGATGATAATGAAAGTAATACGTATATTTATTATAGTTCTAGCGATAATAACTGCATAATATGGGTAATAATGCATGTTTTATTGCTAATAATATAAGAAGTAAGTATAATTATTACAGTTCTAGCGATAATAACTGCATTATATGGGTAATAATGCATGTTATATTGCTAACAATATAAGTAATAAGTACAATTATTACAGTTCTGGCGATAATAACTGCATTATATGGGTAACAATGCACGTTATATTGCTAATAGTATAAGCAATAAGTATAATTATTACAGTTCTAGCAATAATACCTCCATTATATGGGTAATAATGCATGTTATATTGATAATATTGGGAGTAATAAGTATATTTATTGTGGTTCTAGAGATAATAACTGCATAATATGGGTAATAATGCATGTTATATTGATAATAATATAAGTAATAAGTATAATTATTAGAGTTCTAGCGATAATACCACCATTATATGGGTAATAATGCATGTTATATTGATGATAATGAAAGTAATACGTATATTTATTATAGTTCTAGCGATAATAACTGCATAATATGGGTAATAATGCATGTTATATGGATGATAATAAAAGTAATACGTATATTTATTATAGTTCTAGCGATAATAACTGCATAATATGGGTAATAATGCATGTTATATGGATGATAATAAAAGTAATACGTATATTTATTATAGTTCTAGCGATAATAACTGCATTATATGGGTAATAATGCATGTTATATTGAGAATAATATAAGTAATAAGTATAATTATTACAGTTCTGGCGATAATAACTGCATTATATGGGTAATAATGCACGTTATATTGCTAATAGTATAAGTAATAAGTATAATTATTACAGTTCTAGCGATAATACCTCCATTATATGGGTAAGAATGCATGTTATATTGATAATAATATAAGTAATAAGTATAATTATTACAGTTCTAGCGATAATAACTGCATAATATGGGTAATAATGCACGTTATATTGCTAATAATATAAGTAATGAGTATAATTATTACAGTTCTAGCGATAATAACTGCATTATATGGGTAATAAGGCATGTTATATTGATAATATCGGGAGTAATAAGTATAATTATTATAGTTCTGGCGATAATAATAGTAAAATACGGCTAATAGTGCATGATATATTGATAATAGTAAAAGTAATAAGTGTATTTATTACAGTTCTATCGATAATAACTGCATAATATGGGTAATAATACATGTTATATTGATAATAATATAAGTAATAAGTATAATTATTACAGTTCTAGCGATAATACCTCCATTATATGGGTAATAATGCATGTTATATTGATGATAATGAAAGTAATACGTATATTTATTATAGTTCTAGCGATAATAACTGCATAATATGGGTAATAATGCATGTTTTATTGATAATAATATAAGTAGTAAGTATAATTATTACAGTTCTAGCGATAATAACTGCATTATATGGGTAATAATGCATGTTATATTGCTAACAATATAAGTAATAAGTACAATTATTACAGTTCTGGCCATAATAACTGCATTATATGGGTAACAATGCACGTTATGTTGCTAATAGTATAAGCAATAAGTATAATTATTACAGTTCTAGCAATAATACCTCCATTATATGGGTAATAATGCATGTTATATTGATAATATTGGGAGTAATAAGTACATTTATTGTGGTTCTAGAGATAATAGCTGCATAATATGGGTAATAATGCATGTTATATTGATAATAATATAAGTAATAAGTATAATTATTAGAGTTCTAGCGATAATACCACCATTATATGGGTAATAATGCATGTTATATTGATGATAATGAAAGTAATACGTATATTTATTATAGTTCTAGCGATAATAACTGCATAATATGGGTAATAATGCATGTTATATGGATGATAATAAAAGTAATACGTATATTTATTATAGTTCTAGCGATAATAACTGCATAATATGGGTAATAATGCATGTTATATGGATGATAATAAAAGTAATACGTATATTTATTATAGTTCTAGCGATAATAACTGCATAATATGGGTAATAATGCATGTTACATTGATAATAATATAAGTAATAAGTATAATTATTACAGTTCTGGCGATAATAACTGCATTATATGGGTAATAATGCACGTTATATTGCTAATAGTATAAGTAATAAGTATAATTATTACAGTTCTAGCGATAATACCTCCATTATATGGGTAATAATGCATGTTATATTGATAATGATAAAAGTAATAAGTATAATTATTACAGTTCTAGCGATAATAACTGTATAATATGGGTAATAATGCACGTTATATTGCTAGTAGTATAAGTAATAAGTATAATTATTACAGTTCTAGCGATAATAACTGCATAATATGGGTAATAATGCACGTTATGTTGCTAATAGTATAAGTAATGAGTACAATTATTACAGTTCTAGCGATAATAACTGCATTATATGGGTAAAAATGCATGTTATATTGATAATATTGGGAGTAATAAGTATATTAATTATGGTTCTAGAGATAATAACTGCATAATATGGGTAATAATGCATGTTATATTGATGATAATGAAAGTAATACGTATATTTATTATAGTTCTTGCGATAATAAATGCATAATATGGGTAATAATGCATGTTATATTGAGAATAATATAAGTAATAAGTATAATTATTACAGTTCTGGCGATAATAACTGCATTATATGGGTAATAATGCACGTTATATTGCTAGTAGTATAAGTAATAAGTATAATTATTACAGTTCTAGCGATAATAACTGCATAATATGGGTAATAATGCACGTTATGTTGCTAATAGTATAAGTAATGAGTACAATTATTACAGTTCTAGCGATAATAACTGCATTATATGGGTAAAAATGCATGTTATATTGATAATATTGGGAGTAATAAGTATATTAATTATGGTTCTAGAGATAATAACTGCATAATATGGGTAATAATGCATGTTATATTGATAGTAATATAAGTAATAAGTATAATTATTACAGTTCTAGCGATAATACCTCCATTATATGGGTAATAATGCATGTTATATTGATAATGATATAAGTAATAAGTATAATTATTACAGTTCTAGCGATAATAACTGCATAATATGGGTAATAATGCATGTTACATTGCTAATAATATAAGTAAAAAGTATAATTATTACAGTTCTAGCGATAATAACTGCATTATATGGGTAATAATGCATGTTATATTGATAATATCGGGAGTAATAAGTATAATTAGTATAGTACTAGCGATAATAATAGTAAAATATGGCAAATAGTGCATGTTATATTGATAATAATAAAAGTAATAAGTATATTTATTACAGTTCCATCGATAATAACTGCATAATATGGGTAATAATGCATGTTATATTCATGATAATAAAAGTAATACGTATATTTATTATAGTTCTAGCGATAATAACTGCATAATATGGGCAATAATGCATGTTATATTGATAATAATATAAGTAATAAGTATAATTATTACAGTTCTAGCGATAATAACTGCATTATATGGGTAATAATGCATGTTATATTGATGATAATGAAAGTAATACGTATATTTATTATAGTTCTAGCGATAATAACTGCATAATATGGGTAATAATGCATGTTATATTGAGAATAATATAAGTAATAAGAATAATTATTACAGTTCTGGCGATAATAACTGCATTATATGGGTAATAATGCACGTTATATTGCTAATAGTATAAGTAATAAGTATAATTATTACAGTTCTTGCGATAATACCTCCATTATATGGGTAATAATGCATGTTATATTGATGATAATGAAAGTAATACGTATATTTATTATAGTTCTAGCGATAATAACTGCATAATATGGGTAATAATGCATGTTATATTGATAATATCGGGAGTAATAAGTATAATTATTGTAGTTCTAGCGATAATAATAGTAAAATATGGCAAATAGTGCATGTTATATTGCTAATAGTATAAGTAATAAGTATAATTATTACAGTTCTAGCGATAATAACTGCATTATATGGGTAAAAATGCATGTTATATTGATAATATTGGGAGTAATAAGTATATTTATTATGGTTCTAGAGATAATAACTGCATAATATGGGTAATAATGCATGTTATATTGATAATAATATAAGTAATAAGTATAATTATTACAGTTCTAGCGATAATACCTCCATTATATGGGTAATAATGCATGTTATATTGATGATAATGAAAGTAATACGTATATTTATTATAGTTCTAGCGATAATAACTGCATAATATGGGTAATAATGCATGTTTTATTGATAATAATATAAGAAGTAAGTATAATTATTACAGTTCTAGCGATAATAACTGCATTATATGGGTAATAATGCATGTTATATTGCTAACAATATAAGTAATAAGTACAATTATTACAGTTCTGGCGATAATAACTGCATTATATGGGTAACAATGCATGTTATATTGCTAATAGTATAAGCAATAAGTATAATTATTACAGTTCTAGCAATAATACCTCCATTATATGGGTAATAATGCATGTTATATTGATAATATTGGGAGTAATAAGTATATTTATTGTGGTTCTAGAGATAATAACTGCATAATATGGGTAATAATGCATGTTATATTGATAATAATATAAGTAATAAGTATAATTATTACAGTTCTGGCGATAATAACTGCATTATATGGGTAATAATACACGTTATATTGCTAATAGTATAAGTAATAAGTATAATTATTACAGTTCTAGCGATAATACCTCCATTATATGGGTAATAATGCATGTTATATTGATAATGATATAAGTAATAAGTATAATTATTACAGTTCTAGCGATAATAACTGCATAATATGGGTAATAATGCATGTTACATTGCTAATAATATAAGTAATAAGTATAATTATTACAGTTCTAGCGATAATAACTGCATTATATGGGTAATAATGCATGTTATATTGATAATATCGGGAGTAATAAGTATAATTAGTATAGTACTAGCGATAATAATAGTAAAATATGGCAAATAGTGCATGTTATATTGATAATAATAAAAGTAATATGTATGTTTATTACAGTTCCATCGATAATAACTGCATAATATGGGTAATAATGCATGTTATATTCATGATAATAAAAGTAATACGTATATTTATTATAGTTCTAGCGATAATAACTGCATAATATGGGCAATAATGCATGTTATATTGATAATAATATAAGTAATAAGTATAATTATTACAGTTCTAGCGATAATACCTGCATTATATGGGTAATAATGCATGTTATATTGATGATAATGAAAGTAATACGTATATTTATTATAGTTCTAGCGATAATAACTGCATAATATGGGTAATAATGCATGTTATATTGAGAATAATATAAGTAATAAGTATAATTATTACAGTTCTGGCGATAATAACTGCATTATATGGGTAATAATGCACGTTATATTGCTAATAGTATAAGTAATAAGTATAATTATTACAGTTCTTGCGATAATACCTCCATTATATGGGTAATAATGCATGTTATATTGATAATAATATAAGTAATAAGTATAATTATTACAGTTCTAGCGATAATAACTGCATTATATGGGTAATAATGCACGTTATATTGCTAACAATATAAGTAATAAGTATAATTATTACAGTTCTAGCGATAATAACTGCATTATATGTGTAATAATGCATGTTATATTGATAATATCGGGAGTAATAAGTATAATTATTATAGTTCTAGCGATAATAATAGTAAAATATGGCAAATAGTGCATGTTATATAGCTAATAGTATAAGTAATAAGTATAATTATTACAGTTCTAGCGATAATAACTGCATTATATGGGTAAAAATGCATGTTATATTGATAATATTGGGAGTAATAAGTATATTTATTATGGTTCTAGAGATAATAACTGCATAATATGGGTAATAATGCATGTTATATTGATAATAATATAAGTAATAAGTATAATTATTACAGTTCTAGCGATAATACCTCCATTATATGGGTAATAATGCATGTTATATTGATGATAATGAAAGTAATACGTATATTTATTATAGTTCTAGCGATAATAACTGCATAATATGGGTAATAATGCATGTTTTATTGATAATAATATAAGTAGTAAGTATAATTATTACAGTTCTAGCGATAATAACTGCATTATATGGGTAATAATGCATGTTATATTGCTAACAATATAAGTAATAAGTACAATTATTACAGTTCTGGCCATAATAACTGCATTATATGGGTAACAATGCACGTTATATTGCTAATAGTATAAGCAATAAGTATAATTATTACAGATCTAGCAATAATACCTCCATTATATGGGTAATAATGCATGTTATATTGATAATATTGGGAGTAATAAGTACATTTATTGTGGTTCTAGAGATAATAGCTGCATAATATGGGTAATAATGCATGTTATATTGATAATAATATAAGTAATAAGTATAATTATTAGAGTTCTAGCGATAATACCACCATTATATGGGTAATAATGCATGTTATATTGATGATAATGAAAGTAATACGTATATTTATTATAGTTCTAGCGATAATAACTGCATAATATGGGTAATAATGCATGTTATATGGATGATAATAAAAGTAATACGTATATTTATTATAGTTCTAGCGATAATAACTGCATAATTTGGGTAATAATGCATGTTATATTGATGATAATGAAAGTAATACGTATATTTATTATAGTTCTTGCGATAATAAATGCATAATATGGGTAATAATGCATGTTATATTGAGAATAATATAAGTAATAAGTATAATTATTACAGTTCTGGCGATAATAACTGCATTATATGGGTAATAATGCACGTTATATTGCTAGTAGTATAAGTAATAAGTATAATTATTACAGTTCTAGCGATAATAACTGCATAATATGGGTAATAATGCACGTTATGTTGCTAATAGTATAAGTAATGAGTACAATTATTACAGTTCTAGCGATAATAACTGCATTATATGGGTAATAATGCATGTTATATTGCTAACAATATAAGTAATAAGTACAATTATTACAATTCTGGCCATAATAACTGCATTATATGGGTAACAATGCACGTTATATTGCTAATAGTATAAGCAATAAGTATAATTATTACAGTTCTAGCAATAATACCTCCATTATATGGGTAATAATGCATGTTATATTGATAATATTGGGAGTAATAAGTACATTTATTGTGGTTCTAGAGATAATAGCTGCATAATATGGGTAATAATGCATGTTATATTGATAATAATATAAGTAATAAGTATAATTATTAGAGTTCTAGCGATAATACCACCATTATATGGGTAATAATGCATGTTATATTGATGATAATGAAAGTAATACGTATATTTATTATAGTTCTAGCGATAATAACTGCATAATATGGGTAATAATGCATGTTATATGGATGATAATAAAAGTAATACGTATACTTATTATAGTTCTAGCGATAATAACTGCATAATATGGGTAATAATGCATGTTATATGGATGATAATAAAAGTAATACGTATATTTATTATAGTTCTAGCGACAATAACTGCATAATATGGGTAATAATGCATGTTATATTGATAATAATATAAGTAATAAGTATAATTATTACAGTTCTAGCGATAATAACTGCATTATATGGGTAATAATGCATGTTATATTGATGATAATGAAAGTAATACGTATATTTATTATAGTTCTAGCGATAATAACTGCATAATATGGGTAATAATGCATGTTATATTGAGAATAATATAAGTAATAAGAATAATTATTACAGTTCTGGCGATAATAACTGCATTATATGGGTAATAATGCACGTTATATTGCTAATAGTATAAGTAATAAGTATAATTATTACAGTTCTTGCGATAATACCTCCATTATATGGGTAATAATGCATGTTATATTGATGATAATGAAAGTAATACGTATATTTATTATAGTTCTAGCGATAATAACTGCATAATATGGGTAATAATGCATGTTTTATTGATAATAATATAAGAAGTAAGTATAATTATTACAGTTCTAGCGATAATAACTGCATTATATGGGTAATAATGCATGTTATATTGCTAACAATATAAGTAATAAGTACAATTATTACAGTTCTGGCGATAATAACTGCATTATATGGGTAACAATGCATGTTATATTGCTAATAGTATAAGCAATAAGTATAATTATTACAGTTCTAGCAATAATACCTCCATTATATGGGTAATAATGCATGTTATATTGATAATATTGGGAGTAATAAGTATATTTATTGTGGTTCTAGAGATAATAACTGCATAATATGGGTAATAATGCATGTTATATTGATAATAATATAAGTAATAAGTATAATCATTAGAGTTCTAGCGATAATACCACCATTATATGGGTAATAATGCATGTTATATTGATGATAATGAAAGTAATACGTATATTTGTTATAGTTCTAGCGATGATAACTGCATAATATGGGTAATAATGCATGTTATATGGATGATAATAAAAGTAATACGTATATTTATTATAGTTCTAGCGATAATAACTGCATAATATGGGTAATAATGCATGTTATATTGATAATAATATAAGTAATAAGTATAATTATTACAGTTCTGGCGATAATAACTGCATTATATGGGTAATAATGCACGTTATATTGCTAATAGTATAAGTAATAAGTATAATTATTACAGTTCTAGCGATAATACCTCCATTATATGGGTAATAATGCATGTTATATTGATAATGATATAAGTAATAAGTATAATTATTACAGTTCTAGCGATAATAACTGCATAATATGGGTAATAATGCATGTTACATTGCTAATAATATAAGTAATAAGTATAATTATTACAGTTCTAGCGATAATAACTGCATTATATGGGTAATAATGCATGTTATATTGATAATATCGGGAGTAATAAGTATAATTAGTATAGTACTAGCGATAATAATAGTAAAATATGGCAAATAGTGCATGTTATATTGATAATAATAAAAGTAATAAGTATATTTATTACAGTTCCATCGATAATAACTGCATAATATGGGTAATAATGCATGTTATATTCATGATAATAAAAGTAATACGTATATTTATTATAGTTCTAGCGATAATAACTGCATAATATGGGCAATAATGCATGTTATATTGATAATAATATAAGTAATAAGTATAATTATTACAGTTCTAGCGATAATAACTGCATTATATGGGTAATAATGCATGTTATATTGATGATAATGAAAGTAATACGTATACTTATTATAGTTCTAGCGATAATAACTGCATAATATGGGTAATAATGCATGTTATATTGAGAATAATATAAGTAATAAGTATAATTATTACAGTTCTGGCGATAATAACTGCATTATATGGGTAATAATGCACGTTATATTGCTAATAGTATAAGTAATAAGTATAATTATTACAGTTCTTGCGATAATACCTCCATTATATGGGTAATAATGCATGTTATATTGATAATAATATAAGTAATAAGTATAATTATTACAGTTCTAGCGATAATAACTGCATTATATGGGTAATAATGCACGTTATATTGCTAACAATATAAGTAATAAGTATAATTATTACAGTTCTAGCGATAATAACTG
This sequence comes from Megachile leachella, assembly GCA_963576845.1. Classification (NCBI taxonomy): domain Eukaryota; kingdom Metazoa; phylum Arthropoda; class Insecta; order Hymenoptera; family Megachilidae; genus Megachile; species Megachile leachella. The sequence goes on along the minus strand of CAUYWW010000146.1, from coordinate 1,560,226 downwards.
CATTATATGTGTAATAATGCATGTTATATTGATAATATCGGGAGTAATAAGTATAATTATTATAGTTCTAGCGATAATAATAGTAAAATATGGCAAATAGTGCATGTTATATAGCTAATAGTATAAGTAATAAGTATAATTATTACAGTTCTAGCGATAATAACTGCATTATATGGGTAAAAATGCATGTTATATTGATAATATTGGGAGTAATAAGTATATTTATTATGGTTCTAGAGATAATAACTGCATAATATGGGTAATAATGCATGTTATATTGATAATAATATAAGTAATAAGTATAATTATTACAGTTCTAGCGATAATACCTCCATTATATGGGTAATAATGCATGTTATATTGATGATAATGAAAGTAATACGTATATTTATTATAGTTCTAGCGATAATAACTGCATAATATGGGTAATAATGCATGTTTTATTGATAATAATATAAGTAGTAAGTATAATTATTACAGTTCTAGCGATAATAACTGCATTATATGGGTAATAATGCATGTTATATTGCTAACAATATAAGTAATAAGTACAATTATTACAGTTCTGGCCATAATAACTGCATTATATGGGTAACAATGCACGTTATATTGCTAATAGTATAAGCAATAAGTATAATTATTACAGATCTAGCAATAATACCTCCATTATATGGGTAATAATGCATGTTATATTGATAATATTGGGAGTAATAAGTACATTTATTGTGGTTCTAGAGATAATAGCTGCATAATATGGGTAATAATGCATGTTATATTGATAATAATATAAGTAATAAGTATAATTATTAGAGTTCTAGCGATAATACCACCATTATATGGGTAATAATGCATGTTATATTGATGATAATGAAAGTAATACGTATATTTATTATAGTTCTAGCGATAATAACTGCATAATATGGGTAATAATGCATGTTATATGGATGATAATAAAAGTAATACGTATATTTATTATAGTTCTAGCGATAATAACTGCATAATTTGGGTAATAATGCATGTTATATTGATGATAATGAAAGTAATACGTATATTTATTATAGTTCTTGCGATAATAAATGCATAATATGGGTAATAATGCATGTTATATTGAGAATAATATAAGTAATAAGTATAATTATTACAGTTCTGGCGATAATAACTGCATTATATGGGTAATAATGCACGTTATATTGCTAGTAGTATAAGTAATAAGTATAATTATTACAGTTCTAGCGATAATAACTGCATAATATGGGTAATAATGCACGTTATGTTGCTAATAGTATAAGTAATGAGTACAATTATTACAGTTCTAGCGATAATAACTGCATTATATGGGTAAAAATGCATGTTATATTGATAATATTGGGAGTAATAAGTATATTAATTATGGTTCTAGCGATAATAACTGCATAATATGGGTAATAATGCATGTTTTATTGATAATAATATAAGTAGTAAGTATAATTATTACAGTTCTAGCGATAATAACTGCATTATATGGGTAATAATGCATGTTATATTGCTAACAATATAAGTAATAAGTACAATTATTACAGTTCTGGCCATAATAACTGCATTATATGGGTAACAATGCACGTTATATTGCTAATAGTATAAGCAATAAGTATAATTATTACAGATCTAGCAATAATACCTCCATTATATGGGTAATAATGCATGTTATATTGATAATATTGGGAGTAATAAGTACATTTATTGTGGTTCTAGAGATAATAGCTGCATAATATGGGTAATAATGCATGTTATATTGATAATAATATAAGTAATAAGTATAATTATTAGAGTTCTAGCGATAATACCACCATTATATGGGTAATAATGCATGTTATATTGATGATAATGAAAGTAATACGTATATTTATTATAGTTCTAGCGATAATAACTGCATAATATGGGTAATAATGCATGTTATATGGATGATAATAAAAGTAATACGTATATTTATTATAGTTCTAGCGATAATAACTGCATAATTTGGGTAATAATGCATGTTATATTGATGATAATGAAAGTAATACGTATATTTATTATAGTTCTTGCGATAATAAATGCATAATATGGGTAATAATGCATGTTATATTGAGAATAATATAAGTAATAAGTATAATTATTACAGTTCTGGCGATAATAACTGCATTATATGGGTAATAATGCACGTTATATTGCTAGTAGTATAAGTAATAAGTATAATTATTACAGTTCTAGCGATAATAACTGCATAATATGGGTAATAATGCACGTTATGTTGCTAATAGTATAAGTAATGAGTACAATTATTACAGTTCTAGCGATAATAACTGCATTATATGGGTAAAAATGCATGTTATATTGATAATATTGGGAGTAATAAGTATATTAATTATGGTTCTAGAGATAATAACTGCATAATATGGGTAATAATGCATGTTATATTGATAGTAATATAAGTAATAAGTATAATTATTACAGTTCTAGCGATAATAACTGCATAATATGGGTAATAATGCACGTTATATTGCTAATAATATAAGTAATGAGTATATTTATTACAGTTCTAGCGATAATAACTGCATAATATGGGTAATAATGCACGTTATATTGCTAATAGTATAAGTAATGAGTACAATTATTACAGTTCTAGCGATAATAACTGCATTATATGGGTAACAATGCATATTATATTGAGAATAATAAAAGTAATAAGTATAATTATTACAGTTCTGGCGATAATAACTGCATTATATGGGTAATAATGCACGTTATATTGGTAATAGTATAAGCAATAAGTATAATTATTACAGTTCTAGCGATAATACCTCCATTATATGGGTAATAATGCATGTTATATTGATAATAATATAAGTAATAAGTATAATTATTACAGTTCTAGCGATCATAACTGCATAATATGGGTAATAATGCACGTTATATTGCTAATAATATCAGTAATAAGTATAATTATTACAGTTCTAGCGATAATAACTGCATTATATGGGTAAAAATGCATGTTATATTGATAATATTGGGAGTAATAAGTATATTTATTATGGTTCTAGAGATAATAACTGCATAATATGGGTAATAATGCATGTTATATTGATAATAATATAAGTAATAAGTATAATTATTACAGTTCTAGCGATAATACCTCCATTATATGGGTAATAATGCATGTTATATTGATGATAATGAAAGTAATACGTATATTTATTATAGTTCTAATGATAATAACTGCATAATATGGGTAATAATGCACGTTATGTTGCTAATAGTATAAGTAATGAGTACAATTATTACAGTTCTAGCGATAATAACTGCATTGTATGGGTAATAATGCATGTTATATTGAGAATAATATAAGTAATAAGTATAATTATTACAGTTCTGGCGATAATAACTGCATTATATGGGTAATAATGCACGTTATATTGGTAATAGTATAAGTAATAAGTATAATTATTACAGTTCTAGCGATAATACCACCATTATATGGGTAATAATGCATGTTATATTGATGATAATGAAAGTAATACGTATATTTATTATAGTTCTAGCGATAATAACTGCATAATATGGGTAATAATGCATGTTATATTGATAATATCGGGAGTAATACGTATAATTATTGTAGTTCTAGCGATAATAATAGTAAAATATGGCAAATAGTGCATGTTATATTGCTAATAGTATAAGTAATAAGTATAATTATCACAGTTCTAGCGATAATAACTGCATTATATGGGTAAAAATGCATGTTATATTGATAATATTGGGAGTAATAAGTATATTTATTATGGTTCTAGAGATAATAACTGCATAATATGGGTAATAATGCATGTTATATTGATAATAATATAAGTAATAAGTATAATTATTACAGTTCTAGCGATAATACCTCCATTATATGGGTAATAATGCATGTTATATTGATGATAATGGAAGTAATACGTATATTTATTATAGTTCTAGCGATAATAACTGCATAATATGGGTAATAATGCATGTTTTATTGATAATAATATAAGAAGTAAGTATAATTATTACAGTTCTAGCGATAATAACTGCATTATATGGGTAATAATGCATGTTATATTGCTAACAATATAAGTAATAAGTACAATTATTACAGTTCTGGCGATAATAACTGCATTATATGGGTAACAATGCACGTTATATTGCTAATAGTATAAGCAATAAGTATAATTATTACAGTTCTAGCAATAATACCTCCATTATATGGGTAATAATGCATGTTATATTGATAATATTGGGAGTAATAAGTATATTTATTGTGGTTCTAGAGATAATAACTGCATAATATGGGTAATAATGCATGTTATATTGATAATAATATAAGTAATAAGTATAATTATTAGAGTTCTAGCGATAATACCACCATTATATGGGTAATAATGCATGTTATATTGATAATAATATAAGTAATAAGTATAATTATTACAGTTCTAGCGATAATAACTGCATTATATGGGTAATAATGCACGTTATATTGCTAACAATATAAGTAATAAGTATAATTATTACAGTTCTAGCGATAATAACTGCATAATATGGGTAATAATGCACGTTATATTGCTAATAATATAAGTAATGAGTACAATTATTACAGTTCTAGCGATAATAACTGCATTATATGGGTAATAATGCATGTTATATTGATGATAATGAAAGTAATACGTATATTTATTATAGTTCTAGCGATAATAACTGCATAATATGGGTAATAATGCATGTTATATTGATGATAATGAAAGTAATACGTATATTTATTATAGTTCTTGCGATAATAAATGCATAATATGGGTAATAATGCATGTTATATTGAGAATAATATAAGTAATAAGTATAATTATTACAGTTCTGGCGATAATAACTGCATTATATGGGTTATAATGCACGTTATATTGCTAGTAGTATAAGTAATAAGTATAATTATTACAGTTCTAGCGATAATAACTGCATAATATGGGTAATAATGCACGTTATGTTGCTAATAGTATAAGTAATGAGTACAATTATTACAGTTCTAGCGATAATAACTGTATTATATGGGTAAAAATGCATGTTATATTGATAATATTGGGAGTAATAAGTATATTAATTATGGTTCTAGAGATAATAACTGCATAATATGGGTAATAATGCATGTTATATTGATAGTAATATAAGTAATAAGTATAATTATTACAGTTCTAGCGATAATAACTGCATAATATGGGTAATAATGCACGTTATATTGCTAATAATATAAGTAATGAGTATATTTATTACAGTTCTAGCGATAATAACTGCATAATATGGGTAATAATGCACGTTATATTGCTAATAGTATAAGTAATGAGTACAATTATTACAGTTCTAGCGATAATAACTGCATTATATGGGTAACAATGCATATTATATTGAGAATAATAAAAGTAATAAGTATAATTATTACAGTTCTGGCGATAATAACTGCATTATATGGGTAATAATGCACGTTATATTGGTAATAGTATAAGCAATAAGTATAATTATTACAGTTCTAGCGATAATACCTCCATTATATGGGTAATAATGCATGTTATATTGATAATAATATAAGTAATAAGTATAATTATTACAGTTCTAGCGATCATAACTGCATAATATGGGTAATAATGCACGTTATATTGCTAATAATATAAGTAATAAGTATAATTATTACAGTTATAGCGATAATAACTGCATTATATGGGTAAAAATGCATGTTATATTGATAATATTGGGAGTAATAAGTATATTTATTATGGTTCTAGAGATAATAACTGCATAATATGGGTAATAATGCATGTTATATTGATAATAATATAAGTAATAAGTATAATTATTACAGTTCTAGCGATAATACCTCCATTATATGGGTAATAATGCATGTTATATTGATGATAATGAAAGTAATACGTATATTTATTATAGTTCTAGCGATAATAACTGCATAATATGGGTAATAATGCATGTTTTATTGATAATAATATAAGTAATAAGTATAATTATTACAGTTCGAGCGGTAATAACTGCATTATATGGGTAATAATGCATGTTATATTGCTAACAATATAAGTAATAAGTACAATTATTACAGTTCTGGCGATAATAACTGCATTATATGGGTAGCAATGCACGTTATATTGCTAATAGTATAAGCAATAAGTATAATTATTACAGTTCTAGCAATAATACCTCCATTATATGGGTAATAATGCATGTTATATTGATAATATTGGGAGTAATAAGTATATTTATTATAGTTCTAGCGATAATAACTGCATAATATGGGTAATAATGCATGTTATATTGATAATATCGGGAGTAATAAGTATAATTAGTATAGTACTAGCGATAATAATAGTAAAATATGGCAAATAGTGCATGTTATATTGATAATAATAAAAGTAATAAGTATATTTATTACAGTTCCATCGATAATAACTGCATAATATGGGTAATAATGCATGTTATATTCATGATAATAAAAGTAATACGTATATTTATTATAGTTCTAGCGATAATAACTGCATAATATGGGCAATAATGCATGTTATATTGATAATAATATAAGTAATCAGTATAATTATTACAGTTCTAGCGATAATAACTGCATTATATGGGTAATAATGCATGTTATATTGATGATAATGAAAGTAATACGTATATTTATTATGGTTCTAGCGATAATAACTGCATAATATGGGTAATAATGCATGTTATATTGAGAATAATATAAGTAATAAGTATAATTATTACAGTTCTGGCGATAATAACTGCATTATATGGGTAATAATGCACGTTATATTGCTAATAGTATAAGTAATAAGTATAATTATTACAGTTCTTGCGATAATACCTCCATTATATGGGTAATAATGCATGTTATATTGATAATAATATAAGTAATAAGTATAATTATTACAGTTCTAGCGATAATAACTGCATTATATGGGTAATAATGCACGTTATATTGCTAACAATATAAGTAATAAGTATAATTATTACAGTTCTAGCGATAATAACTGCATTATATGTGTAATAATGCATGTTATATTGATAATATCGGGAGTAATAAGTATAATTATTATAGTTCTAGCGATAATAATAGTAAAATATGGCAAATAGTGCATGTTATATAGCTAATAGTATAAGTAATAAGTATAATTATTACAGTTCTAGCGATAATAACTGCATTATATGGGTAAAAATGCATGTTATATTGATAATATTGGGAGTAATAAGTATATTTATTATGGTTCTAGAGATAATAACTGCATAATATGGGTAATAATGCATGTTATATTGATAATAATATAAGTAATAAGTATAATTATTACAGTTCTAGCGATAATACCTCCATTATATGGGTAATAATGCATGTTATATTGATGATAATGAAAGTAATACGTATATTTATTATAGTTCTAGCGATAACAACTGCATAATATGGGTAATAATGCATGTTTTATTGATAATAATATAAGTAGTAAGTATAATTATTACAGTTCTAGCGATAATAACTGCATTATATGGGTAATAATGCATGTTATATTGCTAACAATATAAGTAATAAGTACAATTATTACAGTTCTGGCCATAATAACTGCATTATATGGGTAACAATGCACGTTATATTGCTAATAGTATAAGCAATAAGTATAATTATTACAGTTCTAGCAATAATACCTCCATTATATGGGTAATAATGCATGTTATATTGATAATATTGGGAGTAATAAGTACATTTATTGTGGTTCTAGAGATAATAGCTGCATAATATGGGTAATAATGCATGTTATATTGATAATAATATAAGTAATAAGTATAATTATTAGAGTTCTAGCGATAATACCACCATTATATTGGTAATAATGCATGTTATATTGATAATAATATAAGTAATAAGTATAATTATTACAGTTCTAGCGATAATAACTGCATTATATGGGTAATAATGCACGTTATATTGCTAACAATATAAGTAATAAGTATAATTATTACAGTTCTAGCGATAATAACTGCATAATATGGGTAATAATGCATGTTTTATTGATAATAATATAAGTAATAAGTATAATTATTACAGTTCGAGCGATAATAACTGCATTATATGGGTAATAATGCATGTTATATTGCTAACAATATAAGTAATAAGTACAATTATTACAGTTCTGGCGATAATAACTGCATTATATGGGTAGCAATGCACGTTATATTGCTAATAGTATAAGCAATAAGTATAATTATTACAGTTCTAGCAATAATACCTCCATTATATGGGTAATAATGCATGTTATATTGATAATATTGGGAGTAATAAGTATATTTATTATAGTTCTAGCGATAATAACTGCATAATATGGGTAATAATGCATGTTATATTGATGATAATAAAAGTAATACGTATATTTATTATAGTTCTAGCGATAATAACTGCATAATATGGGTAATAATGCATGTTATATTGATGATAATGAAAGTAATACGTATATTTATTATAGTTCTTGCGATAATAAATGCATAATATGGGTAATAATGCATGTTATATTGAGAATAATATAAGTAATAAGTATAATTATTACAGTTCTGGCGATAATAACTGCATTATATGGGTAATAATGCACGTTATATTGATGATAATGAAAGTAATACGTATATTTATTATAGTTCTAGCGATAATAACTGCATAATATGGGTAATAATGCATGTTATATTGATAATATCGGGAGTAATAAGTATAATTATTGTAGTTCTAGCGATAATAATAGTAAAATATGGCAAATAGTGCATGTTATATTGCTAATAGTATAAGTAATAAGTATAATTATTACAGTTCTAGCGATAATAACTGCATAATATGGGTAATAATGCATGTTACATTGCTAATAATATAAGTAATAAGTATAATTATTACAGTTCTAGCGATAATAACTGCATTATATGGGTAATAATGCATGTTATATTGATAATATCGGGAGTAATAAGTATAATTAGTATAGTACTAGCGATAATAATAGTAAAATATGGCAAATAGTGCATGTTATATTGATAATAATAAAAGTAATAAGTATATTTATTACAGTTCCATCGATAATAACTGCATAATATGGGTAATAATGCATGTTATATTCATGATAATAAAAGTAATACGTATATTTATTATAGTTCTAGCGATAATAACTGCATAATATGGGCAATAATGCATGTTATATTGATAATAATAGAAGTAATCAGTATAATTATTACAGTTCTAGCGATAATAACTGCATTATATGGGTAATAATGCATGTTATATTGATGATAATGAAAGTAATACGTATATTTATTATAGTTCTAGCGATAATAACTGCATAATATGGGTAATAATGCATGTTATATTGAGAATAATATAAGTAATAAGTATAATTATTACAGTTCTGGCGATAATAACTGCATTATATGGGTAATAATGCACGTTATATTGCTAATAGTATAAGTAATAAGTATAATTATTACAGTTCTTGCGATAATACCTCCATTATATGGGTAATAATGCATGTTATATTGATAATAATATAAGTAATAAGTATAATTATTACAGTTCTAGCGATAATAACTGCATTATATGGGTAATAATGCACGTTATATTGCTAACAATATAAGTAATAAGTATAATTATTACAGTTCTAGCGATAATAACTGCATTATATGTGTAATAATGCATGTTATATTGATAATATCGGGAGTAATAAGTATAATTATTATAGTTCTAGCGATAATAATAGTAAAATATGGCAAATAGTGCATGTTATATAGCTAATAGTATAAGTAATAAGTATAATTATTACAGTTCTAGCGATAATAACTGCATTATATGGGTAAAAATGCATGTTATATTGATAATATTGGGAGTAATAAGTATATTTATTATGGTTCTAGAGATAATAACTGCATAATATGGGTAATAATGCATGTTATATTGATAATAATATAAGTAATAAGTATAATTATTACAGTTCTAGCGATAATACCTCCATTATATGGGTAATAATGCATGTTATATTGATGATAATGAAAGTAATACGTATATTTATTATAGTTCTAGCGATAACAACTGCATAATATGGGTAATAATGCATGTTTTATTGATAATAATATAAGTAATAAGTATAATTATTACAGTTCTAGCGATAATAACTGCATAATATGGGTAATAATGCACGTTATATTGCTAATAATATAAGTAATGAGTACAATTATTACAGTTCTAGCGATAATAACTGCATTATATGGGTAATAATGCATGTTATATTGATGATAATGAAAGTAATACGTATATTTATTATAGTTCTAGCGATAATAACTGCATAATATGGGTAATAATGCATGTTATATTGAGAATAATATAAGTAATAAGTATAATTGTTACAGTTCTGGCGATAATAACTGCATTATATGGGTAATAATGCACGTTATATTGCTAATAGTATAAGTAATAAGTATAATTATTACAGTTCTTGCGATAATACCTCCATTATATGGGTAATAATGCATGTTATATTGATAATAATATAAGTAATAAGTATAATTATTACAGTTCTAGCGATAATAACTGCATTATATGGGTAATAATGCATGTTACATTGCTAATAATATAAGTAATAAGTATAATTATTACAGTTCTAGCGATAATAACTGCATTATATGGGTAATAATGCATGTTATATTGATAATATCGGGAGTAATAAGTATAATTAGTATAGTACTAGCGATAATAATAGTAAAATATGGCAAATAGTGCATGTTATATTGATAATAATAAAAGTAATAAGTATATTTATTACAGTTCCATCGATAATAACTGCATAATATGGGTAATAATGCATGTTATATTCATGATAATAAAAGTAATACGTATATTTATTATAGTTCTAGCGATAATAACTGCATAATATGGGCAATAATGCATGTTATATTGATAATAATAGAAGTAATCAGTATAATTATTACAGTTCTAGCGATAATAACTGCATTATATGGGTAATAATGCATGTTATATTGATGATAATGAAAGTAATGAGTACAATTATTACAGTTCTGGCGATAATAACTGCATTATATGGGTAGCAATGCACGTTATATTGCTAATAGTATAAGCAATAAGTATAATTATTACAGTTCTAGCAATAATACCTCCATTATATGGGTAATAATGCATGTTATATTGATAATATTGGGAGTAATAAGTATATTTATTATAGTTCTAGCGATAATAACTGCATAATATGGGTAATAATGCATGTTATATTGATGATAATAAAAGTAATACGTATATTTATTATAGTTCTAGCGATAATAACTGCATAATATGGGTAATAATGCATGTTATATTGATGATAATGAAAGTAATACGTATATTTATTATAGTTCTTGCGATAATAAATGCATAATATGGGTAATAATGCATGTTATATTGAGAATAATATAAGTAATAAGTATAATTATTACAGTTCTGGCGATAATAACTGCATTATATGGGTAATAATGCACGTTATATTGGTAATAGTATAAGTAATAAGTATAATTATTACAGTTCTAGCGATAATACCACCATTATATGGGTAATAATGCATGTTATATTGATGATAATGAAAGTAATACGTATATTTATTATAGTTCTAGCGATAATAACTGCATAATATGGGTAATAATGCATGTTATATTGATAATATCGGGAGTAATAAGTATAATTATTGTAGTTCTAGCGATAATAATAGTAAAATATGGCAAATAGTGCATGTTATATTGCTAATAGTATAAGTAATAAGTATAGTTATTACAGTTCTAGCGATAATAACTGCATAATATGGGTAATAATGCATGTTTTATTGATAATAATATAAGTAATAAGTATAATTATTACAGTTCTAGCGATAATAACTGCATAATATGGGTAATAATGCTTGTTATATTGATGATAATAAAAGTAATACGTATATTTATTATAGTTCTAGCGATAATAACTGCATAATATGGGTAATAATGCATGTTATATTGATGATAATGAAAGTAATACGTATATTTATTATAGTTCTTGCGATAATAAATGCATAATATGGGTAATAATGCATGTTATATTGAGAATAATATAAGTAATAAGTATAATTATTACAGTTCTGGCGATAATAACTGCATTATATGGGTAATAATGCACGTTATATTGGTAATAGTATAAGTAATAAGTATAATTATTACAGTTCTAGCGATAATACCACCATTATATGGGTAATAATGCATGTTATATTGATGATAATGAAAGTAATACGTATATTTATTATAGTTCTAGCGATAATAACTGCATAATATGGGTAATAATGCATGTTATATTGATAATATCGGGAGTAATAAGTATAATTATTGTAGTTCTAGCGATAATAATAGTAAAATATGGCAAATAGTGCATGTTATATTGCTAATAGTATAAGTAATAAGTATAATTATTACAGTTCTAGCGATAATAACTGCATAATATGGGTAATAATGCATGTTACATTGCTAATAATATAAGTAATAAGTATAATTATTACAGTTCTAGCGATAATAACTGCATTATATGGGTAATAATGCATGTTATATTGATAATATCGGGAGTAATAAGTATAATTAGTATAGTACTAGCGATAATAATAGTAAAATATGGCAAATAGTGCATGTTATATTGATAATAATAAAAGTAATAAGTATATTTATTACAGTTCCATCGATAATAACTGCATAATATGGGTAATAATGCATGTTATATTCATGATAATAAAAGTAATACGTATATTTATTATAGTTCTAGCGATAATAACTGCATAATATGGGCAATAATGCATGTTATATTGATAATAATATAAGTAATCAGTATAATTATTACAGTTCTAGCGATAATAACTGCATTATATGGGTAATAATGCATGTTATATTGATGATAATGAAAGTAATACGTATATTTATTATAGTTCTAGCGATAATAACTGCATAATATGGGTAATAATGCATGTTATATTGAGAATAATATAAGTAATAAGTATAATTATTACAGTTCTGGCGATAATAACTGCATTATATGGGTAATAATGCACGTTATATTGCTAATAGTATAAGTAATAAGTATAATTATTACAGTTCTTGCGATAATACCTCCATTATATGGGTAATAATGCATGTTATATTGATAATAATATAAGTAATAAGTATAATTATTACAGTTCTAGCGATAATAACTGCATTATATGGGTAATAATGCACGTTATATTGCTAACAATATAAGTAATAAGTATAATTATTACAGTTCTAGCGATAATAACTGCATTATATGTGTAATAATGCATGTTATATTGATAATATCGGGAGTAATAAGTATAATTATTATAGTTCTAGCGATAATAATAGTAAAATATGGCAAATAGTGCATGTTATATAGCTAATAGTATAAGTAATAAGTATAATTATTACAGTTCTAGCGATAATAACTGCATTATATGGGTAAAAATGCATGTTATATTGATAATATTGGGAGTAATAAGTATATTTATTATGGTTCTAGAGATAATAACTGCATAATATGGGTAATAATGCATGTTATATTGATAATAATATAAGTAATAAGTATAATTATTACAGTTCTAGCGATAATACCTCCATTATATGGGTAATAATGCATGTTATATTGATGATAATGAAAGTAATACGTATATTTATTATAGTTCTAGCGATAACAACTGCATAATATGGGTAATAATGCATGTTTTATTGATAATAATATAAGTAGTAAGTATAATTATTACAGTTCTAGCGATAATAACTGCATTATATGGGTAATAATGCATGTTATATTGCTAACAATATAAGTAATAAGTACAATTATTACAGTTCTGGCCATAATAACTGCATTATATGGGTAACAATGCACGTTATATTGCTAATAGTATAAGCAATAAGTATAATTATTACAGTTCTAGCAATAATACCTCCATTATATGGGTAATAATGCATGTTATATTGATAATATTGGGAGTAATAAGTACATTTATTGTGGTTCTAGAGATAATAGCTGCATAATATGGGTAATAATGCATGTTATATTGATAATAATATAAGTAATAAGTATAATTATTAGAGTTCTAGCGATAATACCACCATTATATGGGTAATAATGCATGTTATATTGATAATAATATAAGTAATAAGTATAATTATTACAGTTCTAGCGATAATAACTGCATTATATGGGTAATAATGCACGTTATATTGCTAACAATATAAGTAATAAGTATAATTATTACAGTTCTAGCGATAATAACTGCATAATATGGGTAATAATGCATGTTTTATTGATAATAATATAAGTAATAAGTATAATTATTACAGTTCGAGCGATAATAACTGCATTATATGGGTAATAATGCATGTTATATTGCTAACAATATAAGTAATAAGTACAATTATTACAGTTCTGGCGATAATAACTGCATTATATGGGTAGCAATGCACGTTATATTGCTAATAGTATAAGCAATAAGTATAATTATTACAGTTCTAGCAATAATACCTCCATTATATGGGTAATAATGCATGTTATATTGATAATATTGGGAGTAATAAGTATATTTATTATAGTTCTAGCGATAATAACTGCATAATATGGGTAATAATGCATGTTATATTGATGATAATAAAAGTAATACGTATATTTATTATAGTTCTAGCGATAATAACTGCATAATATGGGTAATAATGCATGTTATATTGATGATAATGAAAGTAATACGTATATTTATTATAGTTCTTGCGATAATAAATGCATAATATGGGTAATAATGCATGTTATATTGAGAATAATATAAGTAATAAGTATAATTATTACAGTTCTGGCGATAATAACTGCATTATATGGGTAATAATGCACGTTATATTGGTAATAGTATAAGTAATAAGTATAATTATTACAGTTCTAGCGATAATACCACCATTATATGGGTAATAATGCATGTTATATTGATGATAATGAAAGTAATACGTGTATTTATTATAGTTCTAGCGATAATAACTGCATAATATGGGTAATAATGCATGTTATATTGATAATATCGGGAGTAATAAGTATAATTATTGTAGTTCTAGCGATAATAATAGTAAAATATGGCAAATAGTGCATGTTATATTGCTAATAGTATAAGTAATAAGTATAATTATTACAGTTCTAGCGATAATAACTGCATAATATGGGTAATAATGCATGTTACATTGCTAATAATATAAGTAATAAGTATAATTATTACAGTTCTAGCGATAATAACTGCATTATATGGGTAATAATGCATGTTATATTGATAATATCGGGAGTAATAAGTATAATTAGTATAGTACTAGCGATAATAATAGTAAAATATGGCAAATAGTGCATGTTATATTGATAATAATAAAAGTAATAAGTATATTTATTACAGTTCCATCGATAATAACTGCATAATATGGGTAATAATGCATGTTATATTCATGATAATAAAAGTAATACGTATATTTATTATAGTTCTAGCGATAATAACTGCATGATATGGGCAATAATGCATGTTATATTGATAATAATATAAGTAATCAGTATAATTATTACAGTTCTAGCGATAATAACTGCATTATATGGGTAATAATGCATGTTATATTGATGATAATGAAAGTAATACGTATATTTATTATAGTTCTAGCGATAATAACTGCATAATATGGGTAATAATGCATGTTATATTGAGAATAATATAAGTAATAAGTATAATTATTACAGTTCTGGCGATAGTAACTGCATTATATGGGTAATAATGCACGTTATATTGCTAATAGTATAAGTAATAAGTATAATTATTACAGTTCTTGCGATAATACCTCCATTATATGGGTAATAATGCATGTTATATTGATAATAATATAAGTAATAAGTATAATTATTACAGTTCTAGCGATAATAACTGCATTATATGGGTAATAATGCACGTTATATTGCTAACAATATAAGTAATAAGTATAATTATTACAGTTCTAGCGATAATAACTGCATTATATGTGTAATAATGCATGTTATATTGATAATATCGGGAGTAATAAGTATAATTATTATAGTTCTAGCGATAATAATAGTAAAATATGGCAAATAGTGCATGTTATATAGCTAATAGTATAAGTAATAAGTATAATTATTACAGTTCTAGCGATAATAACTGCATTATATGGGTAAAAATGCATGTTATATTGATAATATTGGGAGTAATAAGTATATTTATTATGGTTCTAGAGATAATAACTGCATAATATGGGTAATAATGCATGTTATATTGATAATAATATAAGTAATAAGTATAATTATTACAGTTCTAGCGATAATACCTCCATTATATGGGTAATAATGCATGTTATATTGATGATAATGAAAGTAATACGTATATTTATTATAGTTCTAGCGATAACAACTGCATAATATGGGTAATAATGCATGTTTTATTGATAATAATATAAGTAGTAAGTATAATTATTACAGTTCTAGCGATAATAACTGCATTATATGGGTAATAATGCATGTTATATTGCTAACAATATAAGTAATAAGTACAATTATTACAGTTCTGGCCATAATAACTGCATTATATGGGTAACAATGCACGTTATATTGCTAATAGTATAAGCAATAAGTATAATTATTACAGTTCTAGCAATAATACCTCCATTATATGGGTAATAATGCATGTTATATTGATAATATTGGGAGTAATAAGTACATTTATTGTGGTTCTAGAGATAATAGCTGCATAATATGGGTAATAATGCATGTTATATTGATAATAATATAAGTAATAAGTATAATTATTAGAGTTCTAGCGATAATACCACCATTATATGGGTAATAATGCATGTTATATTGATAATAATATAAGTAATAAGTATAATTATTACAGTTCTAGCGATAATAACTGCATTATATGGGTAATAATGCACGTTATATTGCTAACAATATAAGTAATAAGTATAATTATTACAGTTCTAGCGATAATAACTGCATAATATGGGTAATAATGCACGTTATATTGCTAATAATATAAGTAATGAGTACAATTATTACAGTTCTAGCGATAATAACTGCATTATATGGGTAATAATGCATGTTATATTGATGATAATGAAAGTAATACGTATATTTATTATAGTTCTAGCGATAATAACTGCATAATATGGGTAATAATGCATGTTATATTGATGATAATGAAAGTAATACGTATATTTATTATAGTTCTTGCGATAATAAATGCATAATATGGGTAATAATGCATGTTATATTGAGAATAATATAAGTAATAAGTATAATTATTACAGTTCTGGCGATAATAACTGCATTATATGGGTAATAATGCACGTTATATTGCTAGTAGTATAAGTAATAAGTATAATTATTACAGTTCTAGCGATAATAACTGCATAATATGGGTAATAATGCACGTTATGTTGCTAATAGTATAAGTAATGAGTACAATTATTACAGTTCTAGCGATAATAACTGCATTATATGGGTAAAAATGCATGTTATATTGATAATATTGGGAGTAATAAGTATATTAATTATGGTTCTAGAGATAATAACTGCATAATATGGGTAATAATGCATGTTATATTGATAGTAATATAAGTAATAAGTATAATTATTACAGTTCTAGCGATAATAACTGCATAATATGGGTAATAATGCACGTTATATTGCTAATAATATAAGTAATGAGTATATTTATTACAGTTCTAGCGATAATAACTGCATAATATGGGTAATAATGCACGTTATATTGCTAATAGTATAAGTAATGAGTACAATTATTACAGTTCTAGCGATAATAACTGCATTATATGGGTAACAATGCATATTATATTGAGAATAATAAAAGTAATAAGTATAATTATTACAGTTCTGGCGATAATAACTGCATTATATGGGTAATAATGCACGTTATATTGGTAATAGTATAAGCAATAAGTATAATTATTACAGTTCTAGCGATAATACCTCCATTATATGGGTAATAATGCATGTTATATTGATAATAATATAAGTAATAAGTATAATTATTACAGTTCTAGCGATCATAACTGCATAATATGGGTAATAATGCACGTTATATTGCTAATAATATAAGTAATAAGTATAATTATTACAGTTCTAGCGATAATAACTGCATTATATGGGTAAAAATGCATGTTATATTGATAATATTGGGAGTAATAAGTATATTTATTATGGTTCTAGAGATAATAACTGCATAATATGGGTAATAATGCATGTTATATTGATAATAATATAAGTAATAAGTATAATTATTACAGTTCTAGCGATAATACCTCCATTATATGGGTAATAATGCATGTTATATTGATGATAATGAAAGTAATACGTATATTTATTATAGTTCTAGCGATAATAACTGCATAATATGGGTAATAATGCATGTTTTATTGATAATAATATAAGAAGTAAGTATAATTATTACAGTTCTAGCGATAATAACTGCATTATATGGGTAATAATGCATGTTATATTGCTAACAATATAAGTAATAAGTACAATTATTACAGTTCTGGCGATAATAACTGCATTATATGGGTAACAATGCACGTTATATTGCTAATAGTATAAGCAATAAGTATAATTATTACAGTTCTAGCAATAATACCTCCATTATATGGGTAATAATGCATGTTATATTGATAATATTGGGAGTAATAAGTATATTTATTGTGGTTCTAGAGATAATAACTGCATAATATGGGTAATAATGCATGTTATATTGATAATAATATAAGTAATAAGTATAATTATTAGAGTTCTAGCGATAATACCACCATTATATGGGTAATAATGCATGTTATATTGATGATAATGAAAGTAATACGTATATTTATTATAGTTCTAGCGATAATAACTGCATAATATGGGTAATAATGCA
Organism: Megachile leachella; assembly: GCA_963576845.1. Classification (NCBI taxonomy): domain Eukaryota; kingdom Metazoa; phylum Arthropoda; class Insecta; order Hymenoptera; family Megachilidae; genus Megachile; species Megachile leachella. Next base: position 1,541,198 of record CAUYWW010000146.1, on the reverse strand, counting down.
TGTTATGTGGATGATAATAAAAGTAATATGTATATTTATTATAGTTCTAGCGATAATAACTGCATAATATGGGTAATAATGCATGTTATATTGATAATAATATAAGTAATAAGTATAATTATTACAGTTCTGGCGATAATTACTGCATTATATGGGTAATAATGCACGTTATATTGCTAATAGTATAAGTAATAAGTATAATTATTACAGTTCTAGCGATAATACCTCCATTATATGGGTAATAATGCATGTTATATTGATAATGATATAAGTAATAAGTATAATTATTACAGTTCTAGCGATAATAACTGCATAATATGGGTAATAATGCATGTTACATTGCTAATAATATAAGTAATAAGTATAATTATTACAGTTCTAGCGATAATAACTGCATTATATGGGTAATAATGCATGTTATATTGATAATATCGGGAGTAATAAGTATAATTAGTATAGTACTAGCGATAATAATAGTAAAATATGGCAAATAGTGCATGTTATATTGATAATAATAAAAGTAATAAGTATATTTATTGCAGTTCCATCGATAATAACTGCATAATATGGGTAATAATGCATGTTATATTGATGATAATAAAAGGAATACGTATATTTATTATAGTTCTAGCGATAATAACTGCATAATATGGGCAATAATGCATGTTATATTGATAATAATATAAGTAATAAGTATAATTATTACAGTTCTAGCGATAATAACTGTATTATATGGGTAATAATGCATGTTATATTGATGATAATGAAAGTAATACGTATATTTATTATAGTTCTAGCGATAATAACTGCATAATATGGGTAATAATGCATGTTATATTGAGAATAATATAAGTAATAAGTATAATTATTACAGTTCTGGCGATAATAACTGCATTATATGGGTAATAATGCACGTTATATTGCTAATAGTATAAGTAATAAGTATAATTATTACAGTTCTTGCGATAATACCTCCATTATATGGGTAATAATGCATGTTATATTGATAATAATTTAAGTAATAAGTATAATTATTACAGTTCTAGCGATAATAACTGCATTATATGGGTAATAATGCACGTTATATTGCTAACAATATAAGTAATAAGTATAATTATTACAGTTCTAGCGATAATAACTGCATTATATGTGTAATAATGCGTGTTATATTGATAATATCGGGAGTAATAAGTATAATTATTATAGTTCTAGCGATAATAATAGTAAAATATGGCAAATAGTGCATGTTATATTGCTAATAGTATAAGTAATAAGTATAATTATTACAGTTCTAGCGATAATAACTGCATTATATGGGTAAAAATGCATGTTATATTGATAATATTGGGAGTAATAAGTATATTTATTATGGTTCTAGAGATAATAACTGCATAATATGGGTAATAATGCATGTTATATTGATAATAATATAAGTAATAAATATAATTATTACAGTTCTAGCGATAATACCTCCATTATATGGGCAATAATGCATGTTATATTGATGATAATGAAAGTAATACGTATATTTATTATAGTTCTAGCGATAATAACTGCATAATATGGGTAATAATGCATGTTTTATTGATAATAATATAAGTAGTAAGTATAATTATTACAGTTCTAGCGATAATAACTGCATTATATGGGTAATAATGCATGTTATATTGCTAACAATATAAGTAATAAGTACAATTATTACAGTTCTGGCCATAATAACTGCATTATATGGGTAACAATGCACGTTATATTGCTAATAGTATAAGCAATAAGTATAATTATTACAGTTCTAGCAATAACACCTCCATTATATGGGTAATAATGCATGTTATATTGATAATATTGGGAGTAATAAGTACATTTATTGTGGTTCTAGAGATAATAGCTGCATAATATGGGTAATAATGCATGTTATATTGATAATAATATAAGTAATAAGTATAATCATTAGAGTTCTAGCGATAATAACTTCATTATATGGGTAATAATGCACGTTATATTGCTAACAATATAAGTAATAAGTATAATTATAACAGTTCTAGCGATAATAACTGCATCATATGGGTAATAATGCATGTTATATTGATAATAATATAAGTAATAGGTATAATTATTACAGTTCTAGCGATAATACCACCATTATATGGGTAATAATGCATGTTATATTGATGATAATGAAAGTAATACGTATATTTATTATAGTTCTAGCGATAATAACTGCATAATATGGGTAATAATGCATGTTATATGGATGATAATAAAAGTAATACGTATATTTATTATAGTTCTAGCGATAATAACTGCATAATATGGGTAATAATGCATGTTATATTGATAATAATATAAGTAATAAGTATAATTATTACAGTTCTAGCGATAATAACTTCATTATATGGGTAATAATGCACGTTATATTGCTAACAATATAAGTAATAAGCATAATTATTACAGTTCTAGCGATAATAACTGCATCATATGGGTAATAATGCATGTTATATTGATAATATTGGGAGTAATAAGTATATTTATTATGGTTCTAGAGATAATAACTGCATAATATGGGTAATAATGCATGTTATATTGATAATAATAGAAGTAATAAGTATAATTATTACAGTTCTAGCGATAATACCTCCATTATATGGGTAATAATGCATGTTATATTGATGATAATGAAAGTAATACGTATATTTATTATAGTTCTAGCGATAATAACTGCATAATATGGGTAATAATGCATGTTATATTGAGCATAATATAAGTAATAAGTATAATTATTACAGTTCTGGCGATAATAACTGCATTATATGGGTAATAATGCACGTTATATTGCTAATAGTATAAGTAATGAGTACAATTATTACAGTTCTAGCGATAATAACTGCATTATATGGGTAATAATGCATGTTTTATTGATAATAATATAAGTAATAAGTATAATTATTACAGTTCTAGCGATAATAACTGCATTATATGGGTAATAATGCATGTTATACTGCTAATAATATAAGTAATAAGTATAATTATTACAGTTCTAGCGATAATAACTGCATTATATGGGTAATAATGCATGTTATATTGATAATATCGGGAGTAATAAGTATAATTATTATAGTTCTAGCGATAATAATAGTAAAATATGGCAAATAGTGCATGTTATATTGATAATAATAAAAGTAATAAGTATATTTATTACAGTTCCATCGATAATAACTGCATAATATGGGTAATAATGCATGTTATATTGATGATAATAAAAGTAATACGTATATTTATTATAGTTCTAGCGATAATAACTGCATAATATGGGCAATAATGCATGTTATATTGATAATAATCTAAGTAATAAGTATAATTATTACAGTTCTAGCGATAATAACTGCATTATATGGGTAATAATGCATGTTTTATTGATAATAATATAAGTAATAAGTATAATTATTACAGTTCTAGCGATAATAACTGCATTATATGGGTAAAAATGCATGTTATATTGATAATATTGGGAGTAATAAGTATATTTATTATGGTTCTAGAGATAATAACTGCATAATATGGGTAATAATGCATGTTATATTGATAATAATATAAGTAATAGGTATAATTATTACAGTTCTAGCGATAATACCACCATTATATGGGTAATAATGCATGTTATATTGATGATAATGAAAGTAATACGTATATTTATTATAGTTCTAGCGATAATAACTGCATAATATGGGTAATAATGCATGTTATATGAATGATAATAAAAGTAATGCGTATATTCATTATAGTTCTAGCGATAATAACTGCATAATATGGGTAATAATGCATGTTATATTGATAATAATATAAGTAATAAGTATAATTATTACAGTTCTAGCGATAATAACTTCATTATATGGGTAATACTGCACGTTATATTGCTAACAATATAAGTAATAAGTATAATTATTACAGTTCTAGCGATAATAACTGCATTATATGGGTAATAATGCATGTTATATTGATAATATTGGGAGTAATAAGTATATTTATTATGGTTCTAGAGATAATAACTGCATAATATGGGTAATAATGCATGTTATATTGATAATAATAGAAGTAATAAGTATAATTATTACAGTTCTAGCGATAATACCTCCATTATATGGGTAATAATGCATGTTATATTGATGATAATGAAAGTAATACGTATATTTATTATAGTTCTAGCGATAATAACTGCATAATATGGGTAATAATGCATGTTATATTGAGAATAATATAAGTAATAAGTATAATTATTACAGTTCTGGCGATAATAACTGCATTATATGGGTAACAATGCACGTTATATTGCTAATAGTATAAGCAATAAGTATAATTATTACAGTTCTAGCAATAATACCTCCATTATATGGGTAATAATGCATGTTATATTGATAATATTGGGAGTAATAAGTATATTTATTATAGTTCTAGCGATAATAACTGCATAATATGGGTAATAATGCATGTTATATTGATTATAGTATAAGTAATAAGTATAATTATTACAGTTCTAGCGATAATAACTGCATTATATGGGTAATAATGCATGTTATATTGAGAATAATATAAGTAATAGGTATAATTATTACAGTTCTAGCGATAATACCACCATTATATGGGTAATAATGCATGTTATATTCATGATAATGAGAGTAATACGTATATTTATTATAGTTCTAGCGTTAATAACTGCATAATATGGGTAATAATGCATGTTATATTGATGATAATGAAAGTAATACGTATATTTATTATAGTTCTAGCGATAATAACTGCATAATATGGGTAATAATGCACGTTATATTGCTAATAGTATAAGCAATAAGTATAATTATTACAGTTCTAGCAATAATACCTCCATTATATGGGTAATAATGCATGTTATATTGATAATATTGGGAGTAATAAGTACATTTATTGTGGTTCTAGTGATAATAGCTGCATAATATGGGTAATAATGCATGTTATATTGATAATAATATAAGTAATAAGTATAATTATTAGAGTTCTAGCGATAATACCACCATTATATGGGTAATAATGCATGTTATATTGATGATAATGAAAGTAATACGTATATTTATTATAGTTCTAGCGATAATAACTGCATAATATGGGTAATAATGCATGCTATATTGAGAATAATATAAGTAATAAGTATAATTATTACAGTTCTAGCGATAATAACTGCATTATATGGGTAATAATGCATGTTATATTGATAATATCGGGAGTAATAAGTATAATTATTATAGTTCTAGCGATAATAATAGTAAAATATGGCAAATAGTGCATGTTATATTGATAATAATAAAAGTAATAAATATATTTATTACAGTTCTATCGATAATAACTGCATAATATGGGTAATAATGCATGTTATATTGATGATAATAAAAGTAATACGTATATTTATTATAGTTCTAGCGATAATAACTGCATAATATGGGTAATAATGCATGTTATATTGATAATAATCTAAGTAATAAGTATAATTATTACAGTTCTAGCGATAATAACTGCATTATATGGGTAATAATGCACGTTATATTGCTAACAATATAAGTAATAAGTATAATTATTACCGCTCTAGCGATAATAACTGCATTATATGGGTAATAATGCATGTTATATTGATAATAATAAAAGTAATAAATACATTTATTACAGTTCTATCGATAATAACTGCATAATATGGGTAATAATGCATGTTATATTGATGATAATAAAAGTAATACGTATATTTATTATAGTTCTAGCGATAATAACTGCATAATATGGGTAATAATGCATGTTATATTGATAATAATCTAAGTAATAAGTATAATTATTACAGTTCTAGCGATAATAACTGCATTATATGGGTAATAATGCACGTTATATTGCTAACAATATAAGTAATAAGTATAATTATTACAGTTCTAGCGATAATAACTGCATTATATGGGTAAAAATGCATGTTATATTGATAATATTGGGAGTAATAAGTATATTTATTATGGTTCTAGAGATAATAACTGCATAATATGGGTAATAATGCATGTTATATTGATAATAATATAAGTAATAAGTATAATTATTACAGTTCTAGCGATAATACCACCATTATATGGGTAATAATGCATGTTATATTGATGATAATGAAAGTAATACGTATATTTATTATAGTTCTAGCGATAATAACTGCATAATATGGGTAATAATGCATGTTATATGGATGATAATAAAAGTAATACGTATATTTATTATAGTTCTAGCGATAATAACTGCATAATATGGGTAATAATGCATGTTATATTGATAATAATATAAGTAATAAGTATAATTATTACAGTTCTAGCGATAATAACTACATTATATGGGTAATAATGCACGTTATATTGCTAACAATATAAGTAATAAGTATAATTATTACAGTTCTAGCGATAATAACTGCATTATATGGGTAATAATGCATGTTATATTGATAATATTGTGAGTAATAAGTATATTTATTATGGTTCTAGAGATAATAACTGCATAATATGGGTAATAATGCATGTTATATTGATAATAATAGAAGTAATAAGTATAATTATTACAGTTCTAGCGATAATACCTCCATTATATGGGTAATAATGCATGTTATATTGATGATAATGAAAGTAATACGTATATTTATTATAGTTCTAGCGATAATAACTGCATAATATGGGTAATAATGCATGTTATATTGAGAATAATATAAGTAATAAGTATAATTATTACAGTTCTGGCGAAAATAACTGCATTATATGGGTAATAATGCACGTTATATTGCTAACAATATAAGTAATAAGTATAATTATTACAGTTCTAGCGATAATAACTGCATTATATGGGTAATAATGCATGTTATATTGATAATATTGGGAGTAATAAGTATATTTATTATGGTTCTAGAGATAATAACTGCATAATATGGGTAATAATGCATGTTATATTGATTATAGTATAAGTAATAAGTATAATTATTACAGTTCTAGCGATAATAACTGCATTATATGGGTAATAAAGCACGTTATATTGCTAATAGTATAAGTAATAAGTATAATTATTACAGTTCTAGCGATAGTACCTCCATTATATGGGTAATAATGCATGTTATATTGGTAATATTGGGAGTAATAAGTATATTTATTATAGTTCTAGCGATAATAACTGCATAATATGGGTAATAATGCATGTTATATTGATTATAGTATAAGTAATAAGTATAATTATTACAGTTCTAGCGATAATAACTGCATAATATGGGTAATAATGCATGTTATATTGATAATATCGGAGTAATAAGTATAATTATTATAGTTCTAGCGATAATAATAGTAAAATATGGCAAATAGTGCATGTTATATTGATAATAATAAAAGTAGTAAGTATATTCATTACAGTTCTATCGATAATAACTGCATAATATGGGTAATAATGCATGTTATATTGATGATAATAAAAGTAGTACGTATATTTATTATAGTTCTAGCGATAATAACTGCATAATATGGGTAATAATGCATGTTATATTGATAATAATGAATGTAATACGTATATTTATTACAGTTCTTGCGATAATAACTGCATAATATGGGTAATAATGCATGTTATATTGAGAATAATATAAGTAATAAGTATAATTATTACAGTTCTGGCGATAATAACTGCATTATATGGGTAATAATGCATGTTATATTGAGAATAATATAAGTAATAAGTATAATTATTACAGTTCTGGCGATAATAACTGCATAATATGGGTAATAATGCACGTTATATTGCTAATAATGTAAGTAATGAGTATAATTATTACAGTTCTAGCGATAATAACTGCATTATATGGGTAATAATGCATGTTATATTGATGATAATAAAAGTAATACGTATAATTATTACAGTTCTAGCGATAATAACTGCATTATATGGGTAATAATGCATGTTGTATTGATAATAATAAAAGTAATAAGTATATTTATTATCGTTCTATCGATAATAACTTCTTAATATGGGTAATAATGCATGTTATATTGATGATAATGAAAGTAGTAAGTATATTTATTACAGTTCTAGCGATAATAACTGCATTGTATGCGTAATAAGGCATGTTATATTGATAATATCGGGAGTAATAAGTATGATTATTATAGTTCTAGCGATAATAACTGCATAATATGGGTAATAATGCATGTTATATTGATAATAATCTAAGTAATAAGTATAATTATTACAGTTCTGGCGATAATAACTGCATTATATGGGTAATAATGCACGTTATATTGCTAACAATATAAGTAATAAGTATAATTATTACAGTTCTAGCGATAATAACTGCATTATATGGGTAATAATGCATGTTATATTGATAATAGTAAAAGTAATAAGTATATTTATTACAGTTCTATCGATAATAACTGCATAATATGGGTTATAATGCATGTTATATTGATGATAATGAAAGTAATACGTATATTTATTATAGTTCTAGCGATAATAACTGCATAATATGGGTAATAATGCATGTTATATTGATAATAATGAAAGTAATACGTATATTTATTATAGTTCTTGCGATAATAACTACATAATATGGGTAATAATGCATGTTATATTGAGAATAATATAAGTAATAAGTATAATTATTACAGTTCTGGCGATAATAACTGCATTATATGGGTAACAATGCATGTTATATTGCTAATAGTATAAGTAATAAGTATAATTATTACAGTTCTAGCAATAATACCTCCATTATATGGGTAATAATGCATGTTATATTGATGATAATGAAAGTAATACGTATATTTATTATAGTTCTAGCGATAATAACTGCATAATATGGGTAATAATGCATGTTATATTGAGAATAATATAAGTAAGAAGTATAATTATTACAGTTCTGGCGATAATAACTGCATTATATGGGTAACAATGCACGTTATATTGCTAATAGTATAAGCAATAGGTATAATTATTACAGTTCTAGCAATAATACCTCCATTATATGGGTAATAATGCATGTTATATTGATAATATTGGGAGTAATAAGTATAATTATTACAGTTCTGGCGATAATAACTGCATTATATGGGTAATAATGCACGTTATATTGCTAATAGTATAAGTAATAAGTATAATTATTACAGTTCTAGCGATAATACCTCCATTATATGGGTAATAATGCATGTTATATTGATAATGATATAAGTAATAAGTATAATTATTACAGTTCTAGCGATAATAACTGCATAATATGGGTAATAATGCACGTTATATTGCTAACAATATAAGTAATAAGTATAATTATTACAGTTCTAGCGATAATAACTGCATTATATGGGTAATAATGCATGTTATATTGATAATATCGGGAGTAATAAGTATAATTATTATAGTTCTAGCGATAATAATAGTAAAATATGGCAAATAGTGCATGTTATATTGATCATAATAAAAGTAATAAATATATTTATTACAGTTCTATCGATAATAACTGCATAATATGGGTAATAATGCATGTTATATTGATGATAATAAAAGTAATACCTATATTTATTATAGTTCTAGCGATAATAACTGCATAATATGGGTAATAATGCATGTTATATTGATAATAATCTAAGTAATAAGTATAATTATTACAGTTCTAGCGATAATAACTGCATTATATGGGTAATAATGCACGTTATATTGCTAACAATATAAGTAATAAGTATAATTATTACAGTTCTAGCGATAATAACTGCATTATATGGGTAAAAATGCATGTTATATTGATAATATTGGGAGTAATAAGTATATTTATTATGGTTCTAGAGATAATAACTGCATAATATGGGTAATAATGCATGTTATATTGATAATAATATAAGTAATAAGTATAATTATTACAGTTCTAGCGATAATACCACCATTATATGGGTAATAATGCATGTTATATTGATGATAATGAAAGTAATACGTATATTTATTATAGTTCTAGCGATAATAACTGCATAATATGGGTAATAATGCATGTTATATGGATGATAATAAAAGTAATACGTATATTTATTATAGTTCTAGCGATAATAACTGCATAATATGGGTAATAATGCATGTTATATTGATAATAATATAAGTAATAAGTATAATTATTACAGTTCTAGCGATAATAACTTCATTATATGGGTAATAATGCACGTTATATTGCTAACAATATAAGTAATAAGTATAATTATCTCAGTTCTAGCGATAATAACTGCATTATATGGGTAATAATGCATGTTATATTGATAATATTGGGAGTAATAAGTATATTTATTATGGTTCTAGAGATAATAACTGCATAATATGGGTAATAATGCATGTTATATTGATAATAATAGAAGTAATAAGTATAATTATTACAGTTCTCGCGATAATACCTCCATTATATGGGTAATAATGCATGTTATATTGATGATAATGAAAGTAATGCGTATATTTATTATAGTTCTAGCGATAATAACTGCATAATATGGGTAATAATGCATGTTATATTGAGAATAATATAAGTAATAAGTATAATTATTACAGTTCTGGCGAAAATAACTGCATTATATGGGTAACAATGCACGTTATATTGCTAATAGTATAAGCAATAAGTATAATTATTACAGTTCTAGCAATAATACCTCCATTATATGGGTAATAATGCATGTTATATTGGTAATATTGGGAGTAATAAGTATATTTATTATAGTTCTAGCGATAATAACTGCATAATATGGGTAATAATGCATGTTATATTGATTATAGTATAGGTAATAAGTATAATTATTACAGTTCTAGCGATAATAACTGCATTATATGGGTAATAATGCACGTTATATTGCTAATAGTATAAGTAATAAGTATAATTATTACAGTTCTAGCGATAATACCTCCATTATATGGGTAATAATGCATGTTATATTGATAATGATATAAGTAATAAGTATAATTATTACAGTTCTAGCGATAATAACTGCATAATATGGGTAATAATGCACGTTATATTGCTAACAATATAAGTAATAAGTATAATTATTACAGTTCTAGCGATAATAACTGCATTATATGGGTAATAATGCATGTTATATTGATAATATCGGGAGTAATAAGTATAATTATTATAGTTCTAGCGATAATAATAGTAAAATATGGCAAATAGTGCATGTTATATTGATCATAATAAAAGTAATAAATATATTTATTACAGTTCTATCGATAATAACTGCATAATATGGGTAATAATGCATGTTATATTGATGATAATAAAAGTAATACGTATATTTATTATAGTTCTAGCGATAATAACTGCATAATATGGGTAATAATGCATGTTATATTGATAATAATCTAAGTAATAAGTATAATTATTACAGTTCTAGCGATAATAACTGCATTATATGGGTAAAAATGCATGTTATATTGATAACATTGGGAGTAATAAGTATATTTATTATGGTTCTAGAGATAATAACTGCATAATATGGGTAATAATGCATGTTATATTGATAATAATATAAGTAATAAGTATAATTATTACAGTTCTAGCGATAATACCACCATTATATGGGTAATAATGCATGTTATATTGATGATAATGAAAGTAATACGTATATTTATTATAGTTCTAGCGATAATAACTGCATAATATGGGTAATAATGCATGTTATATGGATGATAATAAAAGTAATACGTATATTTATTATAGTTCTAGCGATAATAACTGCATAATATGGGTAATAATGCATGTTATATTGATAATAATATAAGTAATAAGTATAATTATTACAGTTCTAGCGCTAATAACTTCATTATATGGGTAATAATGCACGTTATATTGCTAACAATATAAGCAATAAGTATAATTATTACAGTTCTAGCAATAATAACTGCATTATATGGGTAATAATGCATGTTATATTGATAATATTGGGAGTAATAAGTATATTTATTATGGTTCTAGAGATAATAACTTCTTAATATGGGTAATAATGCATGTTATATTGAGAATAATATAAGTAATAAGTATAATTATTACAGTTCTGGCGAAAATAACTGCATTATATGGGTAACAATGCACGTTATATTGCTAATAGTATAAGCAATAAGTATAATTATTACAGTTCTAGCAATAATACCTCCATTATATGGGTAATAATGCATGTTATATTGGTAATATTGGGAGTAATAAGTATATTTATTATAGTTCTAGCGATAATAACTGCATAATATGGGTAATAATGCATGTTATATTGATTATAGTATAGGTAATAAGTATAATTATTACAGTTCTAGCGATAATACCTCCATTATATGGGTAATAATGCATGTTATATTGATAATGATATAAGTAATAAGTATAATTATTACAGTTCTAGCGACAATAACTGCATAATATGGGTAATAATGCATGTTATATTGATAATATCGGAGTAATAAGTATAATTATTATAGTTCTAGCGATAATAATAGTAAAATATGGCAAATAGTGCATGTTATATTGATAATAATAAAAGTAGTAAGTATATTTATTACAGTTTTATCGATAATAACTGCATAATATGGGTAATAATGCATGTTATATTGATGATAATAAAAGTAATACGTATATTTATTATAGTTCTAGCGATAATAACTGCATAATATGGGTAATAATGCATGTTATATTGATAATAACATAAGTAATAAGTATAATTATTACAGTTCTAGCGATAATAACTGCATTATATGGGTAAAAATGCATGTTATATTGATAATATTGGGAGTAATAAGTATATTTATTATGGTTCTAGAGATAATAACTGCATAATATGGGTAATAATGCATGTTATATTGATAATAATATAAGTAATAAGTATAATTATTACAGTTCTAGCGATAATACCACCATTATATGGGTAATAATGCATGTTATATTGATGATAATGAAAGTAATACGTATATTTATTATAGTTCTAGCGATAATAACTGCATAATATGGGTAATAATGCATGTTATATGGATGATAATAAAAGTAATACGTATATTTATTATAGTTCTAGCGATAATAACTGCATAATATGGGTAATAATGCATGTTATATTGATAATAATATAAGTAATAAGTATAATTATTACAGTTCTAGCGATAATAACTTCATTATATGGGTAATAATGCACGTTATATTGCTAACAATATAAGTAATAAGTATAATTATTACAGTTCTAGCAATAATAACTGCATTATATGGGTAATAATGCATGTTATATTGATAATATTGGGAGTAATAAGTATATTTATTATGGTTCTAGAGATAATAACTGCATAATATGGGTAATAATGCATGTTATATTGATAATAATAGAAGTAATAAGTATAATTATTACAGTTCTAGCGATAATACCTCCATTATATGGGTAATAATGCATGTTATATTGATGATAATGAAAGTAATACGTATATTTATTATAGTTCTAGCGATAATAACTGCATAATATGGGTAATAATGCATGTTATATTGAGAATAATATAAGTAATAAGTATAATTATTACAGTTCTGGCGAAAATAACTGCATTATATGGGTAACAATGCACGTTATATTGCTAATAGTATAAGCAATAAGTATAATTATTACAGTTCTAGCAATAATACCTCCATTATATGGGTAATAATGCATGTTACATTGGTAATATTGGGAGTAATAAGTATATTTATTATAGTTCTAGCGATAATAACTGCATAATATGGGTAATAATGCATGTTATATTGATTATAGTATAGGTAATAAGTATAATTATTACAGTTCTAGCGATAATAACTGCATTATATGGGTAATAATGCACGTTATATTGCTAATAGTATAAGTAATAAGTATAATTATTACAGTTCTAGCGATAATACCTCCATTATATGGGTAATAATGCATGTTATATTGATAATAGTATAAGTAATAAGTATAATTATTACAGTTCTAGCGATAATAACTGCATTATATGGGTAATAATGCACGTTATATTGCTAATAATATAAGTAATAAGTATAATTATTACAGTTCTATCGATAATAACTGCATAATATGGGTAATAATGCATGTTATATTGATGATAATAAAAGTAATACGTATATTTATTATAGTTCTAGCGATAATAACTGCATAATGTGGGTAATAATGCATGTTATATTGATAATAATCTAAGTAATAAGTATAATTATTACAGTTCTAGCGATAATAACTGCATTATATGGGTAATAATGCATGTTATATTGATGATAATGAAAGTAATACGTATATTTATTATAGTTCTAGCGATAATAACTGCATAATATAGGTAATAATGCATGTTATATTGATAATAGTATAAGTAATAAGTATAATTATTATAGTTCTTGCGATAATAACTGCATAATATGGGTAATAATGCATGTTATATTGAGAATAATATAAGTAATAAGTATAATTATTACAGTTCTGGCGATAATAACTGCATTATATGGGTAACAATGCACGTTATATTGCTAATAGTATAAGTAATAAGTATAATTATTACAGTCCTAGCAATAATACCTCTATTATATGGGTAATAATGCATGTTATGTTGATAATAATATAAGTAATAAGTATAATTATTACAGTTCTAGCGATAATAACTGCATTATATGGGTAATAATGCATGTTATATTGAGAATAATATAAGTAATAAGTATAATTATTACAGTTCTGGCGGTAATAACTGCATTATATGGGTAATAATGCATGTTATATTGAGAATAATATAAGTAATAAGTATAATTATTACATTTCTGGCGATAATAACTGCATAATATGGGTAATAATGCACGTTATATTGCTAATAATGTAAGTAATGAGTATAATTATTACAGTTCTAGCGATAATAACTGCATTATATGGGTAATAATGCATGTTATATTGATGATAATAAAAGAAATACGTATAATTATTACAGTTCTAGCGATAATAACTGCATTATATGGGTAATAATGCATGTTATATTGATAATAATAAAAGTAATAAGTGTATTTATTATCGTTCTATCGATAATAACTTCTTAATATGGGTAATAATGCATGTTATATTGATGATAATGAAAGTAGTAAGTATATTTATTACAGTTCTAGCGATAATAACTGCATTGTATGGGTAAAAATGCATGTTATATTGATAATATTGGGAGTAATAAGTATATTTATTATGGTTCTAGCGATAATAACTGCATAATATGGGTAATAATGCATGTTATATTGATAATAATATAAGTAATAAGTATAATTATTACAGTTCTAGCGATAATAACTTCATTATATGGGTAATAATGCACGTTATATTGCTAACAATATAAGTAATAAGTATAATTATTACAGTTCTAGCAATAATAACTGCATTATATGGGTAATAATGCATGTTATATTGATAATATTGGGAGTAATAAGTATATTTATTATGGTTCTAGAGATAATAACTGCATAATATGGGTAATAATGCATGTTATATTGATAATAATAGAAGTAATAAGTATAATTATTACAGTTCTAGCGATAATACCTCCATTATATGGGTAATAATGCATGTTATATTGATGATAATGAAAGTAATACGTATATTTATTATAGTTCTAGCGATAATAACTGCATAATATGGGTAATAATGCATGTTATATTGAGAATAATATAAGTAATAAGTATAATTATTACAGTTCTGGCGAAAATAACTGCATTATATGGGTAACAATGCACGTTATATTGCTAATAGTATAAGCAATAAGTATAATTATTACAGTTCTAGCAATAATACCTCCATTATATGGGTAATAATGCATGTTACATTGGTAATATTGGGAGTAATAAGTATATTTATTATAGTTCTAGCGATAATAACTGCATAATATGGGTAATAATGCATGTTATATTGATTATAGTATAGGTAATAAGTATAATTATTACAGTTCTAGCGATAATAACTGCATTATATGGGTAATAATGCACGTTATATTGCTAATAGTATAAGTAATAAGTATAATTATTACAGTTCTAGCGATAATACCTCCATTATATGGGTAATAATGCATGTTATATTGATAATAGTATAAGTAATAAGTATAATTATTACAGTTCTAGCGATAATAACTGCATTATATGGGTAATAATGCACGTTATATTGCTAATAATATAAGTAATAAGTATAATTATTACAGTTCTATCGATAATAACTGCATAATATGGGTAATAATGCATGTTATATTGATGATAATAAAAGTAATACGTATATTTATTATAGTTCTAGCGATAATAACTGCATAATGTGGGTAATAATGCATGTTATATTGATAATAATCTAAGTAATAAGTATAATTATTACAGTTCTAGCGATAATAACTGCATTATATGGGTAATAATGCATGTTATATTGATGATAATGAAAGTAATACGTATATTTATTATAGTTCTAGCGATAATAACTGCATAATATAGGTAATAATGCATGTTATATTGATAATAGTATAAGTAATAAGTATAATTATTATAGTTCTTGCGATAATAACTGCATAATATGGGTAATAATGCATGTTATATTGAGAATAATATAAGTAATAAGTATAATTATTACAGTTCTGGCGATAATAACTGCATTATATGGGTAACAATGCACGTTATATTGCTAATAGTATAAGTAATAAGTATAATTATTACAGTCCTAGCAATAATACCTCTATTATATGGGTAATAATGCATGTTATGTTGATAATAATATAAGTAATAAGTATAATTATTACAGTTCTAGCGATAATAACTGCATTATATGGGTAATAATGCATGTTATATTGAGAATAATATAAGTAATAAGTATAATTATTACAGTTCTGGCGGTAATAACTGCATTATATGGGTAATAATGCATGTTATATTGAGAATAATATAAGTAATAAGTATAATTATTACATTTCTGGCGATAATAACTGCATAATATGGGTAATAATGCACGTTATATTGCTAATAATGTAAGTAATGAGTATAATTATTACAGTTCTAGCGATAATAACTGCATTATATGGGTAATAATGCATGTTATATTGATGATAATAAAAGAAATACGTATAATTATTACAGTTCTAGCGATAATAACTGCATTATATGGGTAATAATGCATGTTATATTGATAATAATAAAAGTAATAAGTGTATTTATTATCGTTCTATCGATAATAACTTCTTAATATGGGTAATAATGCATGTTATATTGATGATAATGAAAGTAGTAAGTATATTTATTACAGTTCTAGCGATAATAACTGCATTGTATGCGTAATAGGGCATGTTATATTGATAATATCGGGAGTAATAAGTATGATTATTATAGTTCTAGCGATAATAACTGCATAATATGGGTAATAATGCATGTTATATTGATAATAATCTAAGTAATAAGTATAATTATTACAGTTCTGGCGATAATAACTGCATTATATGGGTAATAATGCACGTTATATTGCTAACAATATAAGTAATAAGTATAATTATTACAGTTCTAGCGATAATAACTGCATTATATGGGTAATAATGCATGTTATATTGATAATAGCAAAAGTAATAAGTATATTTATTACAGTTCTATCGATAATAACTGCATAATATGGGTTATAATGCATGTTATATTGATGATAATGAAAGTAATACGTATATTTATTATAGTTCTAGCGATAATAACTGCATAATATGGGTAATAATGCATGTTATATTGAGAATAATATAAGAAATAAGTATAATTATTACAGTTCTGGCGATAATAACTGCATTATATGGGTAACAATGCACGTTATATTGCTAATAGTATAAGTAATAAGTATAATTATTACAGTTCTTGCAATAATACCTCCATTATATGGGTAATAATGCATGTTATATTGATAATAATATCAGTAATAAGTATAATTATTACAGTTCTAGCGATAATAACTGCATTATATGGGTAATAATGCATGTTATATTGATAATATTGGGAGTAATATGTATATTTATTATAGTTCCAGCGATAATAACTGCATAATATGGGTAATAATGCATGTTATATTGATAATAGTATAAGTAATAAGTATAATTATTACAGTTCTAGCGATAATAACTGTATTATATGGGTAATAATGCACGTTATATTGCTAATAATATATGTAATAAGTATAATTATTACAGTTCTAGCGATAATAAGTGCATTATATGGGTAATAATGCATGTTATATTGATAATATCGGGAGTAATAAGTATAATTATTATAGTTCTAGCGATAATAATAGTAAAATATGGCAAATAGTGCATGTTATATTGATAATAATAAAAGTAATAAATATATTTATTACAGTTCTATCGATAATAACTGCATAATATGGGTAATAATGCATGTTATATTGATGATAATTAATGTAATACGTATATTTATTATAGTTCTAGCGATAATAACTGCATTATATGGGTAATAATGCATGTTATAATGATAATAATATAAGTAATAAGTATAATTATTACAGTTCTAGCGATAATAACTGCATTATATGGGTAATAATGCATGTTATATTGCTAATAATATAAGTAATAAGTATAATTATTACAGTTCTAGCGATAATAATAGTAAAATATGGCAAATAGTGCATGTTATATTGATAATAATAAAAGTAATAAGTATAATTATTACAGTTCTAGCGATAATAACTGCATTATATGGGTAATAATGCATGTTATATTGCTAATAATATAAGTAATAAGTATAATTATTACAGTTCTAGCGATAATAATAGTAAAATATGGCAAATAGTGCATGTTATATTGATAATAATAAAAGTAATAAATATATTTATTACAGTTCTATCGATAATAACTGCATAATATGGGTAATAATGCACGTTATATTGCTAATAATATAAGTAATAAGTATAATTATTACAGTTCTAGCGATAATAAGTGCATTATATGGGTAATAATGCATGTTATATTGATAATATCGGGAGTAATAAGTATAATTATTATAGTTCTAGCGATAATAATAGTAAAATATGGCAAATAGTGCATGTTATATTGATAATAATAAAAGTAATAAATATATTTATTACAGTTCTATCGATAATAACTGCATAATATGGGTAATAATGCATGTTATATTGATGATAATAAATGTAATACGTATATTTATTATAGTTCTAGCGATAATAACTGCATTATATGGGTAATAATGCATGTTATAATGATAATAATATAAGTAATAAGTATAATTATTACAGTTCAAGCGATAATAACTGCATTATATGGGTAATAATGCATGTTATATTGCTAATAATATAAGTAATAAGTATAATTATTACAGTTCTAGCGATAATAACTGCATTATATGGGTAATAATGCATGTTATATTGATAATATCGGGAGTAATAAGTATAATTATTATAGTTCTAGCGATAATAATAGTAAAATATGGCAAATAGTGCATGTTATATTGATAATAATAAAAGTAATAAGTATAATTATTACAGTTCTAGCGATAATAACTGCATTATATGGGTAATAATGCATGTTATATTGCTAATAATATAAGTAATAAGTATAATTATTACAGTTCTAGCGATAATAATAGTAAAATATGGCAAATAGTGCATGTTATATTGATAATAATAAAAGTAATAAATATATTTATTACAGTTCTATCGATAATAACTGCATAATATGGGTAATAATGCATGTTATATTGATGATAATAAAAGTAATACGTATATGTATTATAGTTCCTGCGATAATAACTGCATAATATGGGTAATAATGCATGTTATATTGAGAATAATATAAGTAATAAGTATAATTATTACAGTTCTGGCGATAATAACTGCATTATATGGGTAACAATGCACGTTATATTGCTAATAGTATAAGTAATAAGTATAATTATTACAGTTCTAGCAATAATACCTCCATTATATGGGTAATAATGCATGTTATATTGATAATAATATAAGTAATAAGTATAATTATTACAGTTCTAGCGATAATAACTGCATTATATGGGTAATAATGCATGTTATATTGATAATATTGGGAGTAATATGTATATTTATTATAGTTCCAGCGATAATAACTGCATAATATGGGTAATAATGCATGTTATATTGATAATAGTATAAGTAATAAGTATAATTATTACAGTTCTAGCGATAATAACTGTATTATATGGGTAATAATGCACGTTATATTGCTAATAATATATGTAATAAGTATAATTATTACAGTTCTAGCGATAATAAGTGCATTATATGGGTAATAATGCATGTTATATTGATAATATCGGAAGTAATAAGTATAATTATTATAGTTCTAGCGATAATAATAGTAAAATATGGCAAATAGTGCATGTTATATTGATAATAATAAAAGTAATAAATATATTTATTACAGTTCTATCGATAATAACTGCATAATATGGGTAATAATGCATGTTATATTGATGATAATTAATGTAATACGTATATTTATTATAGTTCTAGCGATAATAACTGCATTATATGGGTAATAATGCATGTTATAATGATAATAATATAAGTAATAAGTATAATTATTACAGTTCTAGCGATAATAACTGCATTATATGGGTAATAATGCATGTTATATTGCTAATAATATAAGTAATAAGTATAATTATTACAGTTCTAGCGATAATAATAGTAAAATATGGCAAATAGTGCATGTTATATTGATAATAATAAAAGTAATAAGTATAATTATTACAGTTCTAGCGATAATAACTGCATTATATGGGTAATAATGCATGTTATATTGCTAATAATATAAGTAATAAGTATAATTATTACAGTTCTAGCGATAATAATAGTAAAATATGGCAAATAGTGCATGTTATATTGATAATAATAAAAGTAATAAATATATTTATTACAGTTCTATCGATAATAACTGCATAATATGGGTAATAATGCATGTTATATTGATGATAATAAATGTAATACGTATATTTATTATAGTTCTAGCGATAATAACTGCATTATATGGGTAATAATGCATGTTATAATGATAATAATATAAGTAATAAGTATAATTATTACAGTTCTAGCGATAATAACTGCATTATATGGGTAATAATGCATGTTATATTGCTAATAATATAAGTAATAAGTATAATTATTACAGTTCTAGCGATAATAACTGCATTATATGGGTAATAATGCATGTTATATTGATAATATTGGGAGTAATATGTATATTTATTATAGTTCCAGCGATAATAACTGCATAATATGGGTAATAATGCATGTTATATTGATAATAGTATAAGTAATAAGTATAATTATTACAGTTCTAGCGATAATAACTGTATTATATGGGTAATAAAGCACGTTATATTGCTAATAATATATGTAATAAGTATAATTATTACAGTTCTAGCGATAATAAGTGCATTATATGGGTAATAATGCATGTTATATTGATAATATCGGAAGTAATAAGTATAATTATTATAGTTCTAGCGATAATAATAGTAAAATATGGCAAATAGTGCATGTTATATTGATAACAATAAAAGTAATAAATATATTTATTACAGTTCTATCGATAATAACTGCATAATATGGGTAATAATGCATGTTATATTGATGATAATTAATGTAATACGTATATTTATTATAGTTCTAGCGATAATAACTGCATTATATGGGTAATAATGCATGTTATAATGATAATAATATAAGTAATAAGTATAATTATTACAGTTCTAGCGATAATAACTGCAATATATGGGTAATAATGCATGTTATATTGCTAATAATATAAGTAATAAGTATAATTATTACAGTTCTAGCGATAATAATAGTAAAATATGGCAAATAGTGCATGTTATATTGATAATAATAAAAGTAATAAGTATAATTATTACAGTTCTAGCGATAATAACTGCATTATATGGGTAATAATGCATGTTATATTGCTAATAATATAAGTAATAAGTATAATTATTACAGTTCTAGCGATAATAATAGTAAAATATGGCAAATAGTGCAGGTTATATTGATAATAATAAAAGTAATAAATATATTTATTACAGTTCTATCGATAATAACTGCATAATATGGGTAATAATGCATGTTATATTGATGATAATAAATGTAATACGTATATTTATTATAGTTCTAGCGATAATAACTGCATTATATGGGTAATAATGCATGTTATAATGATAATAATATAAGTAATAAGTATAATTATTACAGTTCTAACGATAATAACTGCATTATATGGGTAATAATGCATGTTATATTGCTAATAATATAAGTAATAAGTATAATTATTACAGTTCTAGCGATAATAACTGCATTATATGGGTAATAATGCATGTTATATTGATAATATCGGGAGTAATAAGTATAATTATTATAGTTCTAGCGATAATAATAGTAAAATATGGCAAATAGTGCATGTTATATTGATAATAATAAAAGTAATAAGTATAATTATTACAGTTCTAGCGATAATAACTGCATTATATGGGTAATAATGCATGTTATATTGCTAATAATATAAGTAATAAGTATAATTATTACAGTTCTAGCGATAATAATAGTAAAATATGGCAAATAGTGCATGTTATATTGATAATAATAAAAGTAATAAATATATTTATTACAGTTCTATCGATAATAACTGCATAATATGGGTAATAATGCATGTTATATTGATGATAATAAAAGTAATACGTATATGTATTATAGTTCCTGCGATAATAACTGCATAATATGGGTAATAATGCATGTTATATTGATAATATTGGGAGTAATAAGTATATTTATTAGAGTTCTAGCGATAATAACTGCATAATATGGGTAATAATGCATGTTATATTGATAATAGTATAAGTAATAAGTATAATTATTACAGTTCTAGCGATAATAACTGCATTATATGGGTAATAATGCACGTTATATTGCTAATAATATAAGTAATAAGTATAATTATTACAGTTCTATCGATAATAACTGCATAATATGGGTAATAATGCATGTTATATTGATGATAATAAAAGTAATACGTATATTTATTATAGTTCTAGCGATAATAACTGCATAATGTGGGTAATAATGCATGTTATATTGATAATAATCTAAGTAATAAGTATAATTATTACAGTTCTAGCGATAATAACTGCATTATATGGGTAATAATGCATGTTATATTGATGATAATGAAAGTAATACGTATATTTATTATAGTTCTAGCGATAATAACTGCATAATATGGGTAATAATGCATGTTATATTGATAATAGTATAAGTAATAAGTATAATTATTATAGTTCTTGCGATAATAACTGCATAATATGGGTAATAATGCATGTTATGTTGATAATAATATAAGTAATAAGTATAATTATTACAGTTCTAGCGATAATAACTGCATTATATGGGTAATAATGCATGTTATATTGAGAATAATATAAGTAATAAGTATAATTATTACAGTTCTGGCGGTAATAACTGCATTATATGGGTAATAATGCATGTTATATTGAGAATAATATAAGTAATAAGTATAATTATTACATTTCTGGCGATAATAACTGCATAATATGGGTAATAATGCACGTTATATTGCTAATAATGTAAGTAATGAGTATAATTATTACAGTTCTAGCGATAATAACTGCATTATATGGGTAATAATGCATGTTATATTGATAATATTGGGAGTAATAAGTATATTTATTATAGTTCTAGCGATAATAACTGCATAATATGGGTAATAATGCATGTTATATTGATAATAATCTAAGTAATAAGTATAATTATTACAGTTCTGGCGATAATAACTGCATTATATGGGTAATAATGCACGTTATATTGCTAACAATATAAGTAATAAGTATAATTATTACAGTTCTAGCGATAATAACTGCATTATATGGGTAATAATGCATGTTATATTGATAATAGTAAAAGTAATAAGTATATTTATTACAGTTCTATCGATAATAACTGCATAATATGGGTTATAATGCATGTTATATTGATGATAATGAAAGTAATACGTATATTTATTATAGTTCTAGCGATAATAACTGCATAATATGGGTAATAATGCATGTTATATTGATAATAATGAAAGTAATACGTATATTTATTATAGTTCTTGCGATAATAACTGCATAATATGGGTAATAATGCATGTTATATTGAGAATAATATAAGAAATAAGTATAATTATTACAGTTCTGGCGATAATAACTGCATTATATGGGTAACAATGCACGTTATATTGCTAATAGTATAAGTAATAAGTATAATTATTACAGTTCTAGCAATAATACCTCCATTATATGGGTAATAATGCATGTTATATTGATAATAATATAAGTAATAAGTATAATTATTACAGTTCTAGCGATAATAACTGCATTATATGGGTAATAATGCATGTTATATTGATAATATTGGGAGTAATAAGTATATTTATTATAGTTCCAGCGATAATAACTGCATAATATGGGTAATAATGCATGTTATATTGATAATAGTATAAGTAATATGTATAATTATTACAGTTCTAGCGATAATAACTGTATTATATGGGTAATAATGCACGTTATATTGCTAATAATATAAGTAATAAGTATAATTATTACAGTTCTAGCGATAATAAGTGCATTATATGGGTAATAATGCATGTTATATTGATAATATCGGGAGTAATAAGTATAATTATTATAGTTCTAGCGATAATAATAGTAAAATATGGCAAATAGTGCATGTTATATTGATAATAATAAAAGTAATAAGTATATTTATTATCGTTCTATCGATAATAACTTCTTAATATGGGTAATAATGCATGTTATATTGATGATAATGAAAGTAGTAAGTATATTTATTACAGTTCTAGCGATAATAACTGCATTGTATGCGTAATAGGGCATGTTATATTGATAATATCGGGAGTAATAAGTATAATATTACAGTTCTATCGATAATAACTGCATAATATGGGTAATAATGCATGTTATATTGATGATAATAAAAGTAATACGCATATTTATTATAGTTCTAGCGATAATAACTGCATAATGCGGGTAATAATGCATGTTATATTGATAATAATCTAAGTAATAAGTATAATTATTACAGTTCTAGCGATAATAACTGCATTATATGGGTAATAATGCATGTTATATTGATGATAATGAAAGTAATACGTATATTTATTATAGTTCTAGCGATAATAACTGCATAATATGGGTAATAATGCATGTTATATTGATAATAGTATAAGTAGTAAGTATAATTATTACAGTTCTAGCGATAATAACTGCATTATATGGGTAATAATGCACGTTATATTGCTAATAATATAAGTAATAAGTATAATTATTACAGTTCTAGCGATAATAACTGCATTATATGGGTAATAATGCACGTTATATTGCTAACAATATAAATAATAAGTATAATTATTACAGTTCTAGCGATAATAATAGTAAAATATGGCTAATAGTGCATGATATATTGATAATAGTAAAAGTAATAAGTATATTTATTACAGTTCTATCGATAATAACTGCATAATATGGGTAATAATGCATGTTATATTGATGATAATGAAAGTAATAAATATATTTATTACAGTTCTATCGATAATAACTGCATAATATGGGTAATAATGCATGTTATATTGATGATAATAAATGTAATACGTATATTTATTATAGTTCTAGCGATAATAACTGCATTATATGGGTAATAATGCATGTTATAATGATAATAATATAAGTAATAAGTATAATTATTACAGTTCCAGCGATAATAACTGCATTATATGGGTAATAATGCATGTTATATTGCTAATAATATAAGTAATAAGTATAATTATTACAGTTCTAGCGATAATAACTGCATTATATGGGTAATAATGCATGTTATATTGATAATATCGGGAGTAATAAGTATAATTATTATAGTTCTAGCGATAATAATAGTAAAATATGGCAAATAGTGCATGTTATATTGATAATAATAAAAGTAATAAGTATAATTATTACAGTTCTAGCGATAATAACTGCATTATATGGGTAATAATGCATGTTATATTGCTAATAATATAAGTAATAAGTATAATTATTACAGTTCTAGCGATAATAATAGTAAAATATGGCAAATAGTGCATGTTATATTGATAATAATAAAAGTAATAAATATATTTATTACAGTTCTATCGATAATAACTGCATAATATGGGTAATAATGCATGTTATATTGCTAATAATATAAGTAATAAGTATAATTATTACAGTTCTATCGATAATAACTGCATAATATGGGTAATAATGCATGTTATATTGATGATAATAAAAGTAATACGTATATTTATTATAGTTCTAGCGATAATAACTGCATAATGTGGGTAATAATGCATGTTATATTGATAATAATCTAAGTAATAAGTATAATTATTACAGTTCTAGCGATAATAACTGCATTATATGGGTAATAATGCATGTTATATTGATGATAATGAAAGTAATACGTATATTTATTATAGTTCTAGCGATAATAACTGCATAATATGGGTAATAATGCATGTTATATTGATAATAGTATAAGTAATAAGTATAATTATTATAGTTCTTGCGATAATAACTGCATAATATGGGTAATAATGCATGTTATATTGAGAATAATATAAGTAATAAGTATAATTATTACAGTTCTGGCGATAATAACTGCATTATATGGGTAACAATGCACGTTATATTGCTAATAGTATAAGTAATAAGTATAATTATTACAGTCCTAGCAATAATACCTCTATTATATGGGTAATAATGCATGTTATGTTGATAATAATATAAGTAATAAGTATAATTATTACAGTTCTAGCGATAATAACTGCATTATATGGGTAATAATGCATGTTATATTGAGAATAATATAAGTAATAAGTATAATTATTACAGTTCTGGCGGTAATAACTGCATTATATGGGTAATAATGCATGTTATATTGAGAATAATATAAGTAATAAGTATAATTATTACATTTCTGGCGATAATAACTGCATAATATGGGTAATAATGCACATTAAATTGCTAATAATGTAAGTAATGAGTATAATTATTACAGTTCTAGCGATAATAACTGCATTATATGGGTAATAATGCATGTTATATTGATAATATTGGGAGTAATAAGTATATTTATTATAGTTCTAGCGATAATAACTGCATAATATGGGTAATAATGCATGTTATATTGATAATAATCTAAGTAATAAGTATAATTATTACAGTTCTGGCGATAATAACTGCATTATATGGGTAATAATGCATGTTATATTGATAATAGTAAAAGTAATAAGTATATTTATTACAGTTCTATCGATAATAACTGCATAATATGGGTTATAATGCATGTTATATTGATGATAATGAAAGTAATACGTATATTTATTATAGTTCTAGCGATAATAACTGCATAATATGGGTAATAATGCATGTTATATTGATAATAATGAAAGTAATACGTATATTTATTATAGTTCTTGCGATAATAACTGCATAATATGGGTAATAATGCATGTTATATTGAGAATAATATAAGAAATAAGTATAATTATTACAGTTCTGGCGATAATAACTGCATTATATGGGTAACAATGCACGTTATATTGCTAATAGTATAAGTAATAAGTATAATTATTACAGTTCTAGCAATAATACCTCCATTATATGGGTAATAATGCATGTTATATTGATAATAATATAAGTAATAAGTATAATTATTACAGTTCTAGCGATAATAACTGCATTATATGGGTAATAATGCATGTTATATTGATAATATTGGGAGTAATAAGTATATTTATTATAGTTCCAGCGATAATAACTGCATAATATGGGTAATAATGCATGTTATATTGATAATAGTATAAGTAATAAGTATAATTATTACAGTTCTAGCGATAATAACTGTATTATATGGGTAATAATGCACGTTATATTGCTAATAATATAAGTAATAAGTATAATTATTACAGTTCTAGCGATAATAAGTGCATTATATGGGTAATAATGCATGTTATATTGATAATATCGGGAGTAATAAGTATAATTATTATAGTTCTAGCGATAATAATAGTAAAATATGGCAAATAGTGCATGTTATATTGATAATAATAAAAGTAATAAATATATTTATTACAGTTCTATCGATAACAACTGCATAATATGGGTAATAATGCATGTTATATTGATGATAATAAATGTAATACGTATATTTATTATAGTTCTAGCGATAATAACTGCATTATATGGGTAATAATGCATGTTATAATGATAATAATATAAGTAATAAGTATAATTATTACAGTTCTAGCGATAATAACTGCATTATATGGGTAATAATGCACGTTATATTGCTAATAATATAAGTAATAAGTATAATTATTACAGTTCTAGCGATAATAACTGCATTATATGGGTAATAATGCACGTTATATTGCTAACAATATAAATAATAAGTATAATTATTACAGTTCTAGCGATAATAATAGTAAAATATGGCTAATAGTGCATGATATATTGATAATAGTAAAAGTAATAAGTATATTTATTACAGTTCTATCGATAATAACTGCATAATATGGGTAATAATGCATGTTATATTGCTAATAGTATAAGTAATAAGTATAATTATTACAGTTCTAGCAATAATACCTCCATTATATGGGTAATAATGCATGTTATATTGATAATAATATAAGTAATAAGTATAATTATTACAGTTCTAGCGATAATAACTGTATTATATGGGTAATAATGCACGTTATATTGCTAATAATATAAGTAATAAGTATAATTATTACAGTTCTAGCGATAATAAGTGCATTATATGGGTAATAATGCATGTTATATTGATAATATCGGGAGTAATAAGTATAATTATTATAGTTCTAGCGATAATAATAGTAAAATATGGCAAATAGTGCATGTTATATTGATAATAATAAAAGTAATAAATATATTTATTACAGTTCTATCGATAACAACTGCATAATATGGGTAATAATGCATGTTATATTGATGATAATAAATGTAATACGTATATTTATTATAGTTCTAGCGATAATAACTGCATTATATGGGTAATAATGCATGTTATAATGATAATAATATAAGTAATAAGTATAATTATTACAGTTCTAGCGTTAATAATAGTAAAATATGGCAAATAGTGCATGTTATATTGATAATAATAAAAGTAATAAGTATATTTATTATCGTTCTATCGATAATAACTTCTTAATATGGGTAATAATGCATGTTATATTGATGATAATGAAAGTAGTAAGTATATTTATTACAGTTCTAGCGATAATAACTGCATTGTATGCGTAATAGGGCATGTTATATTGATAATATCGGGAGTAATAAGTATAATATTACAGTTCTATCGATAATAACTGCATAATATTGGTAATAATGCATGTTATATTGATGATAATAAAAGTAATACGCATATTTATTATAGTTCTAGCGATAATAACTGCATAATGCGGGTAATAATGCATGTTATATTGATAATAATCTAAGTAATAAGTATAATTATTACAGTTCTAGCGATAATAACTGCATTATATGGGTAATAATGCATGTTATATTGATGATAATGAAAGTAATACGTATATTTATTATAGTTCTAGCGATAATAACTGCATAATATGGGTAATAATGCATGTTATATTGATAATAGTATAAGTAGTAAGTATAATTATTACAGTTCTAGCGATAATAACTGCATTATATGGGTAATAATGCACGTTATATTGCTAATAATATAAGTAATAAGTATAATTATTACAGTTCTAGCGATAATAACTGCATTATATGGGTAATAATGCACGTTATATTGCTAACAATATAAATAATAAGTATAATTATTACAGTTCTAGCGATAATAATAGTAAAATATGGCTAATAGTGCATGATATATTGATAATAGTAAAAGTAATAAGTATATTTATTACAGTTCTATCGATAATAACTGCATAATATGGGTAATAATGCATGTTATATTGCTAATAGTATAAGTAATAAGTATAATTATTACAGTTCTAGCAATAATACCTCCATTATATGGGTAATAATGCATGTTATATTGATAATAATATAAGTAATAAGTATAATTATTACAGTTCTAGCGATAATAACTGCATTATATGGGTAATAATGCATGTTATATTGATAATATTGGGAGTAATAAGTATATTTATTATAGTTCCAGCGATAATAACTGCATAATATGGGTAATAATGCATGTTATATTGATAATAGTATAAGTAATAAGTATAATTATTACAGTTCTAGCGATAATAACTGTATTATATGGGTAATAATGCACGTTATATTGCTAATAATATAAGTAATAAGTATAACTATTACAGTTCTAGCGATAATAAGTGCATTATATGGGTAATAATGCATGTTATATTGATAATATCGGGAGTAATAAGTATAATTATTATAGTTCTAGCGATAATAATAGTAAAATATGGCAAATAGTGCATGTTATATTGATAATAATAAAAGTAATAAATATATTTATTACAGTTCTATCGATAACAACTGCATAATATGGGTAATAATGCATGTTATATTGATGATAATAAATGTAATACGTATATTTATTATAGTTCTAGCGATAATAACTGCATTATATGGGTAATAATGCATGTTATAATGATAATAATATAAGTAATAAGTATAATTATTACAGTTCTAGCGTTAATAATAGTAAAATATGGCAAATAGTGCATGTTATATTGATAATAATAAAAGTAATAAGTATATTTATTATCGTTCTATCGATAATAACTTCTTAATATGGGTAATAATGCATGTTATATTGATGATAATGAAAGTAGTAAGTATATTTATTACAGTTCTAGCGATAATAACTGCATTGTATGCGTAATAGGGCATGTTATATTGATAATATCGGGAGTAATAAGTATAATATTACAGTTCTATCGATAATAACTGCATAATATGGGTAATAATGCATGTTATATTGATGATAATAAAAGTAATACGCATATTTATTATAGTTCTAGCGATAATAACTGCATAATGCGGGTAATAATGCATGTTATATTGATAATAATCTAAGTAATAAGTATAATTATTACAGTTCTAGCGATAATAACTGCATTATATGGGTAATAATGCATGTTATATTGATGATAATGAAAGTAATACGTATATTTATTATAGTTCTAGCGATAATAA
Organism: Megachile leachella; assembly: GCA_963576845.1. Lineage (NCBI taxonomy): Eukaryota > Metazoa > Arthropoda > Insecta > Hymenoptera > Megachilidae > Megachile > Megachile leachella. Next base: position 1,509,853 of record CAUYWW010000146.1, on the reverse strand, counting down.
CTGCATAATATGGGTAATAATGCATGTTATATTGATAATAGTATAAGTAGTAAGTATAATTATTACAGTTCTAGCGATAATAACTGCATTATATGGGTAATAATGCACGTTATATTGCTAATAATATAAGTAATAAGTATAATTATTACAGTTCTAGCGATAATAACTGCATTATATGGGTAATAATGCACGTTATATTGCTAACAATATAAATAATAAGTATAATTATTACAGTTCTAGCGATAATAATAGTAAAATATGGCTAATAGTGCATGATATATTGATAATAGTAAAAGTAATAAGTATATTTATTACAGTTCTATCGATAATAACTGCATAATATGGGTAATAATGCATGTTATATTGCTAATAGTATAAGTAATAAGTATAATTATTACAGTTCTAGCAATAATACCTCCATTATATGGGTAATAATGCATGTTATATTGATAATAATATAAGTAATAAGTATAATTATTACAGTTCTAGCGATAATAACTGCATTATATGGGTAATAATGCATGTTATATTGATAATATTGGGAGTAATAAGTATATTTATTATAGTTCCAGCGATAATAACTGCATAATATGGGTAATAATGCATGTTATATTGATAATAGTATAAGTAATAAGTATAATTATTACAGTTCTAGCGATAATAACTGTATTATATGGGTAATAATGCACGTTATATTGCTAATAATATAAGTAATAAGTATAACTATTACAGTTCTAGCGATAATAAGTGCATTATATGGGTAATAATGCATGTTATATTGATAATATCGGGAGTAATAAGTATAATTATTATAGTTCTAGCGATAATAATAGTAAAATATGGCAAATAGTGCATGTTATATTGATAATAATAAAAGTAATAAATATATTTATTACAGTTCTATCGATAACAACTGCATAATATGGGTAATAATGCATGTTATATTGATGATAATAAATGTAATACGTATATTTATTATAGTTCTAGCGATAATAACTGCATTATATGGGTAATAATGCATGTTATAATGATAATAATATAAGTAATAAGTATAATTATTACAGTTCTAGCGTTAATAATAGTAAAATATGGCAAATAGTGCATGTTATATTGATAATAATAAAAGTAATAAGTATATTTATTATCGTTCTATCGATAATAACTTCTTAATATGGGTAATAATGCATGTTATATTGATGATAATGAAAGTAGTAAGTATATTTATTACAGTTCTAGCGATAATAACTGCATTGTATGCGTAATAGGGCATGTTATATTGATAATATCGGGAGTAATAAGTATAATATTACAGTTCTATCGATAATAACTGCATAATATGGGTAATAATGCATGTTATATTGATGATAATAAAAGTAATACGCATATTTATTATAGTTCTAGCGATAATAACTGCATAATGCGGGTAATAATGCATGTTATATTGATAATAATCTAAGTAATAAGTATAATTATTACAGTTCTAGCGATAATAACTGCATTATATGGGTAATAATGCATGTTATATTGATGATAATGAAAGTAATACGTATATTTATTATAGTTCTAGCGATAAAACTGCATAATATGGGTAATAATGCATGTTATATTGATAATAGTATAAGTAGTAAGTATAATTATTACAGTTCTAGCGATAATAACTGCATTATATGGGTAATAATGCACGTTATATTGCTAATAATATAAGTAATAAGTATAATTATTACAGTTCTAGCGATAATAACTGCATTATATGGGTAATAATGCACGTTATATTGCTAACAATATAAATAATAAGTATAATTATTACAGTTCTAGCGATAATAATAGTAAAATATGGCTAATAGTGCATGATATATTGATAATAGTAAAAGTAATAAGTATATTTATTACAGTTCTATCGATAATAACTGCATAATATGGGTAATAATGCATGTTATATTGCTAATAGTATAAGTAATAAGTATAATTATTACAGTTCTAGCAATAATACCTCCATTATATGGGTAATAATGCATGTTATATTGATAATAATATAAGTAATAAGTATAATTATTACAGTTCTAGCGATAATAACTGTATTATATGGGTAATAATGCACGTTATATTGCTAATAATATAAGTAATAAGTATAATTATTACAGTTCTAGCGATAATAAGTGCATTATATGGGTAATAATGCATGTTATATTGATAATATCGGGAGTAATAAGTATAATTATTATAGTTCTAGCGATAATAATAGTAAAATATGGCAAATAGTGCATGTTATATTGATAATAATAAAAGTAATAAATATATTTATTACAGTTCTATCGATAACAACTGCATAATATGGGTAATAATGCATGTTATATTGATGATAATAAATGTAATACGTATATTTATTATAGTTCTAGCGATAATAACTGCATTATATGGGTAATAATGCATGTTATAATGATAATAATATAAGTAATAAGTATAATTATTACAGTTCTAGCGTTAATAATAGTAAAATATGGCAAATAGTGCATGTTATATTGATAATAATAAAAGTAATAAGTATATTTATTATCGTTCTATCGATAATAACTTCTTAATATGGGTAATAATGCATGTTATATTGATGATAATGAAAGTAGTAAGTATATTTATTACAGTTCTAGCGATAATAACTGCATTGTATGCGTAATAGGGCATGTTATATTGATAATATCGGGAGTAATAAGTATAATATTACAGTTCTATCGATAATAACTGCATAATATGGGTAATAATGCATGTTATATTGATGATAATAAAAGTAATACGCATATTTATTATAGTTCTAGCGATAATAACTGCATAATGCGGGTAATAATGCATGTTATATTGATAATAATCTAAGTAATAAGTATAATTATTACAGTTCTAGCGATAATAACTGCATTATATGGGTAATAATGCATGTTATATTGATGATAATGAAAGTAATACGTATATTTATTATAGTTCTAGCGATAATAACTGCATAATATGGGTAATAATGCATGTTATATTGATAATAGTATAAGTAGTAAGTATAATTATTACAGTTCTAGCGATAATAACTGCATTATATGGGTAATAATGCACGTTATATTGCTAATAATATAAGTAATAAGTATAATTATTACAGTTCTAGCGATAATAACTGCATTATATGGGTAATAATGCACGTTATATTGCTAACAATATAAATAATAAGTATAATTATTACAGTTCTAGCGATAATAATAGTAAAATATGGCTAATAGTGCATGATATATTGATAATAGTAAAAGTAATAAGTATATTTATTACAGTTCTATCGATAATAACTGCATAATATGGGTAATAATGCATGTTATATTGCTAATAGTATAAGTAATAAGTATAATTATTACAGTTCTAGCAATAATACCTCCATTATATGGGTAATAATGCATGTTATATTGATAATAATATAAGTAATAAGTATAATTATTACAGTTCTAGCGATAATAACTGCATTATATGGGTAATAATGCATGTTATATTGATAATATTGGGAGTAATAAGTATATTTATTATAGTTCCAGCGATAATAACTGCATAATATGGGTAATAATGCATGTTATATTGATAATAGTATAAGTAATAAGTATAATTATTACAGTTCTAGCGATAATAACTGTATTATATGGGTAATAATGCACGTTATATTGCTAATAATATAAGTAATAAGTATAATTATTACAGTTCTAGCGATAATAAGTGCATTATATGGGTAATAATGCATGTTATATTGATAATATCGGGAGTAATAAGTATAATTATTATAGTTCTAGCGATAATAATAGTAAAATATGGCAAATAGTGCATGTTATATTGATAATAATAAAAGTAATAAATATATTTATTACAGTTCTATCGATAACAACTGCATAATATGGGTAATAATGCATGTTATATTGATGATAATAAATGTAATACGTATATTTATTATAGTTCTAGCGATAATAACTGCATTATATGGGTAATAATGCATGTTATAATGATAATAATATAAGTAATAAGTATAATTATTACAGTTCTAGCGTTAATAATAGTAAAATATGGCAAATAGTGCATGTTATATTGATAATAATAAAAGTAATAAGTATATTTATTATCGTTCTATCGATAATAACTTCTTAATATGGGTAATAATGCATGTTATATTGATGATAATGAAAGTAGTAAGTATATTTATTACAGTTCTAGCGATAATAACTGCATTGTATGCGTAATAGGGCATGTTATATTGATAATATCGGGAGTAATAAGTATAATATTACAGTTCTATCGATAATAACTGCATAATATGGGTAATAATGCATGTTATATTGATGATAATAAAAGTAATACGCATATTTATTATAGTTCTAGCGATAATAACTGCATAATGCGGGTAATAATGCATGTTATATTGATAATAATCTAAGTAATAAGTATAATTATTACAGTTCTAGCGATAATAACTGCATTATATGGGTAATAATGCATGTTATATTGATGATAATGAAAGTAATACGTATATTTATTATAGTTCTAGCGATAATAACTGCATAATATGGGTAATAATGCATGTTATATTGATAATAGTATAAGTAGTAAGTATAATTATTACAGTTCTAGCGATAATAACTGCATTATATGGGTAATAATGCACGTTATATTGCTAATAATATAAGTAATAAGTATAATTATTACAGTTCTAGCGATAATAATAGTAAAATATGGCTAATAGTGCATGATATATTGATAATAGTAAAAGTAATAAGTATATTTATTACAGTTCTATCGATAATAACTGCATAATATGGGTAATAATGCATGTTATATTGATGATAATAAAAGTAATACGTATATGTATTATAGTTCCTGCGATAATAACTGCATAATATGGGTAATAATGCATGTTATATTGATAATATTGGGAGTAATAAGTATATTTATTAGAGTTCTAGCGATAATAACTGCATAATATGGGTAATAATGCATGTTATATTGATAATAGTATAAGTAATAAGTATAATTATTACAGTTCTAGCGATAATAACTGCATTATATGGGTAATAATGCACGTTATATTGCTAATAATATAAGTAATAAGTATAATTATTACAGTTCTATCGATAATAACTGCATAATATGGGTAATAATGCATGTTATATTGATGATAATAAAAGTAATACGTATATTTATTATAGTTCTAGCGATAATAACTGCATAATGTGGGTAATAATGCATGTTATATTGATAATAATCTAAGTAATAAGTATAATTATTACAGTTCTAGCGATAATAACTGCATTATATGGGTAATAATGCATGTTATATTGATGATAATGAAAGTAATACGTATATTTATTATAGTTCTAGCGATAATAACTGCATAATATGGGTAATAATGCATGTTATATTGATAATAGTATAAGTAATAAGTATAATTATTATAGTTCTTGCGATAATAACTGCATAATATGGGTAATAATGCATGTTATATTGAGAATAATATAAGTAATAAGTATAATTATTACAGTTCTGGCGATAATAACTGCATTATATGGGTAACAATGCACGTTATATTGCTAATAGTATAAGTAATAAGTATAATTATTACAGTCCTAGCAATAATACCTCTATTATATGGGTAATAATGCATGTTATGTTGATAATAATATAAGTAATAAGTATAATTATTACAGTTCTAGCGATAATAACTGCATTATATGGGTAATAATGCATGTTATATTGAGAATAATATAAGTAATAAGTATAATTATTACAGTTCTGGCGGTAATAACTGCATTATATGGGTAATAATGCATGTTATATTGAGAATAATATAAGTAATAAGTATAATTATTACATTTCTGGCGATAATAACTGCATAATATGGGTAATAATGCACGTTAAATTGCTAATAATGTAAGTAATGAGTATAATTATTACAGTTCTAGCGATAATAACTGCATTATATGGGTAATAATGCATGTTATATTGATAATATTGGGAGTAATAAGTATATTTATTATAGTTCTAGCGATAATAACTGCATAATATGGGTAATAATGCATGTTATATTGATAATAATCTAAGTAATAAGTATAATTATTACAGTTCTGGCGATAATAACTGCATTATATGGGTAATAATGCACGTTATATTGCTAACAATATAAGTAATAAGTATAATTATTACAGTTCTAGCGATAATAACTGCATTATATGGGTAATAATGCATGTTATATTGATAATAGTAAAAGTAATAAGTATATTTATTACAGTTCTATCGATAATAACTGCATAATATGGGTTATAATGCATGTTATATTGATGATAATGAAAGTAATACGTATATTTATTATAGTTCTAGCGATAATAACTGCATAATATGGGTAATAATGCATGTTATATTGATAATAATGAAAGTAATACGTATATTTATTATAGTTCTTGCGATAATAACTGCATAATATGGGTAATAATGCATGTTATATTGAGAATAATGTAAGAAATAAGTATAATTATTACAGTTCTGGCGATAATAACTGCATTATATGGGTAACAATGCACGTTATATTGCTAATAGTATAAGTAATAAGTATAATTATTACAGTTCTAGCAATAATACCTCCATTATATGGGTAATAATGCATGTTATATTGATAATAATATAAGTAATAAGTATAATTATTACAGTTCTAGCGATAATAACTGCATTATATGGGTAATAATGCATGTTATATTGATAATATTGGGAGTAATAAGTATATTTATTATAGTTCCAGCGATAATAACTGCATAATATGGGTAATAATGCATGTTATATTGATAATAGTATAAGTAATAAGTATAATTATTACAGTTCTAGCGATAATAACTGTATTATATGGGTAATAATGCACGTTATATTGCTAATAATATAAGTAATAAGTATAATTATTACAGTTCTAGCGATAATAAGTGCATTATATGGGTAATAATGCATGTTATATTGATAATATCGGGAGTAATAAGTATAATTATTATAGTTCTAGCGATAATAATAGTAAAATATGGCAAATAGTGCATGTTATATTGATAATAATAAAAGTAATAAATATATTTATTACAGTTCTATCGATAACAACTGCATAATATGGGTAATAATGCATGTTATATTGATGATAATAAATGTAATACGTATATTTATTATAGTTCTAGCGATAATAACTGCATTATATGGGTAATAATGCATGTTATAATGATAATAATATAAGTAATAAGTATAATTATTACAGTTCTAGCGTTAATAATAGTAAAATATGGCAAATAGTGCATGTTATATTGATAATAATAAAAGTAATAAGTATATTTATTATCGTTCTATCGATAATAACTTCTTAATATGGGTAATAATGCATGTTATATTGATGATAATGAAAGTAGTAAGTATATTTATTACAGTTCTAGCGATAATAACTGCATTGTATGCGTAATAGGGCATGTTATATTGATAATATCGGGAGTAATAAGTATAATATTACAGTTCTATCGATAATAACTGCATAATATGGGTAATAATGCATGTTATATTGATGATAATAAAAGTAATACGCATATTTATTATAGTTCTAGCGATAATAACTGCATAATGCGGGTAATAATGCATGTTATATTGATAATAATCTAAGTAATAAGTATAATTATTACAGTTCTAGCGATAATAACTGCATTATATGGGTAATAATGCATGTTATATTGATGATAATGAAAGTAATACGTATATTTATTATAGTTCTAGCGATAATAACTGCATAATATGGGTAATAATGCATGTTATATTGATAATAGTATAAGTAGTAAGTATAATTATTACAGTTCTAGCGATAATAACTGCATTATATGGGTAATAATGCACGTTATATTGCTAATAATATAAGTAATAAGTATAATTATTACAGTTCTAGCGATAATAACTGCATTATATGGGTAATAATGCACGTTATATTGCTAACAATATAAATAATAAGTATAATTATTACAGTTCTAGCGATAATAATAGTAAAATATGGCTAATAGTGCATGATATATTGATAATAGTAAAAGTAATAAGTATATTTATTACAGTTCTATCGATAATAACTGCATAATATGGGTAATAATGCATGTTATATTGCTAATAGTATAAGTAATAAGTATAATTATTACAGTTCTAGCAATAATACCTCCATTATATGGGTAATAATGCATGTTATATTGATAATAATATAAGTAATAAGTATAATTATTACAGTTCTAGCGATAATAACTGTATTATATGGGTAATAATGCACGTTATATTGCTAATAATATAAGTAATAAGTATAATTATTACAGTTCTAGCGATAATAAGTGCATTATATGGGTAATAATGCATGTTATATTGATAATATCGGGAGTAATAAGTATAATTATTATAGTTCTAGCGATAATAATAGTAAAATATGGCAAATAGTGCATGTTATATTGATAATAATAAAAGTAATAAATATATTTATTACAGTTCTATCGATAACAACTGCATAATATGGGTAATAATGCATGTTATATTGATGATAATAAATGTAATACGTATATTTATTATAGTTCTAGCGATAATAACTGCATTATATGGGTAATAATGCATGTTATAATGATAATAATATAAGTAATAAGTATAATTATTACAGTTCTAGCGTTAATAATAGTAAAATATGGCAAATAGTGCATGTTATATTGATAATAATAAAAGTAATAAGTATATTTATTATCGTTCTATCGATAATAACTTCTTAATATGGGTAATAATGCATGTTATATTGATGATAATGAAAGTAGTAAGTATATTTATTACAGTTCTAGCGATAATAACTGCATTGTATGCGTAATAGGGCATGTTATATTGATAATATCGGGAGTAATAAGTATAATATTACAGTTCTATCGATAATAACTGCATAATATGGGTAATAATGCATGTTATATTGATGATAATAAAAGTAATACGCATATTTATTATAGTTCTAGCGATAATAACTGCATAATGCGGGTAATAATGCATGTTATATTGATAATAATCTAAGTAATAAGTATAATTATTACAGTTCTAGCGATAATAACTGCATTATATGGGTAATAATGCATGTTATATTGATGATAATGAAAGTAATACGTATATTTATTATAGTTCTAGCGATAATAACTGCATAATATGGGTAATAATGCATGTTATATTGATAATAGTATAAGTAGTAAGTATAATTATTACAGTTCTAGCGATAATAACTGCATTATATGGGTAATAATGCACGTTATATTGCTAATAATATAAGTAATAAGTATAATTATTACAGTTCTAGCGATAATAACTGCATTATATGGGTAATAATGCACGTTATATTGCTAACAATATAAATAATAAGTATAATTATTACAGTTCTAGCGATAATAATAGTAAAATATGGCTAATAGTGCATGATATATTGATAATAGTAAAAGTAATAAGTATATTTATTACAGTTCTATCGATAATAACTGCATAATATGGGTAATAATGCATGTTATATTGCTAATAGTATAAGTAATAAGTATAATTATTACAGTTCTAGCAATAATACCTCCATTATATGGGTAATAATGCATGTTATATTGATAATAATATAAGTAATAAGTATAATTATTACAGTTCTAGCGATAATAACTGTATTATATGGGTAATAATGCACGTTATATTGCTAATAATATAAGTAATAAGTATAATTATTACAGTTCTAGCGATAATAAGTGCATTATATGGGTAATAATGCATGTTATATTGATAATATCGGGAGTAATAAGTATAATTATTATAGTTCTAGCGATAATAATAGTAAAATATGGCAAATAGTGCATGTTATATTGATAATAATAAAAGTAATAAATATATTTATTACAGTTCTATCGATAACAACTGCATAATATGGGTAATAATGCATGTTATATTGATGATAATAAATGTAATACGTATATTTATTATAGTTCTAGCGATAATAACTGCATTATATGGGTAATAATGCATGTTATAATGATAATAATATAAGTAATAAGTATAATTATTACAGTTCTAGCGTTAATAATAGTAAAATATGGCAAATAGTGCATGTTATATTGATAATAATAAAAGTAATAAGTATATTTATTATCGTTCTATCGATAATAACTTCTTAATATGGGTAATAATGCATGTTATATTGATGATAATGAAAGTAGTAAGTATATTTATTACAGTTCTAGCGATAATAACTGCATTGTATGCGTAATAGGGCATGTTATATTGATAATATCGGGAGTAATAAGTATAATATTACAGTTCTATCGATAATAACTGCATAATATGGGTAATAATGCATGTTATATTGATGATAATAAAAGTAATACGCATATTTATTATAGTTCTAGCGATAATAACTGCATAATGCGGGTAATAATGCATGTTATATTGATAATAATCTAAGTAATAAGTATAATTATTACAGTTCTAGCGATAATAACTGCATTATATGGGTAATAATGCATGTTATATTGATGATAATGAAAGTAATACGTATATTTATTATAGTTCTAGCGATAATAACTGCATAATATGGGTAATAATGCATGTTATATTGATAATAGTATAAGTAGTAAGTATAATTATTACAGTTCTAGCGATAATAACTGCATTATATGGGTAATAATGCACGTTATATTGCTAATAATATAAGTAATAAGTATAATTATTACAGTTCTAGCGATAATAACTGCATTATATGGGTAATAATGCACGTTATATTGCTAACAATATAAATAATAAGTATAATTATTACAGTTCTAGCGATAATAATAGTAAAATATGGCTAATAGTGCATGATATATTGATAATAGTAAAAGTAATAAGTATATTTATTACAGTTCTATCGATAATAACTGCATAATGTGGGTAATAATGCATGTTATATTGCTAATAGTATAAGTAATAAGTATAATTATTACAGTTCTAGCAATAATACCTCCATTATATGGGTAATAATGCATGTTATATTGATAATAGTATAAGTAGTAAGTATAATTATTACAGTTCTAGCGATAATAACTGCATTATATGGGTAATAATGCACGTTATATTGCTAATAATATAAGTAATAAGTATAATTATTACAGTTCTAGCGATAATAATAGTAAAATATGGCTAATAGTGCATGATATATTGATAATAGTAAAAGTAATAAGTATATTTATTACAGTTCTATCGATAATAACTGCATAATATGGGTAATAATGCATGTTATATTGATGATAATAAAAGTAATACGTATATGTATTATAGTTCCTGCGATAATAACTGCATAATATGGGTAATAATGCATGTTATATTGATAATATTGGGAGTAATAAGTATATTTATTAGAGTTCTAGCGATAATAACTGCATAATATGGGTAATAATGCATGTTATATTGATAATAGTATAAGTAATAAGTATAATTATTACAGTTCTAGCGATAATAACTGCATTATATGGGTAATAATGCACGTTATATTGCTAATAATATAAGTAATAAGTATAATTATTACAGTTCTATCGATAATAACTGCATAATATGGGTAATAATGCATGTTATATTGATGATAATAAAAGTAATACGTATATTTATTATAGTTCTAGCGATAATAACTGCATAATGTGGGTAATAATGCATGTTATATTGATAATAATCTAAGTAATAAGTATAATTATTACAGTTCTAGCGATAATAACTGCATTATATGGGTAATAATGCATGTTATATTGATGATAATGAAAGTAATACGTATATTTATTATAGTTCTAGCGATAATAACTGCATAATATGGGTAATAATGCATGTTATATTGATAATAGTATAAGTAATAAGTATAATTATTATAGTTCTTGCGATAATAACTGCATAATATGGGTAATAATGCATGTTATATTGAGAATAATATAAGTAATAAGTATAACTATTACAGTTCTGGCGATAATAACTGCATTATATGGGTAACAATGCACGTTATATTGCTAATAGTATAAGTAATAAGTATAATTATTACAGTCCTAGCAATAATACCTCTATTATATGGGTAATAATGCATGTTATGTTGATAATAATATAAGTAATAAGTATAATTATTACAGTTCTAGCGATAATAACTGCATTATATGGGTAATAATGCATGTTATATTGAGAATAATATAAGTAATAAGTATAATTATTACAGTTCTGGCGGTAATAACTGCATTATATGGGTAATAATGCATGTTATATTGAGAATAATATAAGTAATAAGTATAATTATTACATTTCTGGCGATAATAACTGCATAATATGGGTAATAATGCACGTTAAATTGCTAATAATGTAAGTAATGAGTATAATTATTACAGTTCTAGCGATAATAACTGCATTATATGGGTAATAATGCATGTTATATTGATAATATTGGGAGTAATAAGTATATTTATTATAGTTCTAGCGATAATAACTGCATAATATGGGTAATAATGCATGTTATATTGATAATAATCTAAGTAATAAGTATAATTATTACAGTTCTGGCGATAATAACTGCATTATATGGGTAATAATGCACGTTATATTGCTAACAATATAAGTAATAAGTATAATTATTACAGTTCTAGCGATAATAACTGCATTATATGGGTAATAATGCATGTTATATTGATAATAGTAAAAGTAATAAGTATATTTATTACAGTTCTATCGATAATAACTGCATAATATGGGTTATAATGCATGTTATATTGATGATAATGAAAGTAATACGTATATTTATTATAGTTCTAGCGATAATAACTGCATAATATGGGTAATAATGCATGTTATATTGATAATAATGAAAGTAATACGTATATTTATTATAGTTCTTGCGATAATAATTGCATAATATGGGTAATAATGCATGTTATATTGAGAATAATGTAAGAAATAAGTATAATTATTACAGTTCTGGCGATAATAACTGCATTATATGGGTAACAATGCACGTTATATTGCTAATAGTATAAGTAATAAGTATAATTATTACAGTTCTAGCAATAATACCTCCATTATATGGGTAATAATGCATGTTATATTGATAATAATATAAGTAATAAGTATAATTATTACAGTTCTAGCGATAATAACTGCATTATATGGGTAATAATGCATGTTATATTGATAATATTGGGAGTAATAAGTATATTTATTATAGTTCCAGCGATAATAACTGCATAATATGGGTAATAATGCATGTTATATTGATAATAGTATAAGTAATAAGTATAATTATTACAGTTCTAGCGATAATAACTGTATTATATGGGTAATAATGCACGTTATATTGCTAATAATATAAGTAATAAGTATAATTATTACAGTTCTAGCGATAATAAGTGCATTATATGGGTAATAATGCATGTTATATTGATAATATCGGGAGTAATAAGTATAATTATTATAGTTCTAGCGATAATAATAGTAAAATATGGCAAATAGTGCATGTTATATTGATAATAATAAAAGTAATAAATATATTTATTACAGTTCTATCGATAACAACTGCATAATATGGGTAATAATGCATGTTATATTGATGATAATAAATGTAATACGTATATTTATTATAGTTCTAGCGATAATAACTGCATTATATGGGTAATAATGCATGTTATAATGATAATAATATAAGTAATAAGTATAATTATTACAGTTCTAGCGTTAATAATAGTAAAATATGGCAAATAGTGCATGTTATATTGATAATAATAAAAGTAATAAGTATATTTATTATCGTTCTATCGATAATAACTTCTTAATATGGGTAATAATGCATGTTATATTGATGATAATGAAAGTAGTAAGTATATTTATTACAGTTCTAGCGATAATAACTGCATTGTATGCGTAATAGGGCATGTTATATTGATAATATCGGGAGTAATAAGTATAATATTACAGTTCTATCGATAATAACTGCATAATATGGGTAATAATGCATGTTATATTGATGATAATAAAAGTAATACGCATATTTATTATAGTTCTAGCGATAATAACTGCATAATGCGGGTAATAATGCATGTTATATTGATAATAATCTAAGTAATAAGTATAATTATTACAGTTCTAGCGATAATAACTGCATTATATGGGTAATAATGCATGTTATATTGATGATAATGAAAGTAATACGTATATTTATTATAGTTCTAGCGATAATAACTGCATAATATGGGTAATAATGCATGTTATATTGATAATAGTATAAGTAGTAAGTATAATTATTACAGTTCTAGCGATAATAACTGCATTATATGGGTAATAATGCACGTTATATTGCTAATAATATAAGTAATAAGTATAATTATTACAGTTCTAGCGATAATAACTGCATTATATGGGTAATAATGCACGTTATATTGCTAACAATATAAATAATAAGTATAATTATTACAGTTCTAGCGATAATAATAGTAAAATATGGCTAATAGTGCATGATATATTGATAATAGTAAAAGTAATAAGTATATTTATTACAGTTCTATCGATAATAACTGCATAATATGGGTAATAATGCATGTTATATTGCTAATAGTATAAGTAATAAGTATAATTATTACAGTTCTAGCAATAATACCTCCATTATATGGGTAATAATGCATGTTATATTGATAATAATATAAGTAATAAGTATAATTATTACAGTTCTAGCGATAATAACTGTATTATATGGGTAATAATGCACGTTATATTGCTAATAATATAAGTAATAAGTATAATTATTACAGTTCTAGCGATAATAAGTGCATTATATGGGTAATAATGCATGTTATATTGATAATATCGGGAGTAATAAGTATAATTATTATAGTTCTAGCGATAATAATAGTAAAATATGGCAAATAGTGCATGTTATATTGATAATAATAAAAGTAATAAATATATTTATTACAGTTCTATCGATAACAACTGCATAATATGGGTAATAATGCATGTTATATTGATGATAATAAATGTAATACGTATATTTATTATAGTTCTAGCGATAATAACTGCATTATATGGGTAATAATGCATGTTATAATGATAATAATATAAGTAATAAGTATAATTATTACAGTTCTAGCGTTAATAATAGTAAAATATGGCAAATAGTGCATGTTATATTGATAATAATAAAAGTAATAAGTATATTTATTATCGTTCTATCGATAATAACTTCTTAATATGGGTAATAATGCATGTTATATTGATGATAATGAAAGTAGTAAGTATATTTATTACAGTTCTAGCGATAATAACTGCATTGTATGCGTAATAGGGCATGTTATATTGATAATATCGGGAGTAATAAGTATAATATTACAGTTCTATCGATAATAACTGCATAATATGGGTAATAATGCATGTTATATTGATGATAATAAAAGTAATACGCATATTTATTATAGTTCTAGCGATAATAACTGCATAATGCGGGTAATAATGCATGTTATATTGATAATAATCTAAGTAATAAGTATAATTATTACAGTTCTAGCGATAATAATAGTAAAATATGGCTAATAATGCATGTTATATTGATGATAATGAAAGTAATACGTATATTTATTATAGTTCTAGCGATAATAACTGCATAATATGGGTAATAATGCATGTTATATTGATAATAGTATAAGTAGTAAGTATAATTATTACAGTTCTAGCGATAATAACTGCATTATATGGGTAATAATGCACGTTATATTGCTAATAATATAAGTAATAAGTATAATTATTACAGTTCTAGCGATAATAACTGCATTATATGGGTAATAATGCACGTTATATTGCTAATAATATAAGTAATAAGTATAATTATTACAGTTCTAGCGATAATAAGTGCATTATATGGGTAATAATGCATGTTATATTGATAATATCGGGAGTAATAAGTATAATTATTATAGTTCTAGCGATAATAATAGTAAAATATGGCAAATAGTGCATGTTATATTGATAATAATAAAAGTAATAAATATATTTATTACAGTTCTATCGATAACAACTGCATAATATGGGTAATAATGCATGTTATATTGATGATAATAAATGTAATACGTATATTTATTATAGTTCTAGCGATAATAACTGCATTATATGGGTAATAATGCATGTTATAATGATAATAATATAAGTAATAAGTATAATTATTACAGTTCTAGCGTTAATAATAGTAAAATATGGCAAATAGTGCATGTTATATTGATAATAATAAAAGTAATAAGTATATTTATTATCGTTCTATCGATAATAACTTCTTAATATGGGTAATAATGCATGTTATATTGATGATAATGAAAGTAGTAAGTATATTTATTACAGTTCTAGCGATAATAACTGCATTGTATGCGTAATAGGGCATGTTATATTGATAATATCGGGAGTAATAAGTATAATATTACAGTTCTATCGATAATAACTGCATAATATGGGTAATAATGCATGTTATATTGATGATAATAAAAGTAATACGCATATTTATTATAGTTCTAGCGATAATAACTGCATAATGCGGGTAATAATGCATGTTATATTGATAATAATCTAAGTAATAAGTATAATTATTACAGTTCTAGCGATAATAACTGCATTATATGGGTAATAATGCATGTTATATTGATGATAATGAAAGTAATACGTATATTTATTATAGTTCTAGCGATAATAACTGCATAATATGGGTAATAATGCATGTTATATTGATAATAGTATAAGTAGTAAGTATAATTATTACAGTTCTAGCGATAATAACTGCATTATATGGGTAATAATGCACGTTATATTGCTAATAATATAAGTAATAAGTATAATTATTACAGTTCTAGCGATAATAACTGCATTATATGGGTAATAATGCACGTTATATTGCTAACAATATAAATAATAAGTATAATTATTACAGTTCTAGCGATAATAATAGTAAAATATGGCTAATAGTGCATGATATATTGATAATAGTAAAAGTAATAAGTATATTTATTACAGTTCTATCGATAATAACTGCATAATATGGGTAATAATGCATGTTATATTGCTAATAGTATAAGTAATAAGTATAATTATTACAGTTCTAGCAATAATACCTCCATTATATGGGTAATAATGCATGTTATATTGATAATAATATAAGTAATAAGTATAATTATTACAGTTCTAGCGATAATAACTGTATTATATGGGTAATAATGCACGTTATATTGCTAATAATATAAGTAATAAGTATAATTATTACAGTTCTAGCGATAATAAGTGCATTATATGGGTAATAATGCATGTTATATTGATAATATCGGGAGTAATAAGTATAATTATTATAGTTCTAGCGATAATAATAGTAAAATATGGCAAATAGTGCATGTTATATTGATAATAATAAAAGTAATAAATATATTTATTACAGTTCTATCGATAACAACTGCATAATATGGGTAATAATGCATGTTATATTGATGATAATAAATGTAATACGTATATTTATTATAGTTCTAGCGATAATAACTGCATTATATGGGTAATAATGCATGTTATAATGATAATAATATAAGTAATAAGTATAATTATTACAGTTCTAGCGTTAATAATAGTAAAATATGGCAAATAGTGCATGTTATATTGATAATAATAAAAGTAATAAGTATATTTATTATCGTTCTATCGATAATAACTTCTTAATATGGGTAATAATGCATGTTATATTGATGATAATGAAAGTAGTAAGTATATTTATTACAGTTCTAGCGATAATAACTGCATTGTATGCGTAATAGGGCATGTTATATTGATAATATCGGGAGTAATAAGTATAATATTACAGTTCTATCGATAATAACTGCATAATATGGGTAATAATGCATGTTATATTGATGATAATAAAAGTAATACGCATATTTATTATAGTTCTAGCGATAATAACTGCATAATGCGGGTAATAATGCATGTTATATTGATAATAATCTAAGTAATAAGTATAATTATTACAGTTCTAGCGATAATAACTGCATTATATGGGTAATAATGCATGTTATATTGATGATAATGAAAGTAATACGTATATTTATTATAGTTCTAGCGATAATAACTGCATAATATGGGTAATAATGCATGTTATATTGATAATAGTATAAGTAGTAAGTATAATTATTACAGTTCTAGCGATAATAACTGCATTATATGGGTAATAATGCACGTTATATTGCTAATAATATAAGTAATAAGTATAATTATTACAGTTCTAGCGATAATAACTGCATTATATGGGTAATAATGCACGTTATATTGCTAACAATATAAATAATAAGTATAATTATTACAGTTCTAGCGATAATAATAGTAAAATATGGCTAATAGTGCATGATATATTGATAATAGTAAAAGTAATAAGTATATTTATTACAGTTCTATCGATAATAACTGCATAATGTGGGTAATAATGCATGTTATATTGCTAATAGTATAAGTAATAAGTATAATTATTACAGTTCTAGCAATAATACCTCCATTATATGGGTAATAATGCATGTTATATTGATAATAATATAAGTAATAAGTATAATTATTACAGTTCTAGCGATAATAACTGCATTATATGGGTAATAATGCATGTTATATTGATAATATTGGGAGTAATAAGTATATTTATTATAGTTCCAGCGATAATAACTGCATAATATGGGTAATAATGCATGTTATATTGATAATAGTATAAGTAATAAGTATAATTATTACAGTTCTAGCGATAATAACTGTATTATATGGGTAATAATGCACGTTATATTGCTAATAATATAAGTAATAAGTATAATTATTACAGTTCTAGCGATAATAAGTGCATTATATGGGTAATAATGCATGTTATATTGATAATATCGGGAGTAATAAGTATAATTATTATAGTTCTAGCGATAATAATAGTAAAATATGGCAAATAGTGCATGTTATATTGATAATAATAAAAGTAATAAATATATTTATTACAGTTCTATCGATAACAACTGCATAATATGGGTAATAATGCATGTTATATTGATGATAATAAATGTAATACGTATATTTATTATAGTTCTAGCGATAATAACTGCATTATATGGGTAATAATGCATGTTATAATGATAATAATATAAGTAATAAGTATAATTATTACAGTTCTAGCGTTAATAATAGTAAAATATGGCAAATAGTGCATGTTATATTGATAATAATAAAAGTAATAAGTATATTTATTATCGTTCTATCGATAATAACTTCTTAATATGGGTAATAATGCATGTTATATTGATGATAATGAAAGTAGTAAGTATATTTATTACAGTTCTAGCGATAATAACTGCATTGTATGCGTAATAGGGCATGTTATATTGATAATATCGGGAGTAATAAGTATAATATTACAGTTCTATCGATAATAACTGCATAATATGGGTAATAATGCATGTTATATTGATGATAATAAAAGTAATACGCATATTTATTATAGTTCTAGCGATAATAACTGCATAATGCGGGTAATAATGCATGTTATATTGATAATAATCTAAGTAATAAGTATAATTATTACAGTTCTAGCGATAATAACTGCATTATATGGGTAATAATGCATGTTATATTGATGATAATGAAAGTAATACGTATATTTATTATAGTTCTAGCGATAATAACTGCATAATATGGGTAATAATGCATGTTATATTGATAATAGTATAAGTAGTAAGTATAATTATTACAGTTCTAGCGATAATAACTGCATTATATGGGTAATAATGCACGTTATATTGCTAATAATATAAGTAATAAGTATAATTATTACAGTTCTAGCGATAATAACTGCATTATATGGGTAATAATGCACGTTATATTGCTAACAATATAAATAATAAGTATAATTATTACAGTTCTAGCGATAATAATAGTAAAATATGGCTAATAGTGCATGATATATTGATAATAGTAAAAGTAATAAGTATATTTATTACAGTTCTATCGATAATAACTGCATAATATGGGTAATAATGCATGTTATATTGATGATAATGAAAGTAATACGTATATTTATTATAGTTCTTGCGATAATAACTGCATAATATGGGTAATAATGCATGTTATATTGAGAATAATATAAGTAATAAGTATAATTATTACAGTTCTAGCGATAATAACTGCATTATATGGGTAATAATGCATGTTATATTGATAATATTGGGAGTAATAAGTATATTTATTATAGTTCTAGCGATAATAACTGCATAATATGGGTAATAATGCATGTTATATTGAGAATAATATAAGTATTGTAGCGAGATAGTTTTTAGACTTTAAGCCTAGCGTAAGAAATAGAATTAAAACATGTACAGCGCATCGAAAACCTCAGCGTACTTGCTACCTGCAAGTACTGTAAAACCCTCCGATCGCACTTCGGCGCGGTGATTGGGCGGCCGAAGGCGAAGAAAACAATATAAAAGGGCTCCCAAAAACTAGAAGACCAGAACTTCCTCAACCTGCACCCTGACAGCACCACTCTCGGAAATACCAGAGTCGGAAAAGTCATTCCCTTGTTTCCTGAAAGACTTGGACCTTCTACCAGTCTTCATTAAACCTCTGCTTGGATACCCAGCAGAGAGTTGCTCTCTCCTCGACTAAGTCCTCAGCCTAGCTCTGACCATCGCCAATAGTTTTTCTCCCCTGCTGACTCGAACCACACTTTATAAACGCATCTGTAATAGTTTCTGTAAAATACACCTCATCACCCGAGCGTTACAGTATTAAGTATAATTATTACAGTTCTGGCGATAATAACTGCATTATATGGGTAATAATGAACGTTATATTGCTAATAGTATTTAATAAGTATAATTATTACAGTTCTAGCGATAATACCTCCATTATATGGGTAATAATGCATGTTATATTGATAATAATATAAGTAATAAGTATATTTATTACAGTTCTATCGATAATAACTGCATAATATGGGTAATAATGCATGTTATATTGATGATAATAAAAGTAATACGTATATTTATTATAGTTCTAGCGATAATAACTGCATAATGTGGGTAATAATGCATGTTATATTGATAATAATCTAAGTAATAAGTATAATTATTACAGTTCTAGCGATAATAACTGCATTATATGGGTAATAATGCATGTTATATTGATGATAATGAAAGTAATACGTATATTTATTATAGTTCTAGCGATAATAACTGCATAATATGGGTAATAATGCACGTTATATTGCTAATAATATAAGTAATGAGTACAATTATTACAGTTCTAGCGATAATAACTGCATTATATGGGTAATAATGCATGTTATATTGATAATAATATAAGTAATAAGTATAATTATTACAGTTCTAGCGATAATAACTGTATTATATGGGTAATAATGCACGTTATATTGCTAATAATATAAGTAATAAGTATAATTATTACAGTTCTAGCGATAATAAGTGCATTATATGGGTAATAATGCATGTTATATTGATAATATCGGGAGTAATAAGTATAATTATTATAGTTCTAGCGATAATAATAGTAAAATATGGCAAATAGTGCATGTTATATTGATAATAATAAAAGTAATAAATATATTTATTACAGTTCTATCGATAACAACTGCATAATATGGGTAATAATGCATGTTATATTGATGATAATAAATGTAATACGTATATTTATTATAGTTCTAGCGATAATAACTGCATTATATGGGTAATAATGCATGTTATAATGATAATAATATAAGTAATAAGTATAATTATTACAGTTCTAGCGTTAATAATAGTAAAATATGGCAAATAGTGCATGTTATATTGATAATAATAAAAGTAATAAGTATATTTATTATCGTTCTATCGATAATAACTTCTTAATATGGGTAATAATGCATGTTATATTGATGATAATGAAAGTAGTAAGTATATTTATTACAGTTCTAGCGATAATAACTGCATTGTATGCGTAATAGGGCATGTTATATTGATAATATCGGGAGTAATAAGTATAATATTACAGTTCTATCGATAATAACTGCATAATATGGGTAATAATGCATGTTATATTGATGATAATAAAAGTAATACGCATATTTATTATAGTTCTAGCGATAATAACTGCATAATGCGGGTAATAATGCATGTTATATTGATAATAATCTAAGTAATAAGTATAATTATTACAGTTCTAGCGATAATAACTGCATTATATGGGTAATAATGCATGTTATATTGATGATAATGAAAGTAATACGTATATTTATTATAGTTCTAGCGATAATAACTGCATAATATGGGTAATAATGCATGTTATATTGATAATAGTATAAGTAGTAAGTATAATTATTACAGTTCTAGCGATAATAACTGCATTATATGGGTAATAATGCACGTTATATTGCTAATAATATAAGTAATAAGTATAATTATTACAGTTCTAGCGATAATAACTGCATTATATGGGTAATAATGCACGTTATATTGCTAACAATATAAATAATAAGTATAATTATTACAGTTCTAGCGATAATAATAGTAAAATATGGCTAATAGTGCATGATATATTGATAATAGTAAAAGTAATAAGTATATTTATTACAGTTCTATCGATAATAACTGCATAATATGGGTAATAATGCATGTTATATTGCTAATAGTATAAGTAATAAGTATAATTATTACAGTTCTAGCAATAATACCTCCATTATATGGGTAATAATGCATGTTATATTGATAATAATATAAGTAATAAGTATAATTATTACAGTTCTAGCGATAATAACTGCATTATATGGGTAATAATGCATGTTATATTGATAATATTGGGAGTAATAAGTATATTTATTATAGTTCCAGCGATAATAACTGCATAATATGGGTAATAATGCATGTTATATTGATAATAGTATAAGTAATAAGTATAATTATTACAGTTCTAGCGATAATAACTGTATTATATGGGTAATAATGCACGTTATATTGCTAATAATATAAGTAATAAGTATAATTATTACAGTTCTAGCGATAATAAGTGCATTATATGGGTAATAATGCATGTTATATTGATAATATCGGGAGTAATAAGTATAATTATTATAGTTCTAGCGATAATAATAGTAAAATATGGCAAATAGTGCATGTTATATTGATAATAATAAAAGTAATAAATATATTTATTACAGTTCTATCGATAACAACTGCATAATATGGGTAATAATGCATGTTATATTGATGATAATAAATGTAATACGTATATTTATTATAGTTCTAGCGATAATAACTGCATTATATGGGTAATAATGCATGTTATAATGATAATAATATAAGTAATAAGTATAATTATTACAGTTCTAGCGTTAATAATAGTAAAATATGGCAAATAGTGCATGTTATATTGATAATAATAAAAGTAATAAGTATATTTATTATCGTTCTATCGATAATAACTTCTTAATATGGGTAATAATGCATGTTATATTGATGATAATGAAAGTAGTAAGTATATTTATTACAGTTCTAGCGATAATAACTGCATTGTATGCGTAATAGGGCATGTTATATTGATAATATCGGGAGTAATAAGTATAATATTACAGTTCTATCGATAATAACTGCATAATATGGGTAATAATGCATGTTATATTGATGATAATAAAAGTAATACGCATATTTATTATAGTTCTAGCGATAATAACTGCATAATGCGGGTAATAATGCATGTTATATTGATAATAATCTAAGTAATAAGTATAATTATTACAGTTCTAGCGATAATAACTGCATTATATGGGTAATAATGCATGTTATATTGATGATAATGAAAGTAATACGTATATTTATTATAGTTCTAGCGATAATAACTGCATAATATGGGTAATAATGCATGTTATATTGATAATAGTATAAGTAGTAAGTATAATTATTACAGTTCTAGCGATAATAACTGCATTATATGGGTAATAATGCACGTTATATTGCTAATAATATAAGTAATAAGTATAATTATTACAGTTCTATCGATAATAACTGCATAATATGGGTAATAATGCATGTTATATTGATGATAATAAAAGTAATACGTATATTTATTATAGTTCTAGCGATAATAACTGCATAATGTGGGTAATAATGCATGTTATATTGATAATAATCTAAGTAATAAGTATAATTATTACAGTTCTAGCGATAATAACTGCATTATATGGGTAATAATGCATGTTATATTGATGATAATGAAAGTAATACGTATATTTATTATAGTTCTAGCGATAATAACTGCATAATATGGGTAATAATGCATGTTATATTGATAATAGTATAAGTAATAAGTATAATTATTATAGTTCTTGCGATAATAACTGCATAATATGGGTAATAATGCATGTTATATTGAGAATAATATAAGTAATAAGTATAATTATTACAGTTCTGGCGATAATAACTGCATTATATGGGTAACAATGCACGTTATATTGCTAATAGTATAAGTAATAAGTATAATTATTACAGTCCTAGCAATAATACCTCTATTATATGGGTAATAATGCATGTTATGTTGATAATAATATAAGTAATAAGTATAATTATTACAGTTCTAGCGATAATAACTGCATTATATGGGTAATAATGCATGTTATATTGAGAATAATATAAGTAATAAGTATAATTATTACAGTTCTGGCGGTAATAACTGCATTATATGGGTAATAATGCATGTTATATTGAGAATAATATAAGTAATAAGTATAATTATTACATTTCTGGCGATAATAACTGCATAATATGGGTAATAATGCACGTTAAATTGCTAATAATGTAAGTAATGAGTATAATTATTACAGTTCTAGCGATAATAACTGCATTATATGGGTAATAATGCATGTTATATTGATAATATTGGGAGTAATAAGTATATTTATTATAGTTCTAGCGATAATAACTGCATAATATGGGTAATAATGCATGTTATATTGATAATAATCTAAGTAATAAGTATAATTATTACAGTTCTGGCGATAATAACTGCATTATATGGGTAATAATGCACGTTATATTGCTAACAATATAAGTAATAAGTATAATTATTACAGTTCTAGCGATAATAACTGCATTATATGGGTAATAATGCATGTTATATTGATAATAGTAAAAGTAATAAGTATATTTATTACAGTTCTATCGATAATAACTGCATAATATGGGTTATAATGCATGTTATATTGATGATAATGAAAGTAATACGTATATTTATTATAGTTCTAGCGATAATAACTGCATAATATGGGTAATAATGCATGTTATATTGATAATAATGAAAGTAATACGTATATTTATTATAGTTCTTGCGATAATAACTGCATAATATGGGTAATAATGCATGTTATATTGAGAATAATGTAAGAAATAAGTATAATTATTACAGTTCTGGCGATAATAACTGCATTATATGGGTAACAATGCACGTTATATTGCTAATAGTATAAGTAATAAGTATAATTATTACAGTTCTAGCAATAATACCTCCATTATATGGGTAATAATGCATGTTATATTGATAATAATATAAGTAATAAGTATAATTATTACAGTTCTAGCGATAATAACTGCATTATATGGGTAATAATGCATGTTATATTGATAATATTGGGAGTAATAAGTATATTTATTATAGTTCCAGCGATAATAACTGCATAATATGGGTAATAATGCATGTTATATTGATAATAGTATAAGTAATAAGTATAATTATTACAGTTCTAGCGATAATAACTGTATTATATGGGTAATAATGCACGTTATATTGCTAATAATATAAGTAATAAGTATAATTATTACAGTTCTAGCGATAATAAGTGCATTATATGGGTAATAATGCATGTTATATTGATAATATCGGGAGTAATAAGTATAATTATTATAGTTCTAGCGATAATAATAGTAAAATATGGCAAATAGTGCATGTTATATTGATAATAATAAAAGTAATAAATATATTTATTACAGTTCTATCGATAACAACTGCATAATATGGGTAATAATGCATGTTATATTGATGATAATAAATGTAATACGTATATTTATTATAGTTCTAGCGATAATAACTGCATTATATGGGTAATAATGCATGTTATAATGATAATAATATAAGTAATAAGTATAATTATTACAGTTCTAGCGTTAATAATAGTAAAATATGGCAAATAGTGCATGTTATATTGATAATAATAAAAGTAATAAGTATATTTATTATCGTTCTATCGATAATAACTTCTTAATATGGGTAATAATGCATGTTATATTGATGATAATGAAAGTAGTAAGTATATTTATTACAGTTCTAGCGATAATAACTGCATTGTATGCGTAATAGGGCATGTTATATTGATAATATCGGGAGTAATAAGTATAATATTACAGTTCTATCGATAATAACTGCATAATATGGGTAATAATGCATGTTATATTGATGATAATAAAAGTAATACGCATATTTATTATAGTTCTAGCGATAATAACTGCATAATGCGGGTAATAATGCATGTTATATTGATAATAATCTAAGTAATAAGTATAATTATTACAGTTCTAGCGATAATAACTGCATTATATGGGTAATAATGCATGTTATATTGATGATAATGAAAGTAATACGTATATTTATTATAGTTCTAGCGATAATAACTGCATAATATGGGTAATAATGCATGTTATATTGATAATAGTATAAGTAGTAAGTATAATTATTACAGTTCTAGCGATAATAACTGCATTATATGGGTAATAATGCACGTTATATTGCTAATAATATAAGTAATAAGTATAATTATTACAGTTCTAGCGATAATAACTGCATTATATGGGTAATAATGCACGTTATATTGCTAACAATATAAATAATAAGTATAATTATTACAGTTCTAGCGATAATAATAGTAAAATATGGCTAATAGTGCATGATATATTGATAATAGTAAAAGTAATAAGTATATTTATTACAGTTCTATCGATAATAACTGCATAATATGGGTAATAATGCATGTTATATTGCTAATAGTATAAGTAATAAGTATAATTATTACAGTTCTAGCAATAATACCTCCATTATATGGGTAATAATGCATGTTATATTGATAATAATATAAGTAATAAGTATAATTATTACAGTTCTAGCGATAATAACTGTATTATATGGGTAATAATGCACGTTATATTGCTAATAATATAAGTAATAAGTATAATTATTACAGTTCTAGCGATAATAAGTGCATTATATGGGTAATAATGCATGTTATATTGATAATATCGGGAGTAATAAGTATAATTATTATAGTTCTAGCGATAATAATAGTAAAATATGGCAAATAGTGCATGTTATATTGATAATAATAAAAGTAATAAATATATTTATTACAGTTCTATCGATAACAACTGCATAATATGGGTAATAATGCATGTTATATTGATGATAATAAATGTAATACGTATATTTATTATAGTTCTAGCGATAATAACTGCATTATATGGGTAATAATGCATGTTATAATGATAATAATATAAGTAATAAGTATAATTATTACAGTTCTAGCGTTAATAATAGTAAAATATGGCAAATAGTGCATGTTATATTGATAATAATAAAAGTAATAAGTATATTTATTATCGTTCTATCGATAATAACTTCTTAATATGGGTAATAATGCATGTTATATTGATGATAATGAAAGTAGTAAGTATATTTATTACAGTTCTAGCGATAATAACTGCATTGTATGCGTAATAGGGCATGTTATATTGATAATATCGGGAGTAATAAGTATAATATTACAGTTCTATCGATAATAACTGCATAATATGGGTAATAATGCATGTTATATTGATGATAATAAAAGTAATACGCATATTTATTATAGTTCTAGCGATAATAACTGCATAATGCGGGTAATAATGCATGTTATATTGATAATAATCTAAGTAATAAGTATAATTATTACAGTTCTAGCGATAATAACTGCATTATATGGGTAATAATGCATGTTATATTGATGATAATGAAAGTAATACGTATATTTATTATAGTTCTAGCGATAATAACTGCATAATATGGGTAATAATGCATGTTATATTGATAATAGTATAAGTAGTAAGTATAATTATTACAGTTCTAGCGATAATAACTGCATTATATGGGTAATAATGCACGTTATATTGCTAATAATATAAGTAATAAGTATAATTATTACAGTTCTAGCGATAATAACTGCATTATATGGGTAATAATGCACGTTATATTGCTAACAATATAAATAATAAGTATAATTATTACAGTTCTAGCGATAATAATAGTAAAATATGGCTAATAGTGCATGATATATTGATAATAGTAAAAGTAATAAGTATATTTATTACAGTTCTATCGATAATAACTGCATAATATGGGTAATAATGCATGTTATATTGCTAATAGTATAAGTAATAAGTATAATTATTACAGTTCTAGCAATAATACCTCCATTATATGGGTAATAATGCATGTTATATTGATAATAATATAAGTAATAAGTATAATTATTACAGTTCTAGCGATAATAACTGTATTATATGGGTAATAATGCACGTTATATTGCTAATAATATAAGTAATAAGTATAATTATTACAGTTCTAGCGATAATAAGTGCATTATATGGGTAATAATGCATGTTATATTGATAATATCGGGAGTAATAAGTATAATTATTATAGTTCTAGCGATAATAATAGTAAAATATGGCAAATAGTGCATGTTATATTGATAATAATAAAAGTAATAAATATATTTATTACAGTTCTATCGATAACAACTGCATAATATGGGTAATAATGCATGTTATATTGATGATAATAAATGTAATACGTATATTTATTATAGTTCTAGCGATAATAACTGCATTATATGGGTAATAATGCATGTTATAATGATAATAATATAAGTAATAAGTATAATTATTACAGTTCTAGCGTTAATAATAGTAAAATATGGCAAATAGTGCATGTTATATTGATAATAATAAAAGTAATAAGTATATTTATTATCGTTCTATCGATAATAACTTCTTAATATGGGTAATAATGCATGTTATATTGATGATAATGAAAGTAGTAAGTATATTTATTACAGTTCTAGCGATAATAACTGCATTGTATGCGTAATAGGGCATGTTATATTGATAATATCGGGAGTAATAAGTATAATATTACAGTTCTATCGATAATAACTGCATAATATGGGTAATAATGCATGTTATATTGATGATAATAAAAGTAATACGCATATTTATTATAGTTCTAGCGATAATAACTGCATAATGCGGGTAATAATGCATGTTATATTGATAATAATCTAAGTAATAAGTATAATTATTACAGTTCTAGCGATAATAACTGCATTATATGGGTAATAATGCATGTTATATTGATGATAATGAAAGTAATACGTATATTTATTATAGTTCTAGCGATAATAACTGCATAATATGGGTAATAATGCATGTTATATTGATAATAGTATAAGTAGTAAGTATAATTATTACAGTTCTAGCGATAATAACTGCATTATATGGGTAATAATGCACGTTATATTGCTAATAATATAAGTAATAAGTATAATTATTACAGTTCTAGCGATAATAACTGCATTATATGGGTAATAATGCACGTTATATTGCTAACAATATAAATAATAAGTATAATTATTACAGTTCTAGCGATAATAATAGTAAAATATGGCTAATAGTGCATGATATATTGATAATAGTAAAAGTAATAAGTATATTTATTACAGTTCTATCGATAATAACTGCATAATATGGGTAATAATGCATGTTATATTGATGATAATGAAAGTAATACGTATATTTATTATAGTTCTTGCGATAATAACTGCATAATATGGGTAATAATGCATGTTATATTGAGAATAATATAAGTAATAAGTATAATTATTACAGTTCTAGCGATAATAACTGCATTATATGGGTAATAATGCATGTTATATTGATAATATTGGGAGTAATAAGTATATTTATTATAGTTCTAGCGATAATAACTGCATAATATGGGTAATAATGCATGTTATATTGAGAATAATATAAGTATTGTAGCGAGATAGTTTTTAGACTTTAAGCCTAGCGTAAGAAATAGAATTAAAACATGTACAGCGCATCGAAAACCTCAGCGTACTTGCTACCTGCAAGTACTGTAAAACCCTCCGATCGCACTTCGGCGCGGTGATTGGGCGGCCGAAGGCGAAGAAAACAATATAAAAGGGCTCCCAAAAACTAGAAGACCAGAACTTCCTCAACCTGCACCCTGACAGCACCACTCTCGGAAATACCAGAGTCGGAAAAGTCATTCCCTTGTTTCCTGAAAGACTTGGACCTTCTACCAGTCTTCATTAAACCTCTGCTTGGATACCCAGCAGAGAGTTGCTCTCTCCTCGACTAAGTCCTCAGCCTAGCTCTGACCATCGCCAATAGTTTTTCTCCCCTGCTGACTCGAACCACACTTTATAAACGCATCTGTAATAGTTTCTGTAAAATACACCTCATCACCCGAGCGTTACAGTATTAAGTATAATTATTACAGTTCTGGCGATAATAACTGCATTATATGGGTAATAATGAACGTTATATTGCTAATAGTATTTAATAAGTATAATTATTACAGTTCTAGCGATAATACCTCCATTATATGGGTAATAATGCATGTTATATTGATAATAATATAAGTAATAAGTATATTTATTACAGTTCTATCGATAATAACTGCATAATATGGGTAATAATGCATGTTATATTGATGATAATAAAAGTAATACGTATATTTATTATAGTTCTAGCGATAATAACTGCATAATGTGGGTAATAATGCATGTTATATTGATAATAATCTAAGTAATAAGTATAATTATTACAGTTCTAGCGATAATAACTGCATTATATGGGTAATAATGCATGTTATATTGATGATAATGAAAGTAATACGTATATTTATTATAGTTCTAGCGATAATAACTGCATAATATGGGTAATAATGCACGTTATATTGCTAATAATATAAGTAATGAGTACAATTATTACAGTTCTAGCGATAATAACTGCATTATATGGGTAATAATGCATGTTATATTGATAATAATATAAGTAATAAGTATAATTATTACAGTTCTAGCGATAATAACTGCATTATATGGGTAATAATGCATGTTATATTGATAATATTGTGAGTAATAAGTATATTTATTATAGTTGCAGCGATAATAACTGCAGGATATGGGTAATAATGCATGTTATATTGATAATAGTATAAGTAATAAGTATAATTATTACAGTTCTAGCGATAATACCTCCATTATATGGGTAATAATGCATGTTATATTGATAATAATATAAGTAATAAGTATATTTATTACAGTTCTATCGATAATAACTGCATAATATGGGTAATAATGCATGTTATATTGATGGTAATAAAAGTAATACGTATATTTATTATAGTTCTAGCAATAATAACTGCATAATATGGGTAATAATGCATGTTATATTGATAATAATATAAGTAATAAGTATAATTATTACAGTTCTAGCGATAATAACTGCATTATATGGGTAATAATGCACGTTATATTGCTAACAATATAAGTAATAAGTATAATTATTACAGTTCTAGCGATAATAACTGCATTATATGGGTAATAATGCATGTTATATTGATAATATTGGGAGTAATAAGTATATTTATTATAGTTCTAGCGATAATAACTGCAGAATATGGGTAATAATGCATGTTATATTGATAATAGTATAAGTAATAAGTATAATTATTACAGTTCTAGCGATAATAACTGCATTATATGGGTAATAATATACGTTATATTGCTAATAATATAAGTAATAAGTATAATTATTACAGTTCTAGCGATAATAACTGCATTATATGGGTAATAATGCACGTTATATTGCTAATAATATAAGTAATAAGTATAATTATTACAGTTCTAGCGATAATAACTGCATTATATGGGTAATAATGCATGTTATATTGATAATATCGGGAGTAATAAGTATAATTATTATAGTTCTAGCGATAATAATAGTAAAATATGGCAAATAGTGCATGTTATATTGATAATAATAAAAGTAATAAATATATTTATTACAGTTCTATCGATAATAACTGCATAATATGGGTAATAATGCATGTTATATTGATGATAATAAAAGTAATACGTATATTTATTATAGTTCTAGCGATAATAACTGCATAATGTGGGTAATAATGCATGATATATTGATAATAGTAAAAGTAATAAGTATATTTATTACAGTTCTATCGATAATAACTGCATAATATGGGTAATAATGCATGTTATAGTGATGATAATGAAAGTAGTAAGTATATTTATTACAGTTCTAGCGATAATAACTGCATTATATGCGAAATAAGGCATGTTATATTGAGAATAATATAAGTAATAATTATAATTATTACAGTTCTGGCGATAATAACTGCATTATATGGGTAATAATGCACGTTATATTGCTAATAATATAAGTAATAAGTATAATTATTACAGTTCTAGCGATAATAACTGCATTATTTGGGTAATAATGCATGTTATATTGATAATATCGGGAGTAATAAGTATAATTATTATAGTTCTAGCGATAATAATAGTAAAATATGGCAAATAGTGCATGCTATATTGATAATAATAAAAGTAATAAATATATTTATTACTGTTCTATCGATAATAACTGCATAATATGGGTAATAATGCATGTTATATTGATGATAATAAAAGTAATACGTATATTTATTATAGTTCTTGCGATAATAACTGCATAATATGGGTAATAATGCATGTTATATTGAGAATAATATAAGTAATAAGTATAATTATTACAGTTCTGGCGATAATAACTGCATTATATGGGTAACAATGCATGTTATATTGCTAATAGTATAAGTAATAAGTATAATTATTACAGTTCTAGCAATAATACCTCCATTATATGGGTAATAATGCATGTTATATTGATAATAATATAAGTAATAAGTATAATTATTACAGTTCTAGCGATAATAACTGCATTATATGGGTAATAATGCATGTTATATTGATAATATTGGGAGTAATAAGTATATTTATTATAGTTCTAGCGATAATAACTGCATAATATGGGTAATAATGCACGTTATATTGCTAATAATATAAGTAATAAGTATAATTATTACAGTTCTAGCGATAATAACTGCATTATATGGGTAATAATGCATGTTATATTGATAATATTGTGAGTAATAAGTATATTTATTATAGTTCTAGCGATAATAACTGCAGGATATGGGTAATAATGCATGT
This sequence comes from Megachile leachella, assembly GCA_963576845.1. Lineage (NCBI taxonomy): Eukaryota > Metazoa > Arthropoda > Insecta > Hymenoptera > Megachilidae > Megachile > Megachile leachella. Next base: position 1,476,369 of record CAUYWW010000146.1, on the reverse strand, counting down.
TATATTGATAATAGTATAAGTAATAAGTATAATTATTACAGTTCTAGCGATAATACCTCCATTATATGGGTAATAATGCATGTTATATTGATAATAATATAAGTAATAAGTATATTTATTACAATTCTATCGATAATAACTGCATAATATGGGTAATAATGCATGTTATATTGATGATAATAAAAGTAATACGTATATTTATTATAGTTCTAGCGATAATAACTGCATAATGTGGGTAATAATGCATGTTATATTGATAATAATCTAAGTAATAAGTATAATTATTACAGTTCTAGCGATAATAACTGCATTATATGGGTAATAATGCATGTTATATTGATGATAATGAAAGTAATACGTATATTTATTATAGTTCTAGCGATAATAACTGCATAATATGGGTAATAATGCACGTTATATTGCTAATAATATAAGTAATGAGTACAATTATTACAGTTCTAGCGATAATAACTGCATTATATGGGTAATAATGCATGTTATATTGATAATAATATAAGTAATAAGTATAATTATTACAGTTCTAGCGATAATAACTGCATTATATGGGTAATAATGCATGTTATATTGATAATATTGTGAGTAATAAGTATATTTATTATAGTTCCAGCGATAATAACTGCAGGATATGGGTAATAATGCATGTTATATTGATAATAGTATAAGTAATAAGTATAATTATTACAGTTCTAGCGATAATACCTCCATTATATGGGTAATAATGCATGTTATATTGATAATAATATAAGTAATAAGTATATTTATTACAGTTCTATCGATAATAACTGCATAATATGGGTAATAATGCATGTTATATTGATGATAATAAAAGTAATACATATATTTATTATAGTTCTAGCAATAATAACTGCATAATATGGGTAATAATGCATGTTATATTGATAATAATATAAGTAATAAGTATAATTATTACAGTTCTAGCGATAATAACTGCATTATATGGGTAATAATGCACGTTATATTGTTAACAATATAAGTAATAAGTATAATTATTACAGTTCTAGCGATAATAACTGCATTATATGGGTAATAATGCATGTTATATTGATAATATTGGGAGTAATAAGTATATTTATTATAGTTCTAGCGATAATAACTGCAGAATATGGGTAATAATGCATGTTATATTGATAATAGTATAAGTAATAAGTATAATTATTACAGTTCTAGCGATAATAACTGCATTATATGGGTAATAATATACGTTATATTGCTAATAATATAAGTAATAAGTATAATTATTACAGTTCTAGCGATAATAACTGCATTATATGGGTAATAATGCACGTTATATTGCTAATAATATAAGTAATAAGTATAATTATTACAGTTCTAGCGATAATAACTGCATTATATGGGTAATAATGCATGTTATATTGATAATATCGGGAGTAATAAGTATAATTATTATAGTTCTAGCGATAATAATAGTAAAATATGGCAAATAGTGCATGTTATATTGATAATAATAAAAGTAATAAATATATTTATTACAGTTCTATCGATAATAACTGCATAATATGGGTAATAATGCATGTTATATTGATGATAATAAAAGTAATACGTATATTTATTATAGTTCTAGCGATAATAACTGCATAATGTGGGTAATAATGCATGTTATATTGATAATAATCTAAGTAATAAGTATAATTATTACAGTTCTAGCGATAATAACTGCATTATATGGGTAATAATGCATGTTATATTGATGATAATGAAAGTAATACGTATATTTATTATAGTTCTAGCGATAATAACTGCATAATATGGGTAATAATGCATGTTATATTGAGAATAATATAAGTAATAAGTATAATTATTACAGTTCTGGCGATAATAACTGCATTATATGGGTAATAATGCACGTTATATTGCTAATAATATAAGTAATAAGTATAATTATTACAGTTCTAGCGATAATAACTGCATTATATGGGTAATAATGCATGTTATATTGATAATATTGGGAGTAATAAGTATATTTATTATAGTTCTAGCGATAATAACTGCATAATACGGGTAATAATGCATGTTATATTGATAATAGTATAAGTAATAAGTATAATTATTGCAGTTCTAGCGATAATAACTGCATTATATGGGTAATAATGCACGTTATATTGCTAATAATATAAGTAATAAGTATAATTATTACAGTTCTAGCGATAATAACTGCATTATATGGGTAATAGTGCATGTTATATTGATAATATCGGGAGTAATAAGTATAATTATTGTAGTTCTAGCTAAATTAATAGTAAAATATGGCAAATAGTGCATGTTATATTGATAATAATAAAAGTAATAAATATATTTATTACAGTTCTATCGATAATAACTGCATAATATGGGTAATAATGCATGTTATATTGATGATAATAAAAGTAATACGTATATTTATTATAGTTCTAGCGATAATAACTGCATAATATGGGTAATAATGCACGTTATATTGCTAATAATATAAGTAATGAGTACAATTATTACAGTTCTAGCGATAATAACTGCATTATTTGGGTAATAATGCATGTTATATTGATAATATCGGGAGTAATAAGTATAATTATTATAGTTCTAGCGATAATAATAGTAAAATATGGCAAATAGTGCATGCTATATTGATAATAATAAAAGTAATAAATATATTTATTACTGTTCTATCGATAATAACTGCATAATATGGGTAATAATGCATGTTATATTGATGATAATAAAAGTAATACGTATATTTATTATAGTTCTTGCGATAATAACTGCATAATATGGGTAATAATGCATGTTATATTGAGAATAATATAAGTAATAAGTATAATTATTACAGTTCTGGCGATAATAACTGCATTATATGGGTAACAATGCATGTTATATTGCTAATAGTATAAGTAATAAGTATAATTATTACAGTTCTAGCAATAATACCTCCATTATATGGGTAATAATGCATGTTATATTGATAATAATATAAGTAATAAGTATAATTATTACAGTTCTAGCGATAATAACTGCATTATATGGGTAATAATGCATGTTATATTGATAATATTGGGAGTAATAAGTATATTTATTATAGTTCTAGCGATAATAACTGCATAATATGGGTAATAATGCACGTTATATTGCTAATAATATAAGTAATAAGTATAATTATTACAGTTCTAGCGATAATAACTGCATTATATGGGTAATAATGCATGTTATATTGATAATATTGTGAGTAATAAGTATATTTATTATAGTTCTAGCGATAATAACTGCAGGATATGGGTAATAATGCATGTTATATTGATAATAGTATAAGTAATAAGTATAATTATTACAGTTCTAGCGATAATACCTCCATTATATGGGTAATAATGCATGTTATATTGATAATAATATAAGTAATAAGTATATTTATTACAATTCTATCGATAATAACTGCATAATATGGGTAATAATGCATGTTATATTGATGATAATAAAAGTAATACGTATATTTATTATAGTTCTAGCGATAATAACTGCATAATGTGGGTAATAATGCATGTTATATTGATAATAATCTAAGTAATAAGTATAATTATTACAGTTCTAGCGATAATAACTGCATTATATGGGTAATAATGCATGTTATATTGATGATAATGAAAGTAATACGTATATTTATTATAGTTCTAGCGATAATAACTGCATAATATGGGTAATAATGCACGTTATATTGCTAATAATATAAGTAATGAGTACAATTATTACAGTTCTAGCGATAATAACTGCATTATATGGGTAATAATGCATGTTATATTGATAATAATATAAGTAATAAGTATAATTATTACAGTTCTAGCGATAATAACTGCATTATATGGGTAATAATGCATGTTATATTGATAATATTGTGAGTAATAAGTATATTTATTATAGTTCCAGCGATAATAACTGCAGGATATGGGTAATAATGCATGTTATATTGATAATAGTATAAGTAATAAGTATAATTATTACAGTTCTAGCGATAATACCTCCATTATATGGGTAATAATGCATGTTATATTGATAATAATATAAGTAATAAGTATATTTATTACAGTTCTATCGATAATAACTGCATAATATGGGTAATAATGCATGTTATATTGATGATAATAAAAGTAATACATATATTTATTATAGTTCTAGCAATAATAACTGCATAATATGGGTAATAATGCATGTTATATTGATAATAATATAAGTAATAAGTATAATTATTACAGTTCTAGCGATAATAACTGCATTATATGGGTAATAATGCACGTTATATTGTTAACAATATAAGTAATAAGTATAATTATTACAGTTCTAGCGATAATAACTGCATTATATGGGTAATAATGCATGTTATATTGATAATATTGGGAGTAATAAGTATATTTATTATAGTTCTAGCGATAATAACTGCAGAATATGGGTAATAATGCATGTTATATTGATAATAGTATAAGTAATAAGTATAATTATTACAGTTCTAGCGATAATAACTGCATTATATGGGTAATAATATACGTTATATTGCTAATAATATAAGTAATAAGTATAATTATTACAGTTCTAGCGATAATAACTGCATTATATGGGTAATAATGCACGTTATATTGCTAATAATATAAGTAATAAGTATAATTATTACAGTTCTAGCGATAATAACTGCATTATATGGGTAATAATGCATGTTATATTGATAATATCGGGAGTAATAAGTATAATTATTATAGTTCTAGCGATAATAATAGTAAAATATGGCAAATAGTGCATGTTATATTGATAATAATAAAAGTAATAAATATATTTATTACAGTTCTATCGATAATAACTGCATAATATGGGTAATAATGCATGTTATATTGATGATAATAAAAGTAATACGTATATTTATTATAGTTCTAGCGATAATAACTGCATAATGTGGGTAATAATGCATGTTATATTGATAATAATCTAAGTAATAAGTATAATTATTACAGTTCTAGCGATAATAACTGCATTATATGGGTAATAATGCATGTTATATTGATGATAATGAAAGTAATACGTATATTTATTATAGTTCTAGCGATAATAACTGCATAATATGGGTAATAATGCATGTTATATTGAGAATAATATAAGTAATAAGTATAATTATTACAGTTCTGGCGATAATAACTGCATTATATGGGTAATAATGCACGTTATATTGCTAATAATATAAGTAATAAGTATAATTATTACAGTTCTAGCGATAATAACTGCATTATATGGGTAATAATGCATGTTATATTGATAATATTGGGAGTAATAAGTATATTTATTATAGTTCTAGCGATAATAACTGCATAATACGGGTAATAATGCATGTTATATTGATAATAGTATAAGTAATAAGTATAATTATTGCAGTTCTAGCGATAATAACTGCATTATATGGGTAATAATGCACGTTATATTGCTAATAATATAAGTAATAAGTATAATTATTACAGTTCTAGCGATAATAACTGCATTATATGGGTAATAGTGCATGTTATATTGATAATATCGGGAGTAATAAGTATAATTATTGTAGTTCTAGCTAAATTAATAGTAAAATATGGCAAATAGTGCATGTTATATTGATAATAATAAAAGTAATAAATATATTTATTACAGTTCTATCGATAATAACTGCATAATATGGGTAATAATGCATGTTATATTGATGATAATAAAAGTAATACGTATATTTATTATAGTTCTAGCGATAATAACTGCATAATATGGGTAATAATGCACGTTATATTGCTAATAATATAAGTAATGAGTACAATTATTACAGTTCTAGCGATAATAACTGCATTATATGGGTAATAATGCATGTTATATTGATAATAATCTAAGTAATAAGTATAATTATTACAGTTCTAGCGATAATAACTGCATTATATGGGTAATAATGCATGTTATATTGATGATAATGAAAGTAATACGTATATTTATTATAGTTCTAGCGATAATAACTGCATAATATGGGTAATAATGCACGTTATATTGCTAATAATATAAGTAATGAGTACAATTATTACAGTTCTAGCGATAATAACTGCATTATATGGGTAATAATGCATGTTATATTGATAATAATATAAGTAATAAGTATAATTATTACAGTTCTAGCGATAATAACTGCATTATATGGGTAATAATGCATGTTATATTGATAATATTGTGAGTAATAAGTATATTTATTATAGTTCCAGCGATAATAACTGCAGGATATGGGTAATAATGCATGTTATATTGATAATAGTATAAGTAATAAGTATAATTATTACAGTTCTAGCGATAATACCTCCATTATATGGGTAATAATGCATGTTATATTGATAATAATATAAGTAATAAGTATATTTATTACAGTTCTATCGATAATAACTGCATAATATGGGTAATAATGCATGTTATATTGATGATAATAAAAGTAATACGTATATTTATTATAGTTCTAGCAATAATAACTGCATAATATGAGTAATAATGCATGTTATATTGATAAATATATAAGTAATAAGTATAATTATTACAGTTCTAGCGATAATAACTGCATTATATGGGTAATAATGCACGTTATATTGCTAACAATATAAGTAATAAGTATAATTATTACAGTTCTAGCGATAATAACTGCATTATATGGGTAATAATGCATGTTATATTGATAATATTGGGAGTAATAAGTATATTTATTATAGTTCTAGCGATAATAACTGCAGAATATGGGTAATAATGCATGTTATATTGATAATAGTATAAGTAATAAGTATAATTATTACAGTTCTAGCGATAATAACTGCATTATATGGGTAATAATATACGTTATATTGCTAATAATATAAGTAATAAGTATAATTATTACAGTTCTAGCGATAATAACTGCATTATATGGGTAATAATGCACGTTATATTGCTAATAATATAAGTAATAAGTATAATTATTACAGTTCTAGCGATAATAACTGCATTATATGGGTAATAATGCATGTTATATTGATAATATCGGGAGTAATAAGTATAATTATTATAGTTCTAGCGATAATAATAGTAAAATATGGCAAATAGTGCATGTTATATTGATAATAATAAAAGTAATAAATATATTTATTACAGTTCTATCGATAATAACTGCATAATATGGGTAATAATGCATGTTATATTGATGATAATGAAAGTAATACGTATATTTATTATAGTTCTAGCGATAATAACTGCATAATATGGGTAATAATGCACGTTATATTGCTAATAATATAAGTAATGAGTACAATTATTACAGTTCTAGCGATAATAACTGCATTATATGGGTAATAATGCATGTTATATTGATAATAATCTAAGTAATAAGTATAATTATTACAGTTCTAGCGATAATAACTGCATTATATGGGTAATAATGCATGTTATATTGATGATAATGAAAGTAATACGTATATTTATTATAGTTCTAGCGATAATAACTGCATAATATGGGTAATAATGCACGTTATATTGCTAATAATATAAGTAATGAGTACAATTATTACAGTTCTAGCGATAATAACTGCATTATATGGGTAATAATGCATGTTATATTGATAATAATATAAGTAATAAGTATAATTATTACAGTTCTAGCGATAATAACTGCATTATATGGGTAATAATGCATGTTATATTGATAATATTGTGAGTAATAAGTATATTTATTATAGTTCCAGCGATAATAACTGCAGGATATGGGTAATAATGCATGTTATATTGATAATAGTATAAGTAATAAGTATAATTATTACAGTTCTAGCGATAATACCTCCATTATATGGGTAATAATGCATGTTATATTGATAATAATATAAGTAATAAGTATATTTATTACAGTTCTATCGATAATAACTGCATAATATGGGTAATAATGCATGTTATATTGATGATAATAAAAGTAATACGTATATTTATTATAGTTCTAGCAATAATAACTGCATAATATGGGTAATAATGCGTGTTATATTGATAATAATATAAGTAATAAGTATAATTATTACAGTTCTAGCGATAATAACTGCATTATATGGGTAATAATGCACGTTATATTGCTAACAATATAAGTAATAAGTATAATTATTACAGTTCTAGCGATAATAACTGCATTATATGGGTAATAATGCATGTTATATTGATAATATTGGGAGTAATAAGTATATTTATTATAGTTCTAGCGATAATAACTGCAGAATATGGGTAATAATGCATGTTATATTGATAATAGTAGAAGTAATAAGTATAATTATTACAGTTCTAGCGATAATAACTGCATTATATGGGTAATAATATACGTTATATTGCTAATAATATAAGTAATAAGTATAATTATTACAGTTCTAGCGATAATAACTGCATTATATGGGTAATAATGCACGTTATATTGCTAATAATATAAGTAATAAGTGTAATTATTACAGTTCTAGCGATAATAACTGCATTATATGGGTAATAATGCATGTTATATTGATAATATCGGGAGTAATAAGTATAATTATTATAGTTCTAGCGATAATAATAGTAAAATATGGCAAATAGTGCATGTTATATTGATAATAATAAAAGTAATAAATATATTTATTACAGTTCTATCGATAATAACTGCATAATATGGGTAATAATGCATGTTATATTGATGATAATAAAAGTAATACGTATATTTATTATAGTTCTAGCGATAATAACTGCATAATGTGGGTAATAATGCATGTTATATTGATAATAATCTAAGTAATAAGTATAATTATTACAGTTCTAGCGATAATAACTGCATTATATGGGTAGTAATGCATGTTATATTGATGATAATGAAAGTAATACGTATATTTATTATAGTTCTAGCGATAATAACTGCATAATATGGGTAATAATGCATGTTATATTGAGAATAATATAAGTAATAAGTATAATTATTACAGTTCTGGCGATAATAACTGTATTATATGGGTAATAATGCACGTTATATTGCTAATAATATAAGTAATAAGTATAATTATTACAGTTCTAGCGATAATAACTGCATTATATGGGTAATAATGCATGTTATATTGATAATATTGGGAGTAATAAGTATATTTATTATAGTTCTAGCGATAATAACTGCAGAATATGGGTAATAATGCATGTTATATTGATAATAGTATAAGTAATAAGTATAATTATTACAGTTCTAGCGATAATAACTGCATTATATGGGTAATAATATACGTTATATTGCTAGTAATATAAGTAATAAGTATAATTATTACAGTTCTAGCGATAATAACTGCATTATATGGGTAATAATGCACGTTATATTGCTAATAATATAAGTAATAAGTATAATTATTACAGTTCTAGCGATAATAACTGCATTATATGGGTAATAATGCATGTTATATTGATAATATCGGGAGTAATAAGTATAATTATTATAGTTCTAGCGATAATAATAGTAAAATATGGCAAATAGTGCATGTTATATTGATAATAATAAAAGTAATAAATACATTTATTACAGTTCTATCGATAATAACTGCATAATATGGGTAATAATGCATGTTATATTGATGATAATAAAAGTAATACGTATATTTATTATAGTTCTAGCGATAATAACTGCATAATGTGGGTAATAATGCATGTTATATTGATAATAATCTAAGTAATAAGTATAATTATTACAGTTCTAGCGATAATAACTGCATTATATGGGTAATAATGCATGTTATATTGATGATAATGAAAGTAATACGTATATTTATTATAGTTCTAGCGATAATAACTGCATAATATGGGTAATAATGCATGTTATATTGAGAATAATATAAGTAATAAGTATAATTATTACAGTTCTGGCGATAATAACTGCATTATATGGGTAATAATGCACGTTATATTGCTAATAATATAAGTAATAAGTATAATTATTACAGTTCTAGCGATAATAACTGCATTATATGGGTAATAATGCATGTTATATTGATAATATTGGGAGTAATAAGTATATTTATTATAGTTCTAGCGATAATAACTGCATAATACGGGTAATAATGCATGTTATATTGATAATAGTATAAGTAATAAGTATAATTATTGCAGTTCTAGCGATAATAACTGCATTATATGGGTAATAATGCACGTTATATTGCTAATAATATAAGTAATAAGTATAATTATTACAGTTCTAGCGATAATAACTGCATTATATGGGTAATAGTGCATGTTATATTGATAATATCGGGAGTAATAAGTATAATTATTATAGTTCTAGCTAAATTAATAGTAAAATATGGCAAATAGTGCATGTTATATTGATAATAATAAAAGTAATAAATATATTTATTACAGTTCTATCGATAATAACTGCATAATATGGGTAATAATGCATGTTATATTGATGATAATAAAAGTAATACGTATATTTATTATAGTTCTAGCGATAATAACTGCATAATGTGGGTAATAATGCATGTTATATTGATAATAATCTAAGTAATAAGTATAATTATTACAGTTCTAGCGATAATAACTGCATTATATGGGTAATAATGCATGTTATATTGCTAATAATATAAGTAATAAGTATAATTATTACAGTTCTAGCGATAATAACTGCATTATATGGGTAATAATGCATGTTATATTGATAATATTGGGAGTAATAAGTATATTTATTATAGTTCTAGCGATAATAACTGCATAATACGGGTAATAATGCATGTTATATTGATAATAGTATAAGTAATAAGTATAATTATTGCAGTTCTAGCGATAATAACTGCATTATATGGGTAATAATGCACGTTATATTGCTAATAATATAAGTAATAAGTATAATTATTACAGTTCTAGCGATAATAACTGCATTATATGGGTAATAGTGCATGTTATATTGATAATATCGGGAGTAATAAGTATAATTATTATAGTTCTAGCTAAATTAATAGTAAAATATGGCAAATAGTGCATGTTATATTGATAATAATAAAAGTAATAAATATATTTATTACAGTTCTATCGATAATAACTGCATAATATGGGTAATAATGCATGTTATATTGATGATAATAAAAGTAATACGTATATTCATTATAGTTCTAGCGATAATAACTGCATAATGTGGGTAATAATGCATGTTATATTGATAATAATCTAAGTAATAAGTATAATTATTACAGTTCTAGCGATAATAACTGCATTATATGGGTAATAATGCATGTTATATTGATGATAATGAAAGTAATACGTATATTTATTATAGTTCTAGCGATAATAACTGCATAATATGGGTAATAATGCATGTTATATTGATATCAATATAAGTAATAAGTATAATTATTACAGTTCTAGCGATAATAACTGCACTATATGGGTAATAATGCACGTTATATTGCTAACAATATAAGTGATAAGTATAATTATTACAGTTCTAGCGATAATAATAGTAAAATATGGCTAATAGTGCATGATATATTGATAATAGTAAAAGTAATAAGTATATTTATTACAGTTCTATCGATAATAACTGCATAATATGGGTAATAATGCATGTTATATTGATGATAATGAAAGTAGTAAGTATATTTATTACAGTTCTAGCGATAATAACTGCATTATATGCGTAATAATGCACGTTATATTGCTAATAATATAAGTAATGAGTATAATTATTACAGTTCTAGCGATAATAACTGCATTATATGGGTAATAATGCATGTTATATTGATGATAATGAAAGTAATACGTATATTTATTATAGTTCTTGCGATAATAACTGCATAATATGGGTAATAATGCATGTTATATTGAGAATAATATAAGTAATAAGTATAATTATTACAGTTCTGGCGATAATAACTGTATTATATGGGTAATAATGCACGTTATATTGCTAATAGTATTTAATAAGTATAATTATTACAGTTCTAGCGATAATACCTCCATTATATGGGTAATAATGCATGTTATATTGATAATGATATAAGTAATAAGTATAATTATTACAGTTCTAGCGATAATAACTGCATTATATGGGTAATAATGCACGTTATATTGCTAACATTATAAGTAATAAGTATAATTATTACAGTTCAAGCGATAATAACTGCATAATATGGGTAATAATGCATGTTATATTGATAATAATATAAGTAATAAGTATAATTATTACAGTTCTACCGATAACAACTGCATTACATGGGTAATAATGCACGTTATATTGCTAACAATATAAGTAATAAGTATAATTATTACAGTTCTAGCGATAATAACTGCATAATATGGGTAATAATGCATGTTATATTGATAATAATATAAGTAATAAGTATAATTATTACAGTTCTAGCGATAATACCTCCATTATATGGGTAATAATGCATGTTATATTGATAATGATATAAGTAATAAGTATAATTATTACAGTTCTAGCGATAATAACTGCATAATATGGGTAATAATGCACGTTATATTGCTAATAATATAAGTAATGAGTACAATTATTACAGTTCTAGCGATAATAACTGCATAATATGGGTAATAATGCATGTTATATTGATAATGATATAAGTAATAAGTATAATTATTACAGTTCTAGCGATAATAACTGCATAATATGGGTAATAATGCACGTTATATTGCTAATAATATAAGTAATGAGTACAATTATTACAGTTCTAGCGATAATAACTGCATAATATGGGTAATAATGCACGTTATATTGCTAATAATATAAGTAATAAGTATAATTATTACAGTTCTAGCAATAATACCTCCATTATATGGGTAATAATGCATGTTATATTGATAATAATATAAGTAATAAGTATAATTATTACAGTTCTAGCGATAATAACTGCATTATATGGGTAATAATGCATGTTATATTGATAATATTGGGAGTAATAAGTATAATTATTATAGTTCTAGCGATAATAACTGCAGAATATGGGTAATAATGCATGTTATATTGATAATAATAAAAGTAATAAGTATATTTATTACAGTTCTATCGATAATAACTGCATAATATGGGTAATAATGCATGTTATATTGATGATAATAAAAGTAATACGTATATTTATTATAGTTCTAGCGATAATAACTGCATAATATGGGTAATAATGCATGTTATATTGATAATAATCTAAGTAATAAGTATAATTATTAGAGTTCAAGCGATAATAACTGCATAATATGGCTAATAGTGCATGATATATTGATAATAGTAAAAGTAATAAGTATATTTATTACAGTTCTATCGATAATAACTGCATAATATGGGTAATAATGCATGTTATATTGATGATAATGAAAGTAGTAAGTATATTTATTACAGTTCTAGCGATAATAACTGCATTATATGCGTAATAATGCACGTTACATTGCTAATAATATAAGTAATGAGTATAATTATTACAGTTCTAGCGATAACAACTGCATTACATGGGTAATAATGCACGTTATATTGCTAACAATATAAGTAATAAGTATAATTATTACAGTTCTAGCGATAATAACTGCATAATATGGGTAATAATGCATGTTATATTGATAATAATATAAGTAATAAGTATAATTATTACAGTTCTAGCGATAATACCTCCATTATATGGGTAATAATGCATGTTATATTGGAGTGATGCCCACTTGGACGCCGACCGCTTGGACGCGTCCCGATTGGACGGGCCCGATTCGACGCGTTCCAATTCGAAGCGGTGCCGATTGGACGCGTTCCAATTCTAAGCAGGGCTTATAGAACCTAACCAAACCAAATCTAAACTCTTCGAATTGGGACGCGTCCAATCGGCACCGCTTCGAATTGGAACGCGTCGAATCGGGACCGTCCAAACGGAACGCGTCCAATCGGTCGACGTCCAAGTGGGACACCCCCTTATATTGATAATGATATAAGTAATAAGTATAATTATTACAGTTCTAGCGATAATAACTGCATAATATGGGTAATAATGCACGTTATATTGCTAATAATATAAGTAATGAGTACAATTATTACAGTTCTAGCGATAATAACTGCATAATATGGGTAATAATGCATGTTATATTGATAATAATATAAGTAATAAGTATAATTATTACAGTTCTAGCGATAATAACTGCATTATATGGGTAATAATGCATGTTATATTGATAATATTGGGAGTAATAAGTATATTTATTATAGTTCTAGCGATAATAACTGCAGAATATGGGTAATAATGCATGTTATATTGATAATAGTATAAGTAATAAGTATAATTATTACAGTTCTAGCGATAATAACTGCATTATATGGGTAATAATGCACGTTATATTGCTAATAATGTAAGTAATAAGTATAATTATTACAGTTCTAGCGATAATAACTGCATTATATGGGTAATAATGCATGTTATATTGATAATATCGGGAGTAATAAGTATAATTATTACAGTTCTAGCGATAATAACTGCATTATATGGGTAATAATGCATGTTATATTGATAATATTGGTAGTAATAAGTATATTTATTATAGTTCTAGCGATAATAACTGCAGAATATGGGTAATAATGCATGTTATATTGATAATAGTATAAGTAATAAGTATAATTATTACAGTTCTAGCGATAATAACTGCATTATATGGGTAATAATGCACGTTATATTGCTAATAATGTAAGTAATAAGTATAATTATTACAGTTCTAGCGATAATAACTGCATTATATGGGTAATAATGCATGTTATATTGATAATATCGGGAGTAATAAGTATAATTATTATAGTTCTAGCGATAATAATAGTAAAATATGGCAAATAGTGCATGTTATATTGATAATAATAAAAGTAATAAATATATTTATTACAGTTCTATCGATAATAAAAGTAATACGTATATTTATTATAGTTCTAGCGATAATAACTGTATAATGTGGATAATAATGCATGTTATATTGATAATAATCTAAGTAATAAGTATAATTATTACAGTTCTAGCGATAATAACTGCATTATATGGGTAATAATGCATGTTATATTGATAATATTGGGAGTAATAAGTATATTTATTATAGTTCTAGCGATAATAACTGCAGAATATGGGTAATAATGCATGTTATATTGATAATAGTATAAGTAATAAGTATAATTATTACAGTTCTAGCGATAATAACTGCATAATATGGGTAATAATGCATGTTATATTGATGATAATAAAAGTAATACGTATATTTATTATAGTTCTAGCGATAATAACTGCATAATATGGGTAATAATGCATGTTATATTGATATCAATATAAGTAATAAGTATAATTATTACAGTTCTAGCGATAATAACTGCATTATATGGGTAATAATGCACGTTATATTGCTAATAATGTAAGTAATAAGTATAATTATTACAGTTCTAGCGATAATAACTGCATTATATGGGTAATAATGCATGTTATATTGATAATATCGGGAGTAATAAGTATAATTATTATAGTTCTAGCGATAATAATAGTAAAATATGGCAAATAGTGCATGTTATATTGATAATAATAAAAGTAATAAATATATTTATTACAGTTCTATCGATAATAAAAGTAATACGTATATTTATTATAGTTCTAGCGATAATAACTGCATAATGTGGATAATAATGCATGTTATATTGATAATAATCTAAGTAATAAGTATAATTATTACAGTTCTAGCGATAATAACTGCATTATATGGGTAATAATGCATGTTATATTGATAATATCGGGAGTAATAAGTATAATTATTATAGTTCTAGCGATAATAATAGTAAAATATGGCAAATAGTGCATGTTATATTGATAATAATAAAAGTAATAAGTATATTTATTACAGTTCTATCGATAATAACTGCATAATATGGGTAATAATGCATGTTATATTGATGATAATAAAAGTAATACGTATATTTATTATAGTTCTAGCGATAATAACTGCATAATATGGGTAATAATGCATGTTATATTGATAATAATCTAAGTAATAAGTATAATTATTAGAGTT
Source organism: Megachile leachella (assembly GCA_963576845.1). Taxonomy (NCBI): domain Eukaryota; kingdom Metazoa; phylum Arthropoda; class Insecta; order Hymenoptera; family Megachilidae; genus Megachile; species Megachile leachella. The sequence continues at coordinate 1,460,298 of CAUYWW010000146.1, read as the reverse complement.
CAAGCGATAATAACTGCATAATATGGGTAATAATGCATGCTATATTGATAATAATATAAGTAATAAGTATAATTATTACAGTTCTAGCGATAATAACTGCATAATATGGGTAATAATGCACGTTATATTGCTAATAATATAAGTAATAAGTATAATTATTACAGTTCTAGCAATAATACCTCCATTATATGGGTAATAATGCATGTTATATTGATAATAATATAAGTAATAAGTATAATTATTACAGTTCTAGCGATAATAACTGCATTATATGGGTAATAATGCATGTTATATTGATAATATTGGGAGTAATAAGTATATTTATTATAGTTCTAGCGATAATAACTGCAGAATATGGGTAATAATGCATGTTATATTGATAATAGTATAAGTAATAAGTATAATTATTACAGTTCTAGCGATAATAACTGCATAATATGGGTAATAATGCATGTTATATTGATGATAATAAAAGTAATACGTATATTTATTATAGTTCTAGCGATAATAACTGCATAATATGGGTAATAATGCATGTTATATTGATATCAATATAAGTAATAAGTATAATTATTACAGTTCTAGCGATAATAACTGCACTATATGGGTAATAATGCACGTTATATTGCTAACAATATAAGTGATAAGTATAATTATTACAGTTCTAGCGATAATAATAGTAAAATATGGCTAATAGTGCATGATATATTGATAATAGTAAAAGTAATAAGTATATTTATTACAGTTCTATCGATAATAACTGCATAATATGGGTAATAATGCATGTTATATTGATGATAATGAAAGTAGTAAGTATATTTATTACAGTTCTAGCGATAATAACTGCATTATATGCGTAATAATGCACGTTATATTGCTAATAATATAAGTAATGAGTATAATTATTACAGTTCTAGCGATAATAACTGCATTATATGGGTAATAATGCATGTTATATTGAAGATAATGAAAGTAATACGTATATTTATTATAGTTCTTGCGATAATAACTGCATAATATGGGTAATAATGCATGTTATATTGAGAATAATATAAGTATTAAGTATAATTATTACAGTTCTGGCGATAATAACTGCATTATATGGGTAATAATGCACGTTATATTGCTAATAGTATTTAATAAGTATAATTATTACAGTTCTAGCGATAATACCTCCATTATATGGGTAATAATGCATGCTATATTGATAATGATATAAGTAATAAGTATAATTATTACAGTTCTAGCGATAATAATAGTAAAATATGGCTAATAGTGCATGATATATTGATAATAGTAAAAGTAATAAGTATATTTATTACAGTTCTATCGATCATAACTGCATAATATGGGTAATAATGCATGTTATATTGATGATAATGAAAGTAGTAAGTATATTTATTACAGTTCTAGCGATAATAACTGCATTATATGCGTAATAATGCACGTTATATTGCTAATAATATAAGTAATGAGTATAATTATTACAGTTCTAGCGATAATAACTGCATTATATGGGTAATAATGCATGTTATATTGATGATAATGAAAGTAATACGTATATTTATTATAGTTCTTGCGATAATAACTGCATAATATGGGTAATAATGCATGTTATATTGAGAATAATATAAGTAATAAGTATAATTATTACAGTTCTGGCGATAATAACTGTATTATATGGGTAATAATGCACGTTATATTGCTAATAGTATTTAATAAGTATAATTATTACAGTTCTAGCGATAATACCTCCATTATATGGGTAATAATGCATGTTATATTGATAATGATATAAGTAATAAGTATAATTATTACAGTTCTAGCGATAATAACTGCATTATATGGGTAATAATGCACGTTATATTGCTAACAATATAAGTAATAAGTATAATTATTACAGTTCAAGCGATAATAACTGCATAATATGGGTAATAATGCATGTTATATTGATAATAATATAAGTAATAAGTATAATTATTACAGTTCTACCGATAACAACTGCATTACATGGGTAATAATGCACGTTATATTGCTAACAATATAAGTAATAAGTATAATTATTACAGTTCTAGCGATAATAACTGCATAATATGGGTAATAATGCATGTTATATTGATAATAATATAAGTAATAAGTATAATTATTACAGTTCTAGCGATAATAACTGCATTATATGGGTAATAATGCATGTTATATTGATAATATTGGGAGTAATAAGTATATTTATTATAGTTCTAGCGATAATAACTGCGGAATATGGGTAATAATGCATGTTATATTGATAATAGTATAAGTAATAAGTATAATTATTACAGTTCCAGCGATAATACCTCCATTATATGGGTAATAATGCATGTTATATTGATGATAATGAAAGTAATACGTATATTTATTATAGTTCTTGCGATAATAACTGCACTATATGGGTAATAATGCACGTTATATTGCTAACAATATAAGTGATAAGTATAATTATTACAGTTCTAGCGATAATAATAGTAAAATATGGCTAATAGTGCATGATATATTGATAATAGTAAAAGTAATAAGTATATTTATTACAGTTCTATCGATAATAACTGCATAATATGGGTAATAATGCATGTTATATTGATGATAATGAAAGTAGTAAGTATATTTATTACAGTTCTAGCGATAATAACTGCATTATATGCGTAATAATGCACGTTATATTGCTAATAATATAAGTAATGAGTATAATTATTACAGTTCTAGCGATAATAACTGCATTATATGGGTAATAATGCATGTTATATTGATGATAATGAAAGTAATACGTATATTTATTATAGTTCTTGCGATAATAACTGCATAATATGGGTAATAATGCATGTTATATTGAGAATAATATAAGTATTAAGTATAATTATTACAGTTCTGGCGATAATAACTGCATTATATGGGTAATAATGCACGTTATATTGCTAATAGTATTTAATAAGTATAATTATTGCAGTTCTAGCGATAATACCTCCATTATATGGGTAATAATGCATGCTATATTGATAATGATATAAGTAATAAGTATAATTATTACAGTTCTAGCGATAATAATAGTAAAATATGGCTAATAGTGCATGATATATTGATAATAGTAAAAGTAATAAGTATATTTATTACAGTTCTATCGATAATAACTGCATAATATGGGTAATAATGCATGTTATATTGATGATAATGAAAGTAGTAAGTATATTTATTACAGTTCTAGCGATAATAACTGCATTATATGCGTAATAATGCACGTTATATTGCTAATAATATAAGTAATGAGTATAATTATTACAGTTCTAGCGATAATAACTGCATTATATGGGTAATAATGCATGTTATATTGATGATAATGAAAGTAATACGTATATTTATTATAGTTCTTGCGATAATAACTGCATAATATGGGTAATAATGCATGTTATATTGATAATGATATAAGTAATAAGTATAATTATTACAGTTCTAGCGATAATAACTGCATAATATGGGTAATAATGCACGTTATATTGCTAATAATATAAGTAATGAGTACAATTATTACAGTTCTAGCGATAATAACTGCATAATATGGGTAATAATGCATGTTATATTGATAATAATATAAGTAATAAGTATAATTATTACAGTTCTAGCGATAATAACTGCATTATATGGGTAATAATGCATGTTATATTGATAATATTGGGAGTAATAAGTATATTTATTATAGTTCTAGCGATAATAACTGCAGAATATGGGTAATAATGCATGTTATATTGATAATAGTATAAGTAATAAGTATAATTATTACAGTTCCAGCGATAATACCTCCATTATATGGGTAATAATGCATGTTATATTGATGATAATGAAAGTGATACGTATATTTATTATAGTTCTTGCGATAATAACTGCATAATATGGGTAATAATGCATGTTATATTGAGAATAATATAAGTATTGAGTATAATTATTACAGTTCTGGCGATAATAACTGCATTATATGGGTAATAATGCACGTTATATTGCTAATAGTATTTAATAAGTATAATTATTACAGTTCTAGCGATAATACCTCCATTATATGGGTAATAATGCATGCTATATTGATAATGATATAAGTAATAAGTATAATTATTACAGTTCTAGCGATAATAACTGCATAATATGGGTAATAATGCACGTTATATTGATAATGATATAAGTAATAAGTATAATTATTACAGTTCTAGCGATAATAACTGCATAATATGGGTAATAATGCACGTTATATTGCTAATAATATAAGTAATGAGTACAATTATTACAGTTCTAGCGATAATAACTGCATAATATGGGTAATAATGCACGTTATATTGCTAATAATATAAGTAATAAGTATAATTATTACAGTTCTAGCAATAATACCTCCATTATATGGGTAATAATGCATGTTATATTGATAATAATATAAGTAATAAGTATAATTATTACAGTTCTAGCGATAATAACTGCATAATATGGGTAATAATGCATGTTATATTGATAATAATATAAGTAATAAGTAGAATTATTACAGTTCTAGCGATAATACCTCCATTATATGGGTAATAATGCATGTTATATTGATAATGATATAAGTAAAAAGTATAATTATTACAGTTCTAGCGATAATAACTGCATAATATGGGTAATAATGCACGTTATATTGCTAATAATATAAGTAATGAGTACAATTATTACAGTTCTAGCGATAATAACTGCATAATATGGGTAATAATGCACGTTATATTGCTAATAATATAAGTAATAAGTATAATTATTACAGTTCTAGCAATAATACCTCCATTATATGGGTAATAATGCACGTTATATTGATAATGATATAAGTAATGAGTACAATTATTACAGTTCTAGCGATAATAACTGCATAATATGGGTAATAATGCACGTTATATTGCTAATAATATAAGTAATGAGTATAATTATTACAGTTCTAGCGATAATAACTGCATTATATGGGTAATAATGCATGTTATATTGATGATAATGAAAGTAATACGTATATTTATTATAGTTCTTGCGATAATAACTGCATAATATGGGTAATAATGCATGTTATATTGAGAATAATATAAGTAATAAGTATAATTATTACAGTTCTGGCGATAATACCTCCATTATATGGGTAATAATGCATGCTATATTGATAATGATATAAGTAATAAGTATAATTATTACAGTTCTAGCGATAATAACTGCATTATATGGGTAATAATGCACGTTATATTGCTAACAATATAAGTAATAAGTATAATTATTACAGTTCAAGCGATAATAACTGCATAATATGGGTAATAATGCATGTTATATTGATAATAATATAAGTAATAAGTATAATTATTACAGTTCTACCGATAACAACTGCATTACATGGGTAATAATGCACGTTATATTGCTAATAATATAAGTAATGAGTACAATTATTACAGTTCTAGCGATAATAACTGCATAATATGGGTAATAATGCACGTTATATTGCTAATAATATAAGTAATAAGTATAATTATTACAGTTCTAGCAATAATACCTCCATTATATGGGTAATAATGCACGTTATATTGATAATGATATAAGTAATGAGTACAATTATTACAGTTCTAGCGATAATAACTGCATAATATGGGTAATAATGCACGTTATATTGCTAATAATATAAGTAATGAGTATAATTATTACAGTTCTAGCGATAATAACTGCATTATATGGGTAATAATGCATGTTATATTGATGATAATGAAAGTAATACGTATATTTATTATAGTTCTTGCGATAATAACTGCATAATATGGGTAATAATGCATGTTATATTGAGAATAATATAAGTAATAAGTATAATTATTACAGTTCTGGCGATAATAACTGTATTATATGGGTAATAATGCACGTTATATTGCTAATAGTATTTAATAAGTATAATTATTACAGTTCTAGCGATAATACCTCCATTATATGGGTAATAATGCATGTTATATTGATAATGATATAAGTAATAAGTATAATTATTACAGTTCTAGCGATAATAACTGCATTATATGGGTAATAATGCACGTTATATTGCTAACAATATAAGTAATAAGTATAATTATTACAGTTCAAGCGATAATAACTGCATAATATGGGTAATAATGCATGTTATATTGATAATAATATAAGTAATAAGTATAATTATTACAGTTCTACCGATAACAACTGCATTACATGGGTAATAATGCACGTTATATTGCTAACAATATAAGTAATAAGTATAATTATTACAGTTCTAGCGATAATAACTGCATAATATGGGTAATAATGCATGTTATATTGATAATAATATAAGTAATAAGTATAATTATTACAGTTCTAGCGATAATAACTGCATTATATGGGTAATAATGCATGTTATATTGATAATATTGGGAGTAATAAGTATATTTATTATAGTTCTAGCGATAATAACTGCGGAATATGGGTAATAATGCATGTTATATTGATAATAGTATAAGTAATAAGTATAATTATTACAGTTCCAGCGATAATACCTCCATTATATGGGTAATAATGCATGTTATATTGATGATAATGAAAGTAATACGTATATTTATTATAGTTCTTGCGATAATAACTGCACTATATGGGTAATAATGCACGTTATATTGCTAACAATATAAGTGATAAGTATAATTATTACAGTTCTAGCGATAATAATAGTAAAATATGGCTAATAGTGCATGATATATTGATAATAGTAAAAGTAATAAGTATATTTATTACAGTTCTATCGATAATAACTGCATAATATGGGTAATAATGCATGTTATATTGATGATAATGAAAGTAGTAAGTATATTTATTACAGTTCTAGCGATAATAACTGCATTATATGCGTAATAATGCACGTTATATTGCTAATAATATAAGTAATGAGTATAATTATTACAGTTCTAGCGATAATAACTGCATTATATGGGTAATAATGCATGTTATATTGATGATAATGAAAGTAATACGTATATTTATTATAGTTCTTGCGATAATAACTGCATAATATGGGTAATAATGCATGTTATATTGAGAATAATATAAGTATTAAGTATAATTATTACAGTTCTGGCGATAATAACTGCATTATATGGGTAATAATGCACGTTATATTGCTAATAGTATTTAATAAGTATAATTATTGCAGTTCTAGCGATAATACCTCCATTATATGGGTAATAATGCATGCTATATTGATAATGATATAAGTAATAAGTATAATTATTACAGTTCTAGCGATAATAATAGTAAAATATGGCTAATAGTGCATGATATATTGATAATAGTAAAAGTAATAAGTATATTTATTACAGTTCTATCGATAATAACTGCATAATATGGGTAATAATGCATGTTATATTGATGATAATGAAAGTAGTAAGTATATTTATTACAGTTCTAGCGATAATAACTGCATTATATGCGTAATAATGCACGTTATATTGCTAATAATATAAGTAATGAGTATAATTATTACAGTTCTAGCGATAATAACTGCATTATATGGGTAATAATGCATGTTATATTGATGATAATGAAAGTAATACGTATATTTATTATAGTTCTTGCGATAATAACTGCATAATATGGGTAATAATGCATGTTATATTGATAATGATATAAGTAATAAGTATAATTATTACAGTTCTAGCGATAATAACTGCATAATATGGGTAATAATGCACGTTATATTGCTAATAATATAAGTAATGAGTACAATTATTACAGTTCTAGCGATAATAACTGCATAATATGGGTAATAATGCATGTTATATTGATAATAATATAAGTAATAAGTATAATTATTACAGTTCTAGCGATAATAACTGCATTATATGGGTAATAATGCATGTTATATTGATAATATTGGGAGTAATAAGTATATTTATTATAGTTCTAGCGATAATAACTGCAGAATATGGGTAATAATGCATGTTATATTGATAATAGTATAAGTAATAAGTATAATTATTACAGTTCCAGCGATAATACCTCCATTATATGGGTAATAATGCATGTTATATTGATGATAATGAAAGTGATACGTATATTTATTATAGTTCTTGCGATAATAACTGCATAATATGGGTAATAATGCATGTTATATTGAGAATAATATAAGTATTGAGTATAATTATTACAGTTCTGGCGATAATAACTGCATTATATGGGTAATAATGCACGTTATATTGCTAATAGTATTTAATAAGTATAATTATTACAGTTCTAGCGATAATACCTCCATTATATGGGTAATAATGCATGCTATATTGATAATGATATAAGTAATAAGTATAATTATTACAGTTCTAGCGATAATAACTGCATAATATGGGTAATAATGCACGTTATATTGATAATGATATAAGTAATAAGTATAATTATTACAGTTCTAGCGATAATAACTGCATAATATGGGTAATAATGCACGTTATATTGCTAATAATATAAGTAATGAGTACAATTATTACAGTTCTAGCGATAATAACTGCATAATATGGGTAATAATGCACGTTATATTGCTAATAATATAAGTAATAAGTATAATTATTACAGTTCTAGCAATAATACCTCCATTATATGGGTAATAATGCATGTTATATTGATAATAATATAAGTAATAAGTATAATTATTACAGTTCTAGCGATAATAACTGCATAATATGGGTAATAATGCATGTTATATTGATAATAATATAAGTAATAAGTAGAATTATTACAGTTCTAGCGATAATACCTCCATTATATGGGTAATAATGCATGTTATATTGATAATGATATAAGTAAAAAGTATAATTATTACAGTTCTAGCGATAATAACTGCATAATATGGGTAATAATGCACGTTATATTGCTAATAATATAAGTAATGAGTACAATTATTACAGTTCTAGCGATAATAACTGCATAATATGGGTAATAATGCACGTTATATTGCTAATAATATAAGTAATAAGTATAATTATTACAGTTCTAGCAATAATACCTCCATTATATGGGTAATAATGCACGTTATATTGATAATGATATAAGTAATGAGTACAATTATTACAGTTCTAGCGATAATAACTGCATAATATGGGTAATAATGCACGTTATATTGCTAATAATATAAGTAATGAGTATAATTATTACAGTTCTAGCGATAATAACTGCATTATATGGGTAATAATGCATGTTATATTGATGATAATGAAAGTAATACGTATATTTATTATAGTTCTTGCGATAATAACTGCATAATATGGGTAATAATGCATGTTATATTGAGAATAATATAAGTAATAAGTATAATTATTACAGTTCTGGCGATAATACCTCCATTATATGGGTAATAATGCATGCTATATTGATAATGATATAAGTAATAAGTATAATTATTACAGTTCTAGCGATAATAACTGCATAATATGGGTAATAATGCACGTTATATTGCTAATAATATAAGTAATGAGTACAATTATTACAGTTCTAGCGATAATAACTGCATAATATGGGTAATAATGCACGTTATATTGCTAATAATATAAGTAATAAGTATAATTATTACAGTTCTAGCGATAATAACTGCATTATATGGGTAATAATGCATGTTATATTGATAATATTGGGAGTAATAAGTATATTTATTATAGTTCTAGCGATAATAACTGCAGAATATGGGTAATAATGCACGTTATATTGCTAATAGTATTTAATAAGTATAATTATTACAGTTCTAGCGATAATACCTCCATTATATGGGTAATAATGCATGCTATATTGATAATGATATAAGTAATAAGTATAATTATTACAGTTCTAGCGATAATAACTGCATAATATGGGTAATAATGCACGTTATATTGCTAATAATATAAGTAATGAGTACAATTATTACAGTTCTAGCGATAATAACTGCATAATATGGGTAATAATGCACGTTATATTGCTAATAATATAAGTAATAAGTATATTTATTATAGTTCTAGCGATAATAACTGCAGAATATGGGTAATAATGCATGTTATATTGATAATAGTATAAGTAATAAGTATAATTATTACAGTTCTGGCGATAATAACTGCATTATATGGGTAATAATGCACGTTATATTGCTAATAGTATTTAATAAGTATAATTATTACAGTTCTAGCGATAATACCTCCATTATATGGGTAATAATGCATGCTATATTGATAATGATATAAGTAATAAGTATAATTATTACAGTTCTAGCGATAATAACTGCATAATATGGGTAATAATGCACGTTATATTGCTAATAATATAAGTAATGAGTACAATTATTACAGTTCTAGCGATAATAACTGCATAATATGGGTAATAATGCACGTTATATTGCTAATAATATAAGTAATGAGTACAATTATTACAGTTCTAGCGATAATAACTGCATAATATGGGTAATAATGCACGTTATATTGCTAATAATATAAGTAATGAGTATAATTATTACAGTTCTAGCGATAATAACTGCATTATATGGGTAATAATGCATGTTATATTGATGATAATGAAAGTAATACGTATATTTATTATAGTTCTTGCGATAATAACTGCATAATATGGGTAATAATGCATGTTATATTGAGAATAATATAAGTAATAAGTATAATTATTACAGTTCTGGCGATAATAACTGTATTATATGGGTAATAATGCACGTTATATTGCTAATAGTATTTAATAAGTATAATTATTACAGTTCTAGCGATAATACCTCCATTATATGGGTAATAATGCATGTTATATTGATAATGATATAAGTAATAAGTATAATTATTACAGTTCTAGCGATAATAACTGCATTATATGGGTAATAATGCACGTTATATTGCTAACAATATAAGTAATAAGTATAATTATTACAGTTCAAGCGATAATAACTGCATAATATGGGTAATAATGCATGTTATATTGATAATAATATAAGTAATAAGTATAATTATTACAGTTCTACCGATAACAACTGCATTACATGGGTAATAATGCACGTTATATTGCTAACAATATAAGTAATAAGTATAATTATTACAGTTCTAGCGATAATAACTGCATAATATGGGTAATAATGCATGTTATATTGATAATAATATAAGTAATAAGTATAATTATTACAGTTCTAGCGATAATACCTCCATTATATGGGTAATAATGCATGTTATATTGATAATGATATAAGTAATAAGTATAATTATTACAGTTCTAGCGATAATAACTGCATAATATGGGTAATAATGCACGTTATATTGCTAATAATATAAGTAATGAGTACAATTATTACAGTTCTAGCGATAATAACTGCATAATATGGGTAATAATGCATGTTATATTGATAATAATATAAGTAATAAGTATAATTATTACAGTTCTAGCGATAATAACTGCATTATATGGGTAATAATGCATGTTATATTGATAATATTGGGAGTAATAAGTATATTTATTATAGTTCTAGCGATAATAACTGCAGAATATGGGTAATAATGCATGTTATATTGATAATAGTATAAGAAATAAGTATAATTATTACAGTTCCAGCGATAATACCTCCATTATATGGGTAATAATGCATGTTATATTGATGATAATGAAAGTAATACGTATATTTATTATAGTTCTTGCGATAATAACTGCATAATATGGGTAATAATGCATGTTATATTGAGAATAATATAAGTATTGAGTATAATTATTACAGTTCTGGCGATAATAACTGCATTATATGGGTAATAATGCACGTTATATTGCTAATAGTATTTAATAAGTATAATTATTACAGTTCTAGCGATAATACCTCCATTATATGGGTAATAATGCATGCTATATTGATAATGATATAAGTAATAAGTATAATTATTACAGTTCTAGCGATAATAACTGCATAATATGGGTAATAATGCACGTTATATTGATAATGATATAAGTAATAAGTATAATTATTACAGTTCTAGCGATAATAACTGCATAATATGGGTAATAATGCACGTTATATTGCTAATAATATAAGTAATGAGTACAATTATTACAGTTCTAGCGATAATAACTGCATAATATGGGTAATAATGCACGTTATATTGCTAATAATATAAGTAATAAGTATAATTATTACAGTTCTAGCAATAATACCTCCATTATATGGGTAATAATGCATGTTATATTGATAATAATATAAGTAATAAGTATAATTATTACAGTTCTAGCGATAATAACTGCATAATATGGGTAATAATGCATGTTATATTGATAATAATATAAGTAATAAGTAGAATTATTACAGTTCTAGCGATAATGCCTCCATTATATGGGTAATAATGCATGTTATATTGATAATGATATAAGTAAAAAGTATAATTATTACAGTTCTAGCGATAATAACTGCATAATATGGGTAATAATGCACGTTATATTGCTAATAATATAAGTAATGAGTACAATTATTACAGTTCTAGCGATAATAACTGCATAATATGGGTAATAATGCACGTTATATTGCTAATAATATAAGTAATAAGTATAATTATTACAGTTCTAGCAATAATACCTCCATTATATGGGTAATAATGCATGTTATATTGATAATAATATAAGTAATAAGTATAATTATTACAGTTCTAGCGATAATAACTGCATTATATGGGTAATAATGCATGTTATATTGATAATATTGGGAGTAATAAGTATATTTATTATAGTTCTAGCGATAATAACTGCAGAATATGGGTAATAATGCATGTTATATTGATAATAGTATAAGTAATAAGTATAATTATTACAGTTCTAGCGATAATAACTGCATAATATGGGTAATAATGTATGTTATATTGATGATAATAAAAGTAATACGTATATTTATTATAGTTCTAGCGATAATAACTGCATAATATGGGTAATAATGCATGTTATATTGATATCAATATAAGTAATAAGTATAATTATTACAGTTCTAGCGATAATAACTGCACTATATGGGTAATAATGCACGTTATATTGCTAACAATATAAGTGATAAGTATAATTATTACAGTTCTAGCGATAATAATAGTAAAATATGGCTAATAATGCATGTTATATTGATGATAATAAAAGTAATACGTATATTTATTACAGTTCTATCGATAATAACTGCATAATATGGGTAATAATGCATGTTATATTGATGATAATGAAAGTAGTAAGCATATTTATTACAGTTCTAGCGATAATAACTGCATTATATGCGTAATAATGCACGTTATATTGCTAATAATATAAGTAATGAGTATAATTATTACAGTTCTAGCGATAATAACTGCATTATATGGGTAATAATGCATGTTATATTGATGATAATGAAAGTAATACGTATATTTATTATAGTTCTTGCGATAATAACTGCATAATATGGGTAATAATGCATGTTATATTGAGAATAATATAAGTAATAAGTATAATTATTACAGTTCTGGCGATAATAACTGCATTATATGGGTAATAATGCACGTTATATTGCTAATAGTATTTAATAAGTATAATTATTACAGTTCTAGCGATAATACCTCCATTATATGGGTAATAATGCATGCTATATTGATAATGATATAAGTAATAAGTATAATTATTACAGTTCTAGCGATAATAACTGCATAATATGGGTAATAATGCACGTTATATTGCTAATAATATAAGTAATGAGTACAATTATTACAGTTCTAGCGATAATAACTGCATAATATGGGTAATAATGCACGTTATATTGCTAATAATATAAGTAATAAGTATAATTATTACAGTTCTAGAGATAATAACTGCATTATATGGGTAATAATGCATGTTATATTGATAATATTGGGAGTAATAAGTATATTTATTATAGTTCTAGCGATAATAACTGCAGAATATGGGTAATAATGCATGTTATATTGATAATAATATAAGTAATGAGTACAATTATTACAGTTCTAGCGATAATAACTGCATAATATGGGTAATAATGCACGTTATATTGCTAATAATATAAGTAATAAGTATAATTATTACAGTTCTAGCGATAATAACTGCATTATATGGGTAATAATGCATGTTATATTGATAATATTGAGAGTAATAAGCATATTTATTATAGTTCTAGCGATAATAACTGCAGAATATGGGTAATAATGCATGTTATATTGATAATAATATAAGTATTAAGTATAATTATTACAGTTCTGGCGATAATAACTGCATTATATGGGTAATAATGCACGTTATATTGCTAATAGTATTTAATAAGTATAATTATTACAGTTCTAGCGATAATACCTCCATTATATGGGTAATAATGCATGCTATATTGATAATGATATAAGTAATAAGTATAATTATTACAGTTCTAGCGATAATAACTGCATAATATGGGTACTAATGCACGTTATATTGATAATGATATAAGTAATAAGTATAATTATTACAGTTCTAGCGATAATAACTGCATAATATGGGTAATAATGCACGTTATATTGCTAATAATATAAGTAATGAGTACAATTATTACAGTTCTAGCGATAATAACTGCATAATATGGGTAATAATGCACGTTATATTGCTAATAATATAAGTAATAAGTATAATTATTACAGTTCTAGCAATAATACCTTCATTATATGGGTAATAATGCATGTTATATTGATAATAATATAAGTAATAAGTATAATTATTACAGTTCTAGCGATAATAACTGCATAATATGGGTAATAATGCATGTTATATTGATAATAATATAAGTAATAAGTAGAATTATTACAGTTGTAGCGATAATACCTCCATTATATGGGTAATAATGCATGTTATATTGATAATAATATAAGTATTAAGTATAATTATTACAGTTCTGGCGATAATAACTGCATTATATGGGTAATAATGCACGTTATATTGCTAATAGTATTTAATAAGTATAATTATTACAGTTCTAGCGATAATACCTCCATTATATGGGTAATAATGCATGCTATATTGATAATGATATAAGTAATAAGTATAATTATTACAGTTCTAGCGATAATAACTGCATAATATGGGTACTAATGCACGTTATATTGATAATGATATAAGTAATAAGTATAATTATTACAGTTCTAGCGATAATAACTGCATAATATGGGTAATAATGCACGTTATATTGCTAATAATATAAGTAATGAGTACAATTATTACAGTTCTAGCGATAATAACTGCATAATATGGGTAATAATGCACGTTATATTGCTAATAATATAAGTAATAAGTATAATTATTACAGTTCTAGCAATAATACCTTCATTATATGGGTAATAATGCATGTTATATTGATAATAATATAAGTAATAAGTATAATTATTACAGTTCTAGCGATAATAACTGCATAATATGGGTAATAATGCATGTTATATTGATAATAATATAAGTAATAAGTAGAATTATTACAGTTGTAGCGATAATACCTCCATTATATGGGTAATAATGCATGTTATATTGATAATGATATAAGTAAAAAGTATAATTATTACAGTTCTAGCGATAATAACTGCATAATATGGGTAATAATGCACGTTATATTGCTAATAATATAAGTAATGAGTACAATTATTACAGTTCTAGCGATAATAACTGCATAATATGGGTAATAATGCACGTTATATTGCTAATAATATAAGTAATAAGTATAATTATTACAGTTCTAGCAATAATACCTCCATTATATGGGTAATAATGCATGTTATATTGATAATAATATAAGTAATAAGTATAATTATTACAGTTCTAGCGATAATAACTGCATTATATGGGTAATAATGCATGTTATATTGATAATATTGGGAGTAATAAGTATATTTATTATAGTTCTAGCGATAATAACTGCAGAATATGGGTAATAATGCATGTTATATTGATAATAGTATAAGTAATAAGTATAATTATTACAGTTCTAGCGATAATAACTGCATAATATGGGTAATAATGTATGTTATATTGATGATAATAAAAGTAATACGTATATTTATTATAGTTCTAGCGATAATAACTGCATAATATGGGTAATAATGCATGTTATATTGATATCAATATAAGTAATAAGTATAATTATTACAGTTCTAGCGATAATAACTGCACTATATGGGTAATAATGCACGTTATATTGCTAACAATATAAGTGGTAAGTATAATTATTACAGTTCTAGCGATAATAATAGTAAAATATGGCTAATAATGCATGTTATATTGATGATAATAAAAGTAATACGTATATTTATTACAGTTCTATCGATAATAACTGCATAATATGGGTAATAATGCATGTTATATTGATGATAATGAAAGTAGTAAGCATATTTATTACAGTTCTAGCGATAATAACTGCATTATATGCGTAATAATGCACGTTATATTGCTAATAATATAAGTAATGAGTATAATTATTACAGTTCTAGCGATAATAACTGCATTATATGGGTAATAATGCATGTTATATTGATGATAATGAAAGTAATACGTATATTTATTATAGTTCTTGCGATAATAACTGCATAATATGGGTAATAATGCATGTTATATTGAGAATAATATAAGTAATAAGTATAATTATTACAGTTCTGGCGATAATAACTGCATTATATGGGTAATAATGCACGTTATATTGCTAATAGTATTTAATAAGTATAATTATTACAGTTCTAGCGATAATACCTCCATTATATGGGTAATAATGCATGCTATATTGATAATGATATAAGTAATAAGTATAATTATTACAGTTCTAGCGATAATAACTGCATAATATGGGTAATAATGCACGTTATATTGCTAATAATATAAGTAATGAGTACAATTATTACAGTTCTAGCGATAATAACTGCATAATATGGGTAATAATGCACGTTATATTGCTAATTATATAAGTAATAAGTATAATTATTACAGTTCTAGAGATAATAACTGCATTATATGGGTAATAATGCATGTTATATTGATAATATTGGGAGTAATAAGTATATTTATTATAGTTCTAGCGATAATAACTGCAGAATATGGGTAATAATGCATGTTATATTGATAATAGTATAAGTAATAAGTATAATTATTACAGTTCTAGCGATAATAACTGCATAATATGGGTAATAATGCATGTTATATTGATAATAATATAAGTAATAAGTAGAATTATTACAGTTCTAGCGATAATACCTCCATTATATGGGTAATAATGCATGTTATATTGATAATAATATAAGTAATAAGTATAATTATTACAGTTCTACCGATAACAACTGCATTACATGGGTAATAATGCACGTTATATTGCTAACAATATAAGTAATAAGTATAATTATTACAGTTCTAGCGATAATAACTGCATAATATGGGTAATAATGCATGTTATATTGATAATAATATAAGTAATAAGTATAATTATTACAGTTCTAGCGATAATACCTCCATTATATGGGTAATAATGCATGTTATATTGATAATGATATAAGTAATAAGTATAATTATTACAGTTCTAGCGATAATAACTGCATAATATGGGTAATAATGCACGTTATATTGCTAATAATATAAGTAATGAGTACAATTATTACAGTTCTAGCGATAATAACTGCATAATATGGGTAATAATGCATGTTATATTGATAATAATATAAGTAATAAGTATAATTATTACAGTTCTAGCGATAATAACTGCATTATATGGGTAATAATGCATGTTATATTGATAATATTGGGAGTAATAAGTATATTTATTATAGTTCTAGCGATAATAACTGCAGAATATGGGTAATAATGCATGTTATATTGATAATAGTATAAGTAATAAGTATAATTATTACCGTTCTAGCGATAATACCTCCATTATATGGGTAATAATGCATGTTATATTGATGATAATGAAAGTAATACGTATATTTATTATAGTTCTTGCGATAATAACTGCATAATATGGGTAATAATGCATGTTATATTGAGAATAATATAAGTATTAAGTATAATTATTACAGTTCTGGCGATAATAACTGCATTATATGGGTAATAATGCACGTTATATTGCTAATAGTATTTAATAAGTATAATTATTACAGTTCTAGCGATAATACCTCCATTGTATGGGTAATAATGCATGCTATATTGATAATGATATAAGTAATAAGTATAATTATTACAGTTCTAGCGATAATAACTGCATAATATGGGTAATAATGCACGTTATATTGATAATGATATAAGTAATAAGTATAATTATTACAGTTCTAGCGATAATAACTGCATAATATGGGTAATAATGCACGTTATATTGCTAATAATATAAGTAATGAGTACAATTATTACAGTTCTAGCGATAATAACTGCATAATATGGGTAATAATGCACGTTATATTGCTAATAATATAAGTAATAAGTATAATTATTACAGTTCTAGCAATAATACCTCCATTATATGGGTAATAATGCATGTTATATTGATAATAATATAAGTAATAAGTATAATTATTACAGTTCTAGCGATAATAACTGCATAATATGGGTAATAATGCATGTTATATTGATAATAATATAAGTAATAAGTAGAATTATTACAGTTCTAGCGATAATACCTCCATTATATGGGTAATAATGCATGTTATATTGATAATGATATAAGTAATAAGTATAATTATTACAGTTCTAGCGATAATAACTGCATAATATGGGTAATAATGCACGTTATATTGCTAATAATATAAGTAATGAGTACAATTATTACAGTTCTAGCGATAATAACTGCATAATATGGGTAATAATGCACGTTATATTGCTAATAATATAAGTAATAAGTATAATTATTACAGTTCTAGCAATAATACCCTCCATTATATGGGTAATAATGCATGTTATATTGATAAAAATATAAGTAATAAGTATAATTATTACAGTTCTAGCGATAATAACTGCATTATATGGGTAATAATGCATGTTATATTGATAATATTGGGAGTAATAAGTATATTTTATTATAGTTCTAGCGATAATAACTGCACTATATGGGTAATAATGCACGTTATATTGCTAACAATATAAGTGATAAGTATAATTATTACAGTTCTAGCGATAATAATAGTAAAATATGGCTAATAGTGCATGATATATTGATAATAGTAAAAGTAATAAGTATATTTATTACAGTTCTATCGATAATAACTGCATAATATGGGTAATAATGCATGTTATATTGATGATAATGAAAGTAGTAAGTATATTTATTACAGTTCTAGCGATAATAACTGCATTATATGCGTAATAATGCACGTTATATTGCTAATAATATAAGTAATGAGTATAATTATTACAGTTCTAGCGATAATAACTGCATTATATGGGTAATAATGCATGTTATATTGATGATAATGAAAGTAATACGTATATTTATTATAGTTCTTGCGATAATAACTGCATAATATGGGTAATAATGCATGTTATATTGAGAATAATATAAGTAATAAGTATAATTATTACAGTTCTGGCGATAATAACTGTATTATATGGGTAATAATGCACGTTATATTGCTAATAGTATTTAATAAGTATAATTATTACAGTTCTAGCGATAATACCTCCATTATATGGGTAATAATGCATGTTATTGATAATGATATAAGTAATATGTATAATTATTACAGTTCTAGCGATAATAACTGCATTATATGGGTAATAATGCACGTTATATTGCTAACAATATAAGTAATAAGTATAATTATTACAGTTCAAGCGATAATAACTGCATAATATGGGTAATAATGCATGTTATATTGATAATAATATAAGTAATAAGTATAATTATTACAGTTCTACCGATAACAACTGCATTACATGGGTAATAATGCACGTTATATTGCTAACAATATAAGTAATAAGTATAATTATTACAGTTCTAGCGATAATAACTGCATAATATGGGTAATAATGCATGTTATATTGATAATAATATAAGTAATAAGTATAATTATTACAGTTCTAGCGATAATACCTCCATTATATGGGTAATAATGCATGTTATATTGATAATGATATAAGTAATAAGTATAATTATTACAGTTCTAGCGATAATAACTGCATAATATGGGTAATAATGCATGTTATATTGATAATAATATAAGTAATAAGTATAATTATTACAGTTCTAGCGATAATACCTCCATTATATGGGTAATAATGCATGTTATATTGATAATGATATAAGTAATAAGTATAATTATTACAGTTCTAGCGATAATAACTGCATAATATGGGTAATAATGCACGTTATATTGCTAATAATATAAGTAATGAGTACAATTATTACAGTTCTAGCGATAATAACTGCATAATATGGGTAATAATGCATGTTATATTGATAATAATATAAGTAATATATATAATTATTACAGTTCTAGCGATAATAACTGCATTATATGGGTAATAATGCATGTTATATTGATAATATTGGGAGTAATAAGTATATTTATTATAGTTCTAGCGATAATAACTGCAGAATATGGGTAATAATGCATGTTATATTGATAATAGTATAAGTAATAAGTATAATTATTACAGTTCTAGCGATAATACCTCCATTATATGGGTAATAATGCATGTTATATTGATGATAATGAAAGTAATACGTATATTTATTATAGTTCTTGCGATAATAACTGCATAATATGGGTAATAATGCATGTTATATTGAGAATAATATAAGTATTAAGTATAATTATTACAGTTCTGGGCGATAATAACTGCATTATATGGGTAATAATGCACGTTATATTGCTAACAATATAAGTAATAAGTATAATTATTACAGTTCAAGCGATAATAACTGCATAATATGGGTAATAATGCATGTTATATTGATGATAATGAAGTAGTAAGTATATTTATTACAGTTCTAGCGATAATAACTGCATTATATGCGTAATAATGCACGTTATATTGCTAATAATATAAGTAATGAGTATAATTATTACAGTTCTAGCGATAATAACTGCATTATATGGGTAATAATGCATGTTATATTGATGATAATGAAAGTAATACGTATATTTATTATAGTTCTTGCGATAATAACTGCATAATATGGGTAATAATGCATGTTATATTGAGAATAATATAAGTAATAAGTATAATTATTACAGTTCTGGCGATAATAACTGTATTATATGGGTAATAATGCACGTTATATTGCTAATAGTATTTAATAAGTATAATTATTACAGTTCTAGCGATAATACCTCCATTATATGGGTAATAATGCATGTTATATTGATAATGATATAAGTAATAAGTATAATTATTACAGTTCTAGCGATAATAACTGCATTATATGGGTAATAATGCACGTTATATTGCTAACAATATAAGTAATAAGTATAATTATTACAGTTCAAGCGATAATAACTGCATAATATGGGTAATAATGCATGTTATATTGATAATAATATAAGTAATAAGTATAATTATTACAGTTCTACCGATAACAACTGCATTACATGGGTAATAATGCACGTTATATTGCTAACAATATAAGTAATAAGTATAATTATTACAGTTCTAGCGATAATAACTGCATAATATGGGTAATAATGCATGTTATATTGATAATAATATAAGTAATAAGTATAATTATTACAGTTCTAGCGATAATACCTCCATTATATGGGTAATAATGCATGTTATATTGATAATGATATAAGTAATAAGTATAATTATTACAGTTCTAGCGATAATAACTGCATAATATGGGTAATAATGCATGTTATATTGATAATAATATAAGTAATAAGTATAATTATTACAGTTCTAGCGATAATACCTCCATTATATGGGTAATAATGCATGTTATATTGATAATGATATAAGTAATAAGTATAATTATTACAGTTCTAGCGATAATAACTGCATAATATGGGTAATAATGCACGTTATATTGCTAATAATATAAGTAATGAGTACAATTATTACAGTTCTAGCGATAATAACTGCATAATATGGGTAATAATGCATGTTATATTGATAATAATATAAGTAATAAGTATAATTATTACAGTTCTAGCGATAATAACTGCATTATATGGGTAATAATGCATGTTATATTGATAATATTGGGAGTAATAAGTATATTTATTATAGTTCTAGCGATAATAACTGCAGAATATGGGTAATAATGCATGTTATATTGATAATAGTATAAGTAATAAGTATAATTATTACAGTTCTAGCGATAATACCTCCATTATATGGGTAATAATGCATGTTATATTGATGATAATGAAAGTAATACGTATATTTATTATAGTTCTTGCGATAATAACTGCATAATATGGGTAATAATGCATGTTATATTGAGAATAATATAAGTATTAAGTATAATTATTACAGTTCTGGCGATAATAACTGCATTATATGGGTAATAATGCACGTTATATTGCTAATAGTACTTAATAAGTATAATTATTACAGTTCTAGCGATAATACCTCCATTATATGGGTAATAATGCATGCTATATTGATAATGATATAAGTAATAAGTATAATTATTACAGTTCTAGCGATAATAACTGCATAATATGGGTAATAATGCACGTTATATTGCTAATAATATAAGTAATGAGTACAATTATTACAGTTCTAGCGATAATAACTGCATAATATGGGTAATAATGCACGTTATATTGCTAATAATATAAGTAATAAGTATAATTATTACAGTTCTAGCGATAATAACTGCATTATATGGGTAATAATGCATGTTATATTGATAATATTGGGAGTAATAAGTATATTTATTATAGTTCTAGCGATAATAACTGCAGAATATGGGTAATAATGCATGTTATATTGATAATAGTATAAGTAATAAGTATAATTATTACAGTTCTAGCGATAATAACTGCATTATATGGGTAATAATGCACGTTATATTGATAATGATATAAGTAATAAGTATAATTATTACAGTTCTAGCGATAATAACTGCATAATATGGGTAATAATGCACGTTATATTGCTAATAATATAAGTAATGAGTACAATTATTACAGTTCTAGCGATAATAACTGCATAATATGGGTAATAATGCACGTTATATTGCTAATAATATAAGTAATAAGTATAATTATTACAGTTCTAGCGATAATAACTGCATTATATGGGTAATAATGCATGTTATATTGATAATATCGGGAGTAATAAGTATAATTATTATAGTTCTAGCGATAATAATAGTAAAATATGGCAAATAGTGCATGTTATATTGATAATAATAAAAGTAATAAATATATTTATTACAGTTCTATCGATAATAAAAGTAATACGTATATTTATTATAGTTCTAGCGATAATAACTGCATAATGTGGATAATAATGCATGTTATATTGATGATAATGAAAGTAGTAAGTATATTTATTACAGTTCTAGCGATAATAACTGCATTATATGCGTAATAATGCACGTTATATTGCTAATAATATAAGTAATGAGTATAATTATTACAGTTCTAGCGATAATAACTGCATTATATGGGTAATAATGCATGTTATATTGATGATAATGAAAGTAATACGTATATTTATTATAGTTCTTGCGATAATAACTGCATAATATGGGTAATAATGCATGTTATATTGAGAATAATATAAGTAATAAGTATAATTATTACAGTTCTGGCGATAATAACTGTATTATATGGGTAATAATGCACGTTATATTGCTAATAGTATTTAATAAGTATAATTATTACAGTTCTAGCGATAATACCTCCATTATATGGGTAATAATGCATGTTATATTGATAATGATATAAGTAATAAGTATAATTATTACAGTTCTAGCGATAATAACTGCATTATATGGGTAATAATGCACGTTATATTGCTAACAATATAAGTAATAAGTATAATTATTACAGTTCAAGCGATAATAACTGCATAATATGGGTAATAATGCATGTTATATTGATAATAATATAAGTAATAAGTATAATTATTACAGTTCTACCGATAACAACTGCATTACATGGGTAATAATGCACGTTATATTGCTAACAATATAAGTAATAAGTATAATTATTACAGTTCTAGCGATAATAACTGCATAATATGGGTAATAATGCATGTTATATTGATAATAATATAAGTAATAAGTATAATTATTACAGTTCTAGCGATAATACCTCCATTATATGGGTAATAATGCATGTTATATTGATAATAATATAAGTAATGAGTACAATTATTACAGTTCTAGCGATAATAACTGCATAATATGGGTAATAATGCATGTTATATTGATAATAATATAAGTAATATATATAATTATTACAGTTCTAGCGATAATAACTGCATTATATGGGTAATAATGCATGTTATATTGATAATATTGGGAGTAATAAGTATATTTATTATAGTTCTAGCGATAATAACTGCAGAATATGGGTAATAATGCATGTTATATTGATAATAGTATAAGTAATAAGTATAATTATTACAGTTCTAGCGATAATACCTCCATTATATGGGTAATAATGCATGTTATATTGATGATAATGAAAGTAATACGTATATTTATTATAGTTCTTGCGATAATAACTGCATAATATGGGTAATAATGCATGTTATATTGAGAATAATATAAGTATTAAGTATAATTATTACAGTTCTGGCGATAATAACTGCATTATATGGGTAATAATGCACGTTATATTGCTAACAATATAAGTAATAAGTATAATTATTACAGTTCAAGCGATAATAACTGCATAATATGGGTAATAATGCATGTTATATTGATGATAATGAAAGTAGTAAGTATATTTATTACAGTTCTAGCGATAATAACTGCATTATATGCGTAATAATGCACGTTATATTGCTAATAATATAAGTAATGAGTATAATTATTACAGTTCTAGCGATAATAACTGCATTATATGGGTAATAATGCATGTTATATTGATGATAATGAAAGTAATACGTATATTTATTATAGTTCTTGCGATAATAACTGCATAATATGGGTAATAATGCATGTTATATTGAGAATAATATAAGTAATAAGTATAATTATTACAGTTCTGGCGATAATAACTGTATTATATGGGTAATAATGCACGTTATATTGCTAATAGTATTTAATAAGTATAATTATTACAGTTCTAGCGATAATACCTCCATTATATGGGTAATAATGCATGTTATATTGATAATGATATAAGTAATAAGTATAATTATTACAGTTCTAGCGATAATAACTGCATTATATGGGTAATAATGCACGTTATATTGCTAACAATATAAGTAATAAGTATAATTATTACAGTTCAAGCGATAATAACTGCATAATATGGGTAATAATGCATGTTATATTGATAATAATATAAGTAATAAGTATAATTATTACAGTTCTACCGATAACAACTGCATTACATGGGTAATAATGCACGTTATATTGCTAACAATATAAGTAATAAGTATAATTATTACAGTTCTAGCGATAATAAATGCATAATATGGGTAATAATGCATGTTATATTGATAATAATATAAGTAATAAGTATAATTATGACAGTACTAGCGATAATACCTCCATTATATGGGTAATAATGCATGTTATATTGATAATGATATAAGTAATAAGTATAATTATTACAGTTCTAGCGATAATAACTGCATAATATGGGTAATAATGCATGTTATATTGATAATAATATAAGTAATAAGTATAATTATTACAGTTCTAGCGATAATACCTCCATTATATGGGTAATAATGCATGTTATATTGATAATGATATAAGTAATAAGTATAATTATTACAGTTCTAGCGATAATAACTGCATAATATGGGTAATAATGCACGTTATATTGCTAATAATATAAGTAATGAGTACCATTATTACAGTTCTAGCGATAATAACTGCATAATATGGGTAATAATGCATGTTATATTGATAATAATATAAGTAATAAGTATAATTATTACAGTTCTAGCGATAATAACTGCATTATATGGGTAATAATGCATGTTATATTGATAATATTGGGAGTAATAAGTATATTTATTATAGTTCTAGCGATAATAACTGCAGAATATGGGTAATAATGCATGTTATATTGATAATAGTATAAGTAATAAGTATAATTATTACAGTTCTAGCGATAATACCTCCATTATATGGGTAATAATGCATGTTATATTGATGATAATGAAAGTAATACGTATATTTATTATAGTTCTTGCGATAATAACTGCATAATATGGGTAATAATGCATGTTATATTGAGAATAATATAAGTATTAAGTATAATTATTACAGTTCTGGCGATAATAACTGCATTATATGGGTAATAATGCACGTTATATTGCTAATAGTACTTAATAAGTATAATTATTACAGTTCTAGCGATAATACCTCCATTATATGGGTAATAATGCATGCTATATTGATAATGATATAAGTAATAAGTATAATTATTACAGTTCTAGCGATAATAACTGCATAATATGGGTAATAATGCACGTTATATTGCTAATAATATAAGTAATGAGTACAATTATTACAGTTCTAGCGATAATAACTGCATAATATGGGTAATAATGCACGTTATATTGCTAATAATATAAGTAATAAGTATAATTATTACAGTTCTAGCGATAATAACTGCATTATATGGGTAATAATGCATGTTATATTGATAATATTGGGAGTAATAAGTATATTTATTATAGTTCTAGCGATAATAACTGCAGAATATGGGTAATAATGCATGTTATATTGATAATAGTATAAGTAATAAGTATAATTATTACAGTTCTAGCGATAATAACTGCATTATATGGGTAATAATGCACGTTATATTGATAATGATATAAGTAATAAGTATAATTATTACAGTTCTAGCGATAATAACTGCATAATATGGGTAATAATGCACGTTATATTGCTAATAATATAAGTAATGAGTACAATTATTACAGTTCTAGCGATAATAACTGCATAATATGGGTAATAATGCACGTTATATTGCTAATAATATAAGTAATAAGTATAATTATTACAGTTCTAGCGATAATAACTGCATTATATGGGTAATAATGCATGTTATATTGATAATATCGGGAGTAATAAGTATAATTATTATAGTTCTAGCGATAATAATAGTAAAATATGGCAAATAGTGCATGTTATATTGATAATAATAAAAGTAATAAATATATTTATTACAGTTCTATCGATAATAAAAGTAATACGTATATTTATTATAGTTCTAGCGATAATAACTGCATAATGTGGATAATAATGCATGTTATATTGATAGTAATCTAAGTAATAAGTATAATTATTACAGTTCTAGCGATAATAACTGCATTATATGGGTAATAATGCATGTTATATTGATAATATCGGGAGTAATAAGTATAATTATTATAGTACTAGCGATAATAATAGTAAAATATGGCAAATAGTGCATGTTATATTGATAATAATAAAAGTAATAAGTATATTTATTACAGTTCTATCGATAATAACTGCATAATATGGGTAATAATGCATGTTATATTGATGATAATAAAAGTAATACGTATATTTATTATAGTTCTAGCGATAATAACTGCATAATATGGGTAATAATGCATGTTATATTGATAATAATCTAAGTAATAAGTATAATTATTAGAGTTCAAGCGATAATAACTGCATAATATGGGTAATAATGCATGTTATATTGATAATAATATAAGTAATAAGTATAATTATTACAGTTCTAGCGATAATAACTGCATTATATGGGTAATAATGCACGTTATATTGCTAACAATATAAGTAATAAGTATAATTATTACAGTTCTAGCGATAATAACTGCATAATATGGGTAATAATGCACGTTATATTGCTAATAATATAAGTAATGAGTACAATTATTACAGTTCTAGCGATAATAACTGCATAATATGGGTAATAATGCACGTTATATTGATAATAATATAAGTAATAAGTATAATTATTACAGTTCTAGCGATAATACCTCCATTATATGGGTAATAATGCATGTTATATTGATAATGATATAAGTAATAAGTATAATTATTACAGTTCTAGCGATAATAACTGCATAATATGGGTAATAATGCATGTTATATTGATAATAATATAAGTAATAAGTATAATTATTACAGTTCTAGCGATAATACCTCCATTATATGGGTAATAATGCATGTTATATTGATAATGATATAAGTAATAAGTATAATTATTACAGTTCTAGCGATAATAACTGCATAATATGGGTAATAATGCACGTTATATTGCTAATAATATAAGTAATGAGTACCATTATTACAGTTCTAGCGATAATAACTGCATAATATGGGTAATAATGCATGTTATATTGATAATAATATAAGTAATAAGTATAATTATTACAGTTCTAGCGATAATAACTGCATTATATGGGTAATAATGCATGTTATATTGATAATATTGGGAGTAATAAGTATATTTATTATAGTTCTAGCGATAATAACTGCAGAATATGGGTAATAATGCATGTTATATTGATAATAGTATAAGTAATAAGTATAATTATTACAGTTCTAGCGATAATACCTCCATTATATGGGTAATAATGCATGTTATATTGATGATAATGAAAGTAATACGTATATTTATTATAGTTCTTGCGATAATAACTGCATAATATGGGTAATAATGCATGTTATATTGAGAATAATATAAGTATTAAGTATAATTATTACAGTTCTGGCGATAATAACTGCATTATATGGGTAATAATGCACGTTATATTGCTAATAGTACTTAATAAGTATAATTATTACAGTTCTAGCGATAATACCTCCATTATATGGGTAATAATGCATGCTATATTGATAATGATATAAGTAATAAGTATAATTATTACAGTTCTAGCGATAATAACTGCATAATATGGGTAATAATGCACGTTATATTGCTAATAATATAAGTAATGAGTACAATTATTACAGTTCTAGCGATAATAACTGCATAATATGGGTAATAATGCACGTTATATTGCTAATAATATAAGTAATAAGTATAATTATTACAGTTCTAGCGATAATAACTGCATTATATGGGTAATAATGCATGTTATATTGATAATATTGGGAGTAATAAGTATATTTATTATAGTTCTAGCGATAATAACTGCAGAATATGGGTAATAATGCATGTTATATTGATAATAGTATAAGTAATAAGTATAATTATTACAGTTCTAGCGATAATAACTGCATTATATGGGTAATAATGCACGTTATATTGATAATGATATAAGTAATAAGTATAATTATTACAGTTCTAGCGATAATAACTGCATAATATGGGTAATAATGCACGTTATATTGCTAATAATATAAGTAATGAGTACAATTATTACAGTTCTAGCGATAATAACTGCATAATATGGGTAATAATGCACGTTATATTGCTAATAATATAAGTAATAAGTATAATTATTACAGTTCTAGCGATAATAACTGCATTATATGGGTAATAATGCATGTTATATTGATAATATCGGGAGTAATAAGTATAATTATTATAGTTCTAGCGATAATAATAGTAAAATATGGCAAATAGTGCATGTTATATTGATAATAATAAAAGTAATAAATATATTTATTACAGTTCTATCGATAATAAAAGTAATACGTATATTTATTATAGTTCTAGCGATAATAACTGCATAATGTGGATAATAATGCATGTTATATTGATAGTAATCTAAGTAATAAGTATAATTATTACAGTTCTAGCGATAATAACTGCATTATATGGGTAATAATGCATGTTATATTGATAATATCGGGAGTAATAAGTATAATTATTATAGTTCTAGCGATAATAATAGTAAAATATGGCAAATAGTGCATGTTATATTGATAATAATAAAAGTAATAAGTATATTTATTACAGTTCTATCGATAATAACTGCATAATATGGGTAATAATGCATGTTATATTGATGATAATAAAAGTAATACGTATATTTATTATAGTTCTAGCGATAATAACTGCATAATATGGGTAATAATGCATGTTATATTGATAATAATCCAAGTAATAAGTATAATTATTAGAGTTCAAGCGATAATAACTGCATAATATGGGTAATAATGCATGTTATATTGATAATAATATAAGTAATAAGTATAATTATTACAGTTCTAGCGATAATAACTGCATTATATGGGTAATAATGCACGTTATATTGCTAACAATATAAGTAATAAGTATAATTATTACAGTTCTAGCGATAATAACTGCATAATATGGGTAATAATGCACGTTATATTGCTAATAATATAAGTAATGAGTACAATTATTACAGTTCTAGCGATAATAACTGCATAATATGGGTAATAATGCACGTTATATTGCTAATAATATAAGTAATAAGTATAATTATTACAGTTCTAGCAATAATACCTCCATTATATGGGTAATAATGCATGTTATATTGATAATAATATAAGTAATAAGTATAATTATTACAGTTCTAGCGATAATAACTGCATTATATGGGTAATAATGCATGTTATATTGATAATATTGGGAGTAATAAGTATATTTATTATAGTTCTAGCGATAATAACTGCAGAAAATGGGTAATAATGCATGTTATATTGATAATAGTATAAGTAGTAAGTATATTTATTACAGTTCTAGCGATAATAACTGCATTATATGCGTAATAATGCACGTTATATTGCTAATAATATAAGTAATGAGTATAATTATTACAGTTCTAGCGATAATAACTGCATTATATGGGTAATAATGCATGTTATATTGATGATAATGAAAGTAATACGTATATTTATTATAGTTCTTGCGATAATAACTGCATAATATGGGTAATAATGCATGTTATATTGAGAATAATATAAGTATTAAGTATAATTATTACAGTTCTGGCGATAATAACTGCATTATATGGGTAATAATGCACGTTATATTGCTAATAGTATTTAATAAGTATAATTATTACAGTTCTAGCGATAATACCTCCATTATATGGGTAATAATGCATGCTATATTGATAATGATATAAGTAATAAGTATAATTATTACAGTTCTAGCGATAATAATAGTAAAATATGGCTAATAGTGCATGATATATTGATAATAGTAAAAGTAATAAGTATATTTATTACAGTTCTATCGATAATAACTGCATAATATGGGTAATAATGCATGTTATATTGATGATAATGAAAGTAGTAAGTATATTTATTACAGTTCTAGCGATAATAACTGCATTATATGCGTAATAATGCACGTTATATTGCTAATAATATAAGTAATGAGTATAATTATTACAGTTCTAGCGATAATAACTGCATTATATGGGTAATAATGCATGTTATATTGATGATAATGAAAGTAATACGTATATTTATTATAGTTCTTGCGATAATAACTGCATAATATGGGTAATAATGCATGTTATATTGAGAATAATATAAGAAATAAGTATAATTATTACAGTTCTGGCGATAATAACTGTATTATATTGGTAATAATGCACGTTATATTGCTAATAGTATTTAATAAGTATAATTATTACAGTTCTAGCGATAATACCTCCATTATACGGGTAATAATGCATGTTATATTGATAATGATATAAGTAATAAGTATAATTATTACAGTTCTAGCGATAATAACTGCATTATATGGGTAATAATGCACGTTATATTGCTAACAATATAAGTAATAAGTATAATTATTACAGTTCAAGCGATAATAACTGCATAATATGGGTAATAATGCATGTTATATTGATAATAATATAAGTAATAAGTATAATTATTACAGTTCTACCGATAACAACTGCATTACATGGGTAATAATGCACGTTATATTGCTAACAATATAAGTAATAAGTATAATTATTACAGTTCTAGCGATAATAACTGCATAATATGGGTAATAATGCATGTTATATTGATAATAATATAAGTAATAAGTATAATTATTACAGTTCTAGCGATAATACCTCCATTATATGGGTAATAATGCATGTTATATTGATAATGATGTAAGTAATAAGTATAATTATTACAGTTCTAGCGATAATAACTGCATTATATGGGTAATAATGCATGTTATATTGATAATATTGGGAGTAATAAGTATATTTATTATAGTTCTAGCGATAATAACTGCAGAATATGGGTAATAATGCATGTTATATTGATAATAGTATAAGTAATAAGTATAATTATTACAGTTCTAGCGATAATAACTGCATTATATGGGTAATAATGCACGTTATATTGATAATGATATAAGTAATAAGTATAATTATTACAGTTCTAGCGATAATAACTGCATAATATGGGTAATAATGCACGTTATATTGCTAATAATATAAGTAATGAGTACAATTATTACAGTTCTAGCGATAATAACTGCATAATATGGGTAATAATGCACGTTATATTGCTAATAATATAAGTAATAAGTATAATTATTACAGTTCTAGCGATAATAACTGCATTATATGGGTAATAATGCATGTTATATTGATAATATTGGGAGTAATAAGTATATTTATTATAGTTCTAGCGATAATAACTGCAGAATATGGGTAATAATGCATGTTATATTGATAATAGTATAAGTAATAAGTATAATTATTACAGTTCTAGCGATAATAACTGCATTATATGGGTAATAATGCACGTTATATTGCTAATAATGTAAGTAATAAGTATAATTATTACAGTTCTAGCGATAATAACTGTATTATATGGGTAATAATGCATGTTATATTGATAATATCGGGAGTAATAAGTATAATTATTATAGTTCTAGCGATAATAATAGTAAAATATGGCAAATAGTGCATGTTATATTGATAATAATAAAAGTAATAAATATATTTATTACAGTTCTATCGATAATAAAAGTAATACGTATATTTATTATAGTTCTAGCGATAATAACTGCATAATGTGGATAATAATGCATGTTATATTGATAATAATCTAAGTAATAAGTATAATTATTACAGTTCTAGCGATAATAACTGCATTATATGGGTAATAATGCCTGTTATATTGATAATATCGGGAGTAATAAGTATAATTATTATAGTTCTAGCGATAATAATAGTAAAATATGGCAAATAGTGCATGTTATATTGATAATAATAAAAGTAATAAGTATATTTATTACAGTTCTATCGATAATAACTGCATAATATGGGTAATAATGCATGTTATATTGATGATAATAAAAGTAATACGTATATTTATTATAGTTCTAGCGATAATAACTGCATAATATGGGTAATAATGCATGTTATATTGATAATAATCTAAGTAATAAGTATAATTATTAGAGTTCAAGCGATAATAACTGCATAATATGGGTAATAATGCATGTTATATTGATAATAATATAAGTAATAAGTATAGTTATTACAGTTCTAGCGATAATAACTGCATTATATGGGTAATAATGCACGTTATATTGCTAACAATATAAGTAATAAGTATAATTATTACAGTTCTAGCGATAATAACTGCATAATATGGGTAATAATGCACGTTATATTGCTAATAATATAAGTAATGAGTACAATTATTACAGTTCTAGCGATAATAACTGCAGAATATGGGTAATAATGCATGTTATATTGATAATAGTATAAGTAATAAGTATAATTATTACAGTTCTAGCGATAATACCTCCATTATATGGGTAATAATGCATGTTATATTGATGATAATGAAAGTAATACGTATATTTATTATAGTTCTTGCGATAATAACTGCATAATATGGGTAATAATGCATGTTATATTGAGAATAATATAAGTATTAAGTATAATTATTACAGTTCTGGCGATAATAACTGCATTATATGGGTA
Organism: Megachile leachella; assembly: GCA_963576845.1. Lineage (NCBI taxonomy): Eukaryota > Metazoa > Arthropoda > Insecta > Hymenoptera > Megachilidae > Megachile > Megachile leachella. The sequence goes on along the minus strand of CAUYWW010000146.1, from coordinate 1,426,299 downwards.
ATAATGCACGTTATATTGCTAATAGTATTTAATAAGTATAATTATTACAGTTCTAGCGATAATACCTCCATTATATGGGTAATAATGCATGCTATATTGATAATGATATAAGTAATAAGTATAATTATTACAGTTCTAGCGATAATAACTGCATAATATGGGTAATAATGCACGTTATATTGCTAATAATATAAGTAATGAGTACAATTATTACAGTTCTAGCGATAATAACTGCATAATATGGGTAATAATGCACGTTATATTGCTAATAATATAAGTAATAAGTATAATTATTACAGTTCTAGCGATAATAACTGCATTATATGGGTAATAATGCATGTTATATTGATAATATTGGGAGTAATAAGTATATTTATTATAGTTCTAGCGATAATAACTGCAGAATATGGGTAATAATGCATGTTATATTGATAATAGTATAAGTAATAAGTATAATTATTACAGTTCTAGCGATAATAACTGCATTATATGGGTAATAATGCACGTTATATTGATAATGATATAAGTAATAAGTATAATTATTACAGTTCTAGCGATAATAACTGCATAATATGGGTAATAATGCACGTTATATTGCTAATAATATAAGTAATGAGTACAATTATTACAGTTCTAGCGATAATAACTGCATAATATGGGTAATAATGCACGTTATATTGCTAATAATATAAGTAATAAGTATAATTATTACAGTTCTAGCGATAATAACTGCATTATATGGGTAATAATGCATGTTATATTGATAATATCGGGAGTAATAAGTATAATTATTATAGTTCTAGCGATAATAATAGTAAAATATGGCAAATAGTGCATGTTATATTGATAATAATAAAAGTAATAAATATATTTATTACAGTTCTATCGATAATAAAAGTAATACGTATATTTATTATAGTTCTAGCGATAATAACTGCATAATGTGGATAATAATGCATGTTATATTGATAATAATCTAAGTAATAAGTATAATTATTACAGTTCTAGCGATAATAACTGCATTATATGGGTAATAATGCATGTTATATTGATAATATCGGGAGTAGTAAGTATAATTATTATAGTTCTAGCGATAATAATAGTAAAATATGGCAAATAGTGCATGTTATATTGATAATAATAAAAGTAATAAGTATATTTATTACAGTTCTATCGATAATAACTGCATAATATGGGTAATAATGCATGTTATATTGATGATAATAAAAGTAATACGTATATTTATTATAGTTCTAGCGATAATAACTGCATAATATGGGTAATAATGCATGTTATATTGATAATAATATAAGTAATAAGTATAGTTATTACAGTTCTAGCGATAATAACTGCATTATATGGGTAATAATGCACGTTATATTGCTAACAATATAAGTAATAAGTATAATTATTACAGTTCTAGCGATAATAACTGCATAATATGGGTAATAATGCACGTTATATTGCTAATAATATAAGTAATGAGTACAATTATTACAGTTCTAGCGATAATAACTGCATAATATGGGTAATAATGCACGTTATATTGCTAATAATATAAGTAATAAGTATAATTATTACAGTTCTAGCAATAATACCTCCATTATATGGGTAATAATGCATGTTATATTGATAATAATATAAGTAATAAGTATAATTATTACAGTTCTAGCGATAATAACTGCATTATATGGGTAATAATGCATGTTATATTGATAATATAGGGAGTAATAAGTATATTTATTATAGTTCTAGCGATAATAACTGCAGAATATGGGTAATAATGCATGTTATATTGATAATAGTATAAGTAATAAGTATAATTATTACAGTTCTAGCGATAATAACTGCATAATATGGGTAATAATGCATGTTATATTGATGATAATAAAAGTAATACGTATATTTATTATAGTTCTAGCGATAATAACTGCATAATATGGGTAATAATGCATGTTATATTGATATCAATATAAGTAATAAGTATAATTATTACAGTTCTAGCGATAATAACTGCACTATATGGGTAATAATGCACGTTATATTGCTAACAATATAAGTGATAAGTATAATTATTACAGTTCTAGCGATAATAATAGTAAAATATGGCTAATAGTGCATGATATATTGATAATAGTAAAAGTAATAAGTATATTTATTACAGTTCTATCGATAATAACTGCATAATATGGGTAATAATGCATGTTATATTGATGATAATGAAAGTAGTAAGTATATTTATTACAGTTCTAGCGATAATAACTGCATTATATGCGTAATAATGCACGTTATATTGCTAATAATATAAGTAATGAGTATAATTATTACAGTTCTAGCGATAATAACTGCATTATATGGGTAATAATGCATGTTATATTGATGATAATGAAAGTAATACGTATATTTATTATAGTTCTTGCGATAATAACTGCATAATATGGGTAATAATGCATGTTATATTGAGAATAATATAAGTATTAAGTATAATTATTACAGTTCTGGCGATAATAACTGCATTATATGGGTAATAATGCACGTTATATTGCTAATAATATAAGTAATAAGTATAATTATTACAGTTCTAGCGATAATAACTGCATTATATGGGTAATAATGCATGTTATATTGATAATATTGGGAGTAATAAGTATATTTATTATAGTTCTAGCGATAATAACTGCAGAATATGGGTAATAATGCATGTTATATTGATAATAGTATAAGTAATAAGTATAATTATTACAGTTCTAGCGATAATACCTCCAGTATATGGGTAATAATGCATGTTATATTGATAATAATATAAGTAATAAGTATATTTATTACAGTTCTATCGATAATAACTCCATAATATGGGTAATAATGCATGTTATATTGATAATAATAAAAGTAATAAATATATTTATTACAGTTCTATCGATAATAAAAGTAATACGTATATTTATTATAGTTCTAGCGATAATAACTGCATAATGTGGGTAATAATGCATGTTATATTGATAATAATATAAGTAATAAGTATAATTATTATAGTTCTAGCAATAATACCTCCATTATATGGGTAATAATGCATGTTATATTGATAATAATATAAGTAATAAGTATAATTATTACAGTTCTAGCGATAATAACTGCATTATATGGGTAATAATGCATGTTATATTGATAATATAGGGAGTAATAAGTATATTTATTATAGTTCTAGCGATAATAACTGCAGAATATGGGTAATAATGCATGTTATATTGATAATAGTATAAGTAATAAGTATAATTATTACAGTTCTAGCGATAATAACTGCATAATATGGGTAATAATGCATGTTATATTGATGATAATAAAAGTAATACGTATATTTATTATAGTTCTAGCGATAATAACTGCATAATATGGGTAATAATGCATGTTATATTGATATCAATATAAGTAATAAGTATAATTATTACAGTTCTAGCGATAATAACTGCACTATATGGGTAATAATGCACGTTATATTGCTAACAATATAAGTGATAAGTATAATTATTACAGTTCTAGCGATAATAATAGTAAAATATGGCTAATAGTGCATGATATATTGATAATAGTAAAAGTAATAAGTATATTTATTACAGTTCTATCGATAATAACTGCATAATATGGGTAATAATGCATGTTATATTGATGATAATGAAAGTAGTAAGTATATTTATTACAGTTCTAGCGATAATAACTGCATTATATGCGTAATAATGCACGTTATATTGCTAATAATATAAGTAATGAGTATAATTATTACAGTTCTAGCGATAATAACTGCATTATATGGGTAATAATGCATGTTATATTGATGATAATGAAAGTAATACGTATATTTATTATAGTTCTAGCGATAATACCTCCATTATATGGGTAATAATGCATGTTATATTGATAATAATATAAGTAATAAGTATAATTATTACAGTTCTAGCGATAATACCTCCATTATATGGGTAATAATGCATGTTATATTGATAATGATGTAAGTAATAAGTATAATTATTACAGTTCTAGCGATAATAACTGCATAATATGGGTAATAATGCACGTTATATTGCTAATAATATAAGTAATGAGTACAATTATTACAGTTCTAGCGATAATAACTGCAGAATATGGGTAATAATGCATGTTATATTGATAATAGTATAAGTAATAAGTATAATTATTACAGTTCTAGCGATAATACCTCCATTATATGGGTAATAATGCATGTTATATTGATGATAATGAAAGTAATACGTATATTTATTATAGTTCTTGCGATAATAACTGCATAATATGGGTATTAATGCATGTTATATTGAGAATAATATAAGTATTAAGTATAATTATTACAGTTCTGGCGATAATAACTGCATTATATGGGTAATAATGCACGTTATATTGCTAATAGTATTTAATAAGTATAATTATTACAGTTCTAGCGATAATACCTCCATTATATGGGTAATAATGCATGCTATATTGATAATGATATAAGTAATAAGTATAATTATTACAGTTCTAGCGATAATAACTGCATAATATGGGTAATAATGCACGTTATATTGCTAATAATATAAGTAATGAGTACAATTATTACAGTTCTAGCGATAATAACTGCATAATATGGGTAATAATGCACGTTATATTGCTAATAATATAAGTAATAAGTATAATTATTACAGTTCTAGCGATAATAACTGCATTATATGGGTAATAATGCATGTTATATTGATAATATTGGGAGTAATAAGTATATTTATTATAGTTCTAGCGATAATAACTGCAGAATATGGGTAATAATGCATGTTATATTGATAATAGTATAAGTAATAAGTATAATTATTACAGTTCTAGCGATAATAACTGCATTATATGGGTAATAATGCACGTTATATTGATAATGATATAAGTAATAAGTATAATTATTACAGTTCTAGCGATAATAACTGCATAATATGGGTAATAATGCACGTTATATTGCTAATAATATAAGTAATGAGTACAATTATTACAGTTCTAGCGATAATAACTGCATAATATGGGTAATAATGCACGTTATATTGCTAATAATATAAGTAATAAGTATAATTATTACAGTTCTAGCGATAATAACTGCATTATATGGGTAATAATGCATGTTATATTGATAATATCGGGAGTAATAAGTATAATTATTATAGTTCTAGCGATAATAATAGTAAAATATGGCAAATAGTGCATGTTATATTGATAATAATAAAAGTAATAAATATATTTATTACAGTTCTATCGATAATAAAAGTAATACGTATATTTATTATAGTTCTAGCGATAATAACTGCATAATGTGGATAATAATGCATGTTATATTGATAATAATCTAAGTAATAAGTATAATTATTACAGTTCTAGCGATAATAACTGCATTATATGGGTAATAATGCATGTTATATTGATAATATCGGGAGTAGTAAGTATAATTATTATAGTTCTAGCGATAATAATAGTAAAATATGGCAAATAGTGCATGTTATATTGATAATAATAAAAGTAATAAGTATATTTATTACAGTTCTATCGATAATAACTGCATAATATGGGTAATAATGCATGTTATATTGATGATAATAAAAGTAATACGTATATTTATTATAGTTCTAGCGATAATAACTGCATAATATGGGTAATAATGCATGTTATATTGATAATAATATAAGTAATAAGTATAGTTATTACAGTTCTAGCGATAATAACTGCATTATATGGGTAATAATGCACGTTATATTGCTAACAATATAAGTAATAAGTATAATTATTACAGTTCTAGCGATAATAACTGCATAATATGGGTAATAATGCACGTTATATTGCTAATAATATAAGTAATGAGTACAATTATTACAGTTCTAGCGATAATAACTGCATAATATGGGTAATAATGCACGTTATATTGCTAATAATATAAGTAATAAGTATAATTATTACAGTTCTAGCAATAATACCTCCATTATATGGGTAATAATGCATGTTATATTGATAATAATATAAGTAATAAGTATAATTATTACAGTTCTAGCGATAATAACTGCATTATATGGGTAATAATGCATGTTATATTGATAATATAGGGAGTAATAAGTATATTTATTATAGTTCTAGCGATAATAACTGCAGAATATGGGTAATAATGCATGTTATATTGATAATAGTATAAGTAATAAGTATAATTATTACAGTTCTAGCGATAATAACTGCATAATATGGGTAATAATGCATGTTATATTGATGATAATAAAAGTAATACGTATATTTATTATAGTTCTAGCGATAATAACTGCATAATATGGGTAATAATGCATGTTATATTGATATCAATATAAGTAATAAGTATAATTATTACAGTTCTAGCGATAATAACTGCACTATATGGGTAATAATGCACGTTATATTGCTAACAATATAAGTGATAAGTATAATTATTACAGTTCTAGCGATAATAATAGTAAAATATGGCTAATAGTGCATGATATATTGATAATAGTAAAAGTAATAAGTATATTTATTACAGTTCTATCGATAATAACTGCATAATATGGGTAATAATGCATGTTATATTGATGATAATGAAAGTAGTAAGTATATTTATTACAGTTCTAGCGATAATAACTGCATTATATGCGTAATAATGCACGTTATATTGCTAATAATATAAGTAATGAGTATAATTATTACAGTTCTAGCGATAATAACTGCATTATATGGGTAATAATGCATGTTATATTGATGATAATGAAAGTAATACGTATATTTATTATAGTTCTTGCGATAATAACTGCATAATATGGGTAATAATGCATGTTATATTGAGAATAATATAAGTATTAAGTATAATTATTACAGTTCTGGCGATAATAACTGCATTATATGGGTAATAATGCACGTTATATTGCTAATAGTATTTAATAAGTATAATTATTACAGTTCTAGCGATAATACCTCCATTATATGGGTAATAATGCATGCTATATTGATAATGATATAAGTAATAAGTATAATTATTACAGTTCTAGCGATAAAAACTGCATAATATGGGTAATAATGCACGTTATATTGCTAATAATATAAGTAATGAGTACAATTATTACAGTTCTAGCGATAATAACTGCATAATATGGTTAATAATGCACGTTATATTGCTAATAATATAAGTAATAAGTATAATTATTACAGTTCTAGCGATAATAACTGCATTATATGGGTAATAATGCATGTTATATTGATAATATTGGGAGTAATAAGTATATTTATTATAGTTCTAGCGATAATAACTGCAGAATATGGGTAATAATGCATGTTATATTGATAATAGTATAAGTAATAAGTATAATTATTACAGTTCTAGCGATAATACCTCCAGTATATGGGTAATAATGCATGTTATATTGATAATAATATAAGTAATAAGTATATTTATTACAGTTCTATCGATAATAACTCCATAATATGGGTAATAATGCATGTTATATTGATGATAATAAAAGTAATACGTATATTTATTATAGTTCTAGCAATAATAACTGCATAATATGGGTAATAATGCACGTTATATTGCTAATAGTATAAGTAATAAGTATAATTATTACAGTTCTAGCGATAATACCTCCATTATATGGGTAATAATGCACGTTATATTGCTAATAATATAAGTAATAAGTATAATTATTACAGTTCTAGCGATAATAACTGCATTATATGGGTAATAATGCATGTTATATTGATAATATCGGGAGTAATAAGTATAATTATTATAGTTCTAGCGATAATAATAGTAAAATATGGCAAATAGTGCATGTTATATTGATAATAATAAAAGTAATAAATATATTTATTACAGTTCTATCGATAATAAAAGTAATACGTATATTTATTATAGTTCTAGCGATAATAACTGCATAATGTGGGTAATAATGCATGTTATATTGATAATAATCTAAGTAATAAGTATAATTATTACAGTTCTAGCGATAATAACTGCATTATATGGGTAATAATGCATGTTATATTGATAATATCGGGAGAAATAAGTATAATTATTATAGTTCTAGCGATAATAATAGTAAAATACGGCAAATAGTGCATGTTATATTGATAATAATAAAAGTAATAAGTATATTTATTACAGTTCTATCGATATTAACTGCATAATATGGGTAATAATGCATGTTATATTGATGATAATAAAAGTAATACGTATATTTATTATAGTTCTAGCGATAATAACTGCATAATATGGGTAATAATGCATGTTATATTGATAATAATATAAGTAATGAGTATAATTATTACAGTTCTAGCGATAATAACTGCATTATATGGGTAATAATGCATGTTATATTGATAATAATAAAAGTAATAAGTATATTTATTATCTTTCTATCGATAATAACTTCTTAATATGAGTAATAATGCATGTTATATTGATGATAATGAAAGTAGTAAGTATATTTATTACAGTTCTAGCGATAATAACTGCATTATATGCGTAATAAGGCATGTTATATTGATAATATCGGGGGTAATAAGTATAATTATTATAGTTCTAGCGATAATAATAGTAAAATATGGCTAATAGTGCATGATATATTGATAATAGTAAAAGTAATAAGTATATTTATTACAGTTCTATCGATAATAACTGCATAATATGGGTAATAATGCATGTTATATTGATGATAATGAAAGTAATACGTATATTTATTATAGTTCTAGCGATAATAACTGCATAATATGGGTAACAATGCATGTTATATTGAGAATAATATAAGTAATAAGTATAATTATTACAGTTCTGGCGATAATAACTGCATTATATGGGTAATAATGCATGTTATATTGATAATGATATAAGTAATAAGTATAATTATTACAGTTCTAGCGATAATAACTGCATAATATGGGTAATAATGCACGTTATATTGCTAATAATATAAGTAATGAGTACAATTATTACAGTTCTAGCGATAATAACTGCATAATATGGGTAATAATGCACGTTATATTGCTAATAATATAAGTAATAAGTATAATTATTACAGTTCTAGCAATAATACCTCCATTATATGGGTAATAATGCATGTTATATTGATAATAATATAAGTAATAAGTATAATTATTACAGTTCTAGCGTCAATAACTGCATAATATGGGTAATAACGCATATTATATTGATAATATTGGGAGTAATAAGTATATTTTTTATAGTTCTGACGATAATGACTGCATAATGTGGGTAATAGTGCATGTTATATTGATAATAATAAAAGTAATAAGTATAATTATTACAGTTCGAGCGATAATAACTGCATAATATGGGTAATAGTGCACGTTATATTGATAATAATAAAAGTAATAAGTATAATTATTATAGTTCGAGCGATAATAACCGCATAATATGGGTAATAGTGCATGTTATATTGATAATATTGGGAGTAATAAGTATATTTATTATAGTTCTGACGATAATAACTGTATAATATGGGTAATAATGCATAACATATTGATAAAATTTGGAGTATTAAGTACAATTATTATAGTTCTAGCGATAATAACTGCATAATATCGGTAATAGTGCATGTATATATTGATAATAATAAAAGTAATAAGTATAATTATTATAGTTCGAGCGATAATAACTGCATAATATGGGTAATAACGTATGTTATATTGATAATAATAAAAGTAATAAGTGTAATTATTGTAGTTCTAGCGATAATAACTGCATAATATGGGTAATAGTGCATGTTATATTGATAATATTGGGAGTAATAAGTATATTTATTATAGTTCTGACGATAATAACTGTATAATATGGGTAATAGTGCATGACATACTGATAATATTAGGAGTAATAAGTATAATTATTATAGTTCTAGCGATAATAACTGCATAATGTGGGTAATAGTGCATGTTATATTGATAATAATAAAAGTAATAAGTATAATTATTATAGTTCGAGCGATAATAACTGCATAATATGGGTAATAACGCATGTTATATTGATAGTAATAAAAGTAATAAGTGTAATTATTATAGTTCGAGCGATAATAACTGCATAATATGGGTAATAGTGCATGTTATATTGATAATATTGGGAGTAATAAGTATATTTATTATAGTTCTGATGATAATAACTGTATAATATGGGTAATAATGCATAACATATTGATAAAATTAGGAGTATTAAGTACAATTATTATAGTTCTAGCGATAATAACTGCATAATATCGGTAATAGTGCATGTTATATTGATAATAATAAAAGTAATAAGTATAATTATTATAGGTCGAGCGATAATAACTGCATAATATGGGTAATAGTGCATGTTATATTGATAATAATAAAAGTAATAAGTATAATTATTGTAGTTCTAGCGATAATAACTGCATAATATGGGTAATAACGCATATTATATTGATAATATTGGGAGAAATAAGTATATTTTTTATAGTTCTGACGATAATAACTGTATAATATGGGTAAGAATGCATGTTATACTGATAATAATATAAGTAATAAGTATAACTATTATAGTTCTGACGATAATAACTGTATAATATGGGTAATAATGCATAACATATTGATAAAATTAGGAGTATTAGGTACAGTTATTATAGTTCTAGCGATAATAACTGCATAATATCGGTAATAGTGCATGTTATATTGATAATAATAAAAGTAATAACTATAATTATTATAGTTCGAGCGATAATAACTGCGTAATGTGGGTACTAGTGCATGTTATATTCATAATAATAAAAGTGACAAGTATAATTATTATAGTTCGAGTGATAATAACTGCATAACATGGGTAATAGTGCATGTTATATTGATAATAATAAAAGTAATAAGTATAATTATTATAGTTCGAGCGATAATAACTGCATAATATGGGTAATAGTGCATGTTATATTAATAATAATAAAAGTAATAAGTATAATTATTATAGTTCGAGCGATAATAACTGCATAATATGGGTAATAGTGCATGTTATATTGATAATATTGGGAGTAATAAGTATATTTATTATAGTTCTAGCGATAATAACTGCAGAATATGGGTAATAATGCATGTTATATTGATAATAGTATAAGTAATAAGTATAATTATTACAGTTCTAGCGATAATACCTCCAGTATATGGGTAATAATGCATGTTATATTGCTAATAGTATTTAATAAGTATAATTATTACAGTTCTAGCGATAATACCTCCATTATATGGGTAATAATGCATGCTATATTGATAATGATATAAGTAATAAGTATAATTATTACAGTTCTAGCGATAATAACTGCATAATATGGGTAATAATGCACGTTATATTGCTAATAATATAAGTAATGAGTACAATTATTACAGTTCTAGCGATAATAACTGCATAATATGGTTAATAATGCACGTTATATTGCTAATAATATAAGTAATAAGTATAATTATTACAGTTCTAGCGATAATAACTGCATTATATGGGTAATAATGCATGTTATATTGATAATATTGGGAGTAATAAGTATATTTATTATAGTTCTAGCGATAATAACTGCAGAATATGGGTAATAATGCATGTTATATTGATAATAGTATAAGTAATAAGTATAATTATTACAGTTCTAGCGATAATACCTCCAGTATATGGGTAATAATGCATGTTATATTGATAATAATATAAGTAATAAGTATATTTATTACAGTTCTATCGATAATAACTCCATAATATGGGTAATAATGCATGTTATATTGATGATAATAAAAGTAATACGTATATTTATTATAGTTCTAGCAATAATAACTGCATAATATGGGTAATAATGCACGTTATATTGCTAATAGTATAAGTAATAAGTATAATTATTACAGTTCTAGCGATAATACCTCCATTATATGGGTAATAATGCACGTTATATTGCTAATAATATAAGTAATAAGTATAATTATTACAGTTCTAGCGATAATAACTGCATTATATGGGTAATAATGCATGTTATATTGATAATATCGGGAGTAATAAGTATAATTATTATAGTTCTAGCGATAATAATAGTAAAATATGGCAAATAGTGCATGTTATATTGATAATAATAAAAGTAATAAATATATTTATTACAGTTCTATCGATAATAAAAGTAATACGTATATTTATTATAGTTCTAGCGATAATAACTGCATAATGTGGGTAATAATGCATGTTATATTGATAATAATCTAAGTAATAAGTATAATTATTACAGTTCTAGCGATAATAACTGCATTATATGGGTAATAATGCATGTTATATTGATAATATCGGGAGAAATAAGTATAATTATTATAGTTCTAGCGATAATAATAGTAAAATACGGCAAATAGTGCATGTTATATTGATAATAATAAAAGTAATAAGTATATTTATTACAGTTCTATCGATATTAACTGCATAATATGGGTAATAATGCATGTTATATTGATGATAATAAAAGTAATACGTATATTTATTATAGTTCTAGCGATAATAACTGCATAATATGGGTAATAATGCATGTTATATTGATAATAATATAAGTAATAAGTATAATTATTACAGTTCTAGCGATAATAACTGCACTATATGGGTAATAATGCACGTTATATTGCTAACAATATAAGTAATAAGTATAATTATTACAGTTATGGCGATAATAACTGCATTATATGGGTAATAATGCACGTTATATTGCTAATAGTATAAGTAATAAGTATAATTATTACAATTCTAGCGATAATACCTCCATTATATGGGTAATAATGCATGTTATATTGATGATAATATAAGTAATAAGTATAATTATTACAGTTCTAGCGATAATAACTGCATAATACGGGTAATAATGCACGTTATATTGCTAATAATATAAGTAATGAGTATAATTATTACAGTTCTAGCGATAATAACTGCATTATATGGGTAATAATGCATGTTATATTGATAATAATAAAAGTAACAAGTATATTTATTATCTTTCTATCGATAATAACTTCTTAATATGAGTAATAATGCATGTTATATTGATGATAATGAAAGTAGTAAGTATATTTATTACAGTTCTAGCGATAATAACTGCATTATATGCGTAATAAGGCATGTTATATTGATAATATCGGGGGTAATAAGTATAATTATTATAGTTCTAGCGATAATAATAGTAAAATATGGCTAATAGTGCATGATATATTGATAATAGTAAAAGTAATAAGTATATTTATTACAGTTCTATCGATAATAACTGCATAATATGGGTAATAATGCATGTTATATTGATGATAATGAAAGTAATACGTATATTTATTATAGTTCTAGCGATAATAACTGCATAATGTGGGTAATAATGCATGTTATATTGATAATAATCTAAGTAATAAGTATAATTATTACAGTTCTAGCGATAATAACTGCATTATATGGGTAATAATGCATGTTATATTGATAATATCGGGAGAAATAAGTATAATTATTATAGTTCTAGCGATAATAATAGTAAAATACGGCAAATAGTGCATGTTATATTGATAATAATAAAAGTAATAAGTATATTTATTACAGTTCTATCGATATTAACTGCATAATATGGGTAATAATGCATGTTATATTGATGATAATAAAAGTAATACGTATATTTATTATAGTTCTAGCGATAATAACTGCATAATATGGGTAATAATGCATGTTATATTGATAATAATATAAGTAATAAGTATAATTATTACAGTTCTAGCGATAATAACTGCACTATATGGGTAATAATGCACGTTATATTGCTAACAATATAAGTAATAAGTATAATTATTACAGTTATGGCGATAATAACTGCATTATATGGGTAATAATGCACGTTATATTGCTAATAGTATAAGTAATAAGTATAATTATTACAATTCTAGCGATAATACCTCCATTATATGGGTAATAATGCATGTTATATTGATGATAATATAAGTAATAAGTATAATTATTACAGTTCTAGCGATAATAACTGCATAATACGGGTAATAATGCACGTTATATTGCTAATAATATAAGTAATGAGTATAATTATTACAGTTCTAGCGATAATAACTGCATTATATGGGTAATAATGCATGTTATATTGATAATAATAAAAGTAATAAGTATATTTATTATCTTTCTATCGATAATAACTTCTTAATATGAGTAATAATGCATGTTATATTGATGATAATGAAAGTAGTAAGTATATTTATTACAGTTCTAGCGATAATAACTGCATTATATGCGTAATAAGGCATGTTATATTGATAATATCGGGGGTAATAAGTATAATTATTATAGTTCTAGCGATAATAATAGTAAAATATGGCTAATAGTGCATGATATATTGATAATAGTAAAAGTAATAAGTATATTTATTACAGTTCTAGCGATAATACCTCCATTATATGGGTAATAATGCACGTTATATTGCTAATAATATAAGTAATAAGTATAATTATTACAGTTCTAGCGATAATAACTGCATTATATGGGTAATAATGCACGTTATATTGCTAATAATATAAGTAATGAGTACAATTATTACAGTTCTAGCGATAATAACTGCATAATATGGGTAATAATGCACGTTATATTGCTAATAATATAAGTAATAAGTATAATTATTACAGTTCTAGCAATAATACCTCCATTATATGGGTAATAATGCATGTTATATTGATAATAATATAAGTAATAAGTATAATTATTACAGTTCTAGCGTCAATAACTGCATAATATGGGTAATAACGCATATTATATTGATAATATTGGGAGTAATAAGTATATTTTTTATAGTTCTGACGATAATAACTGCATAATGTGGGTAATAGTGCATGTTATATTGATAATAATATAAGTAATAAGTATAATTATTACAGTTCTAGCAATAATACCTCCATTATATGGGTAATAATGCATGTTATATTGATAATAATATAAGTAATAAGTATAATTATTACAGTTCTAGCGTCAATAACTGCATAATATGGGTAATAACGCATATTATATTGATAATATTGGGAGTAATAAGTATATTTTTTATAGTTCTGACGATAATAACTGCATAATGTGGGTAATAGTGCATGTTATATTGATAATAATAAAAGTAATAAGTATAATTATTACAGTTCGAGCGATAATAACTGCATAATATGGGTAATAGTGCACGTTATATTGATAATAATAAAAGTAATAAGTATAATTATTATAGTTCGAGCGATAATAACCGCATAATATGGGTAATAGTGCATGTTATATTGATAATATTGGGAGTAATAAGTATATTTATTATAGTTCTGACGATAATAACTGTATAATATGGGTAATAATGCATAACATATTGATAAAATTTGGAGTATTAAGTACAATTATTATAGTTCTAGCGATAATAACTGCATAATATCGGTAATAGTGCATGTATATATTGATAATAATAAAAGTAATAAGTATAATTATTATAGTTCGAGCGATAATAACTGCATAATATGGGTAATAACGTATGTTATATTGATAATAATAAAAGTAATAAGTGTAATTATTGTAGTTCTAGCGATAATAACTGCATAATATGGGTAATAGTGCATGTTATATTGATAATATTGGGAGTAATAAGTATATTTATTATAGTTCTGACGATAATAACTGTATAATATGGGTAATAGTGCATGACATACTGATAATATTAGGAGTAATAAGTATAATTATTATAGTTCTAGCGATAATAACTGCATAATGTGGGTAATAGTGCATGTTATATTGATAATAATAAAAGTAATAAGTATAATTATTATAGTTCGAGCGATAATAACTGCATAATATGGGTAATAACGCATGTTATATTGATAGTAATAAAAGTAATAAGTGTAATTATTATAGTTCGAGCGATAATAACTGCATAATATGGGTAATAGTGCATGTTATATTGATAATATTGGGAGTAATAAGTATATTTATTATAGTTCTGATGATAATAACTGTATAATATGGGTAATAATGCATAACATATTGATAAAATTAGGAGTATTAAGTACAATTATTATAGTTCTAGCGATAATAACTGCATAATATCGGTAATAGTGCATGTTATATTGATAATAATAAAAGTAATAAGTATAATTATTATAGGTCGAGCGATAATAACTGCATAATATGGGTAATAGTGCATGTTATATTGATAATAATAAAAGTAATAAGTATAATTATTGTAGTTCTAGCGATAATAACTGCATAATATGGGTAATAACGCATATTATATTGATAATATTGGGAGAAATAAGTATATTTTTTATAGTTCTGACGATAATAACTGTATAATATGGGTAAGAATGCATGTTATACTGATAATAATATAAGTAATAAGTATAACTATTATAGTTCTGACGATAATAACTGTATAATATGGGTAATAATGCATAACATATTGATAAAATTAGGAGTATTAGGTACAGTTATTATAGTTCTAGCGATAATAACTGCATAATATCGGTAATAGTGCATGTTATATTGATAATAATAAAAGTAATAACTATAATTATTATAGTTCGAGCGATAATAACTGCGTAATGTGGGTACTAGTGCATGTTATATTCATAATAATAAAAGTGACAAGTATAATTATTATAGTTCGAGTGATAATAACTGCATAACATGGGTAATAGTGCATGTTATATTGATAATAATAAAAGTAATAAGTATAATTATTATAGTTCGAGCGATAATAACTGCATAATATGGGTAATAACGCATGTTATATTGATAATAATAAAAGTAATAAGTGTAATTATTACAGTTCGAGCGATAATAACTGCATAATATGGGTAATAGTGCATGTTATATTAATAATAATAAAAGTAATAAGTATAATTATTATAGTTCGAGCGATAATAACTGCATAATATGGGTAATAGTGCATGTTATATTGATAATATTGGGAGTAATAAGTATATTTATTATAGTTCTGACGATAATAACTGTATAATATGGGTAATAATGCATAACATATTGATAAAATTAGGAGTATTAAGTACAATTATTATAGTTCTAGCGATAATAACTGCATAATATCGGTAATAGTGCATGTTATATTGATAATAATAAAAGTAATAAGTATAATTATTATAGGTCGAGCGATAATAATTGCATAATATGGGTAATAGTGCATGTTATATTGATAATAATAAAAGTAATAAGTATAATTATTGTAGTTCTAGCGATAATAACTGCATAATATGGGTAATAACGCATATTATATTGATAATATTGGGAGTAATAAGTATATTTTTTATAGTTCTGACGATAATAACTGTATAATATGGGTAAGAATGCATGTTATACTGATAATAATATAAGTAATAAGTATAACTATTATAGTTCCGGCGATAATAACTGTATAATATGGGTAATAGTGCATGACATACTGATAATATTAGGAGTAATAAGTATAATTCTTATATTTCTAGCGATAATAACTGCATAATATCGGTAATAGTGCATGTATATATTGATAATAATAAAAGTAATAAGTATAATTATTATAGTTCGAGCGATAATAACTGCATAATATGGGTAATAATGCACGTTATATTGCTAACAATATAAGTAATAAGTATAATTATTACAGTTCTAGCGATAATAACTGCATTATATGGGTAATAATGCATGTTATATTGATAATAGTAAAAGTAATAAGTATAATTATTATAGTTCGAGCGATAATAACTGCATAATATGGGTAATAACGCATGTTATATTGATAATAATAAAAGTAATAAGTGTAATTATTATAGTTCGAGCGATAATAACTGCATAATATGGGTAATAGTGCATGTTATATTGATAATATTGGGAGTAATAAGTATATTTATTATAGTTCTGACGATAATAACTGTATAATATGGGTAATAATGCATAACATATTGATAAAATTAGGAGTATTAGGTACAGTTATTATAGTTCTAGCGATAATAACTGCATAATATCGGTAATAGTGCATGTTATATTGATAATAATAAAAGTAATAACTATAATTATTATTGTTCGAGCGATAATAACTGCATAATATGGGTAATAGTGCATGTTATATTGATAATATTGGGAGTAATAAGTATATTTATTATAGTTCTGACGATAATAACTGTATAATATGGGTAATAATGCATGACATACTGATAATATTAGGAGTAATAAGTATAATTATTATAGTTCTAGCGATAATAACTGCATAATATCGGTAATAGTGGATGTTATATTGATAATAATAAAAGTAATAAGTATAATTATTACAGGTCGAGCGATAATAACTGCATAATATGGGTAATAGTGCATGACATACTGATAATATTAGGAGTAATAAGTATAATTCTTATAGTTCTAGCGATAATAACTGCATAATGTGGGTAATAGTGCATGTTATATTGATAATAATAAAAGTAATAAGTATAATTATTATAGTTCGAGCGATAATAACCGCATAATATGGGTAATAGTGCATGTTATATTGATAATATTGGGAGTAATAAGTATATTTATTATAGTTCTGACGATAATAACTGTATAATATGGGTAATAATGCATAACATATTGATAAAATTTGGAGTATTAAGTACAATTATTATAGTTCTAGCGATAATAACTGCATAATATCGGTAATAGTGCATGTATATATTGATAATAATAAAAGTAATAAGTATAATTATTATAGTTCGAGCGATAATAACTGCATAATATGGGTAATAACGTATGTTATATTGATAATAATAAAAGTAATAAGTGTAATTATTATAGTTCGAGCGATAATAACTGCATAATATGGGTAATAGTGCATGTTATATTGATAATATTGGGAGTAATAAGTATATTTATTATAGTTCTGACGATAATAACTGTATAATATGGGTAATAATGCATAACATATTGATAAAATTAGGAGTATTAGGTACAGTTATTATAGTTCTAGCGATAATAACTGCATAATATCGGTAATAGTGCATGTTATATTGATAATAATAAAAGTAATAACTATAATTATTATAGTTCGAGCGATAATAACTGCATAATGTGGGTAATAGTGCATGTTATATTGATAATAATAAAAGTGACAAGTATAATTATTATAGTTCGAGCGATAATAACTGCATAACATGGGTAATAGTGCATGTTATATTGATAATAATAAAAGTAATAAGTATAATTATTATAGTTCGAGCGATAATAACTGCATAATATGGGTAATAACGCATGTTATATTGATAATAATAAAAGTAATAAGTATAATTATTGTAGTTCTAGCGATAATAACTGTATAATATGGCTAATAACGCATATTATATTGATAATATTGGGAGTAATAAGTATATTTTTTATAGTTCTGACGATAATAACTGTATAATATGGGTAAGAATGCATGTTATACTGATAATAATATAAGTAATAAGTATAACTATTATAGTTCTAGCGATAATAACTGTATAATATGGGTAATAGTGCATGACATACTGATAATATTAGGAGTAATAAGTACAATTATTATAGTTCTAGCGATAATAACTGCATAATGTGGGTAATAGTGCATGTTATATTGATAATAATAAAAGTAATAAGTATAATTATTACAGTTCGAGCGATAATAACTGCATAATATGGGTAATAGTGCATGTTATATTAATAATAATAAAAGTAATAGGTATAATTATTATAGTTCGAGCGATAATAACTGCATAATATGGGTAATAGTGCATGTTATATTGATAATATTGGGAGTAATAAGTATATTTATTATAGTTCTGACGATAATAACTGTATAATATGGGTAATAGTGCATGACATACTGATAATATTAGGAGTAATAAGTATAATTATTATAGTTCTAGCGATAATAACTGCATAATGTGGGTAATAGTGCATGTTATATTGATAATAATAAAAGTAATAAGTATAATTATTATAGGTCGAGCGATAATAACTGCATAATATGGGTAATAGTGCATGTTATATTGATAATAATAAAAGTAATAAGTATAATTATTGTAGTTCTAGCGATAATAACTGCATAATATGGGTAATAACGCATATTATATTGATAATATTGGGAGTAATAAGTATATTTTTTATAGTTCTGACGATAATAACTGTATAATATGGGTAAGAATGCATGTTATACTGATAATAATATAAGTAATAAGTATAACTATTATAGTTCCGGCGATAATAACTGTATAATATGGGTAATAGTGCATGACATACTGATAATATTAGGAGTAATAAGTATAATTCTTATAGTTCTAGCGATAATAACTGCATAATGTGGGTAATAGTGCATGTTATATTGATAATAATAAAAGTAATAAGTATAATTATTATAGTTCGAGCGATAATAACCGCATAATATGGGTAATAGTGCATGTTATATTGATAATATTGGGAGTAAAAAGTATATTTATTATAGTTCTGACGATAATAACTGTATAATATGGGTAATAATGCATAACATATTGATAAAATTTGGAGTATTAAGTACAATTATTATAGTTCTAGCGATAATAACTGCATAATATCGGTAATAGTGCATGTATATATTGATAATAATAAAAGTAATATGTATAATTATTATAGTTCGAGCGATAATAACTGCATAATATGGGTAATAACGTATGTTATATTGATAATAATAAAAGTAATAAGTGTAATTATTATAGTTCGAGCGATAATAACTGCATAATATGGGTAATAGTGCATGTTATATTGATAATATTGGGAGTAATAAGTATATTTATTATAGTGCTGACGATAATAACTGTATAATATGGGTAATAATGCATAACATATTGATAAAATTAGGAGTATTAGGTACAGTTATTATAGTTCTAGCGATAATAACTGCATAATATCGGAAATAGTGCATGTTATATTGATAATAATAAAAGTAATAACTATAATTATTATAGTTCGAGCGATAATAACTGCATAATGTGGGTAATAGTGCATGTTATATTGATAATAATAAAAGTGACAAGTATAATTATTATAGTTCGAGCGATAATAACTGCATAACATGGGTAATAGTGCATGTTATATTGATAATAATAAAAGTAATAAGTATAATTATTATAGTTCGAGCGATAATAACTGCATAATATGGGTAATAACGCATGTTATATTGATAATAATAAAAGTAATAAGTGTAATTATTATAGTTCGAGCGATAATAACTGCATAACATGGGTAATAGTGCATGTTATATTAATAATAATAAAAGTAATAAGTATAATTATTATAGTTCGAGCGATAATAACTGCATAATATGGGTAATAGTGCATGTTATATTGATAATATTGGGAGTAATAAGTATATTTATTATAGTTCTGACGATAATAACTGTATAATATGGGTAATAGTGCATGACATACTGATAATATTAGGAGTAATAAGTATAATTATTATAGTTCTAGCGATAATAACTGCATAATGTGGGTAATAGTGCATGTTATATTGATAATAATAAAAGTAATAAGTATAATTATTATAGTTCGAGCGATAATAACTGCATAATATGGGTAATAACGCATGTTATATTGATAATAATAAAAGTAATAAGTGTAATTATTATAGTTCGAGCGATAATAACTGCATAATATGGGTAATAGTGCATGTTATATTGATAATATTGGGAGTAATAAGTATATTTATTATAGTTCTGACGATAATAACTGTATAATATGGGTAATAATGCATAACATATTGATAAAATTAGGAGTATTAAGTACAATTATTATAGTTCTAGCGATAATAACTGCATAATATCGGTAATAGTGCATGTTATATTGATAATAATAAAAGTAATAAGTATAATTATTATAGGTCGAGCGATAATAACTGCATAATATGGGTAATAGTGCATGTTATATTGATAATAATAAAAGTAATAAGTATAATTATTTTAGTTCTAGCGATAATAACTGTATAATATGGGTAATAACGCATATTATATTGATAATATTGGGAGTAATAAGTATATTTTTTATAGTTCTGACGATAATAACTGTATAATATGGGTAAGAATGCATGTTATACTGATAATAATATAAGTAATAAGTATAACTATTATAGTTCCGGCGATAATAACTGTATAATATGGGTAATAGTGCATGACATACTGATAATATTAGGAGTAATAAGTATAATTCTTATAGTTCTAGCGATAATAACTGCATAATGTGGGTAATAGTGCATGTTATATTGATAATAATAAAAGTAATAAGTATAATTATTATAGTTCGAGCGATAATAACTGCATAATATGGGTAATAACGCATGTTATATTGATAATAATAAAAGTAATAAGTGTAATTATTATAGTTCGAGCGATAATAACTGCATAATATGGGTAATAGTGCATGTTATATTGATAATATTCGGAGTAATAAGTATATTTATTATAGTTCTGACGATAATAACTGTATAATATGGGTAATAATGCATAACATATTGATAAAATTAGGAGTATTAAGTACAATTATTATAGTTCTAGCGATAATAACTGCATAATATCGGTAATAGTGCATGTTATATTGATAATAATAAAAGTAATAAGTATAATTCTTATAGTTCTAGCGATAATAACTGCATAATGTGGGTAATAGTGCATGTTATATTGATAATAATAAAAGTAATAAGTATAATTATTATAGTTCGAGCGATAATAACCGCATAATATGGGTAATAGTGCATGTTATATTGATAATATTGGGAGTAAAAAGTATATTTATTATAGTTCTGACGATAATAACTGTATAATATGGGTAATAATGCATAACATATTGATAAAATTTGGAGTATTAAGTACAATTATTATAGTTCTAGCGATAATAACTGCATAATATCGGTAATAGTGCATGTATATATTGATAATAATAAAAGTAATATGTATAATTATTATAGTTCGAGCGATAATAACTGCATAATATGGGTAATAACGTATGTTATATTGATAATAATAAAAGTAATAAGTGTAATTATTATAGTTCGAGCGATAATAACTGCATAATATGGGTAATAGTGCATGTTATATTGATAATATTGGGAGTAATAAGTATATTTATTATAGTGCTGACGATAATAACTGTATAATATGGGTAATAATGCATAACATATTGATAAAATTAGGAGTATTAGGTACAGTTATTATAGTTCTAGCGATAATAACTGCATAATATCGGAAATAGTGCATGTTATATTGATAATAATAAAAGTAATAACTATAATTATTATAGTTCGAGCGATAATAACTGCATAATGTGGGTAATAGTGCATGTTATATTGATAATAATAAAAGTGACAAGTATAATTATTATAGTTCGAGCGATAATAACTGCATAACATGGGTAATAGTGCATGTTATATTGATAATAATAAAAGTAATAAGTATAATTATTATAGTTCGAGCGATAATAACTGCATAATATGGGTAATAACGCATGTTATATTGATAATAATAAAAGTAATAAGTGTAATTATTATAGTTCGAGCGATAATAACTGCATAACATGGGTAATAGTGCATGTTATATTAATAATAATAAAAGTAATAAGTATAATTATTATAGTTCGAGCGATAATAACTGCATAATATGGGTAATAGTGCATGTTATATTGATAATATTGGGAGTAATAAGTATATTTATTATAGTTCTGACGATAATAACTGTATAATATGGGTAATAGTGCATGACATACTGATAATATTAGGAGTAATAAGTATAATTATTATAGTTCTAGCGATAATAACTGCATAATGTGGGTAATAGTGCATGTTATATTGATAATAATAAAAGTAATAAGTATAATTATTATAGTTCGAGCGATAATAACTGCATAATATGGGTAATAACGCATGTTATATTGATAATAATAAAAGTAATAAGTGTAATTATTATAGTTCGAGCGATAATAACTGCATAATATGGGTAATAGTGCATGTTATATTGATAATATTGGGAGTAATAAGTATATTTATTATAGTTCTGACGATAATAACTGTATAATATGGGTAATAATGCATAACATATTGATAAAATTAGGAGTATTAAGTACAATTATTATAGTTCTAGCGATAATAACTGCATAATATCGGTAATAGTGCATGTTATATTGATAATAATAAAAGTAATAAGTATAATTATTATAGGTCGAGCGATAATAACTGCATAATATGGGTAATAGTGCATGTTATATTGATAATAATAAAAGTAATAAGTATAATTATTTTAGTTCTAGCGATAATAACTGTATAATATGGGTAATAACGCATATTATATTGATAATATTGGGAGTAATAAGTATATTTTTTATAGTTCTGACGATAATAACTGTATAATATGGGTAAGAATGCATGTTATACTGATAATAATATAAGTAATAAGTATAACTATTATAGTTCCGGCGATAATAACTGTATAATATGGGTAATAGTGCATGACATACTGATAATATTAGGAGTAATAAGTATAATTCTTATAGTTCTAGCGATAATAACTGCATAATGTGGGTAATAGTGCATGTTATATTGATAATAATAAGAGTAATAAGTATAATTATTATAGTTCGAGCGATAATAACCGCATAATATGGGTAATAGTGCATGTTATATTGATAATATTGGGAGTAATAAGTATATTTATTATAGTTCTGACGATAATAACTGTAGAATATGGGTAATAATGCATAACATATTGATAAAATTTGGAGTATTAAGTACAATTATTACAGTTCTAGCGATAATAACTGCATAATATCGGTAATAGTGCATGTATATATTGATAATAATAAAAGTAATAAGTATAATTATTATAGTTCGAGCGATAATAACTGCATAATATGGGTAATAACGTATGTTATATTGATAATAATAAAAGTAATAAGTGTAATTATTATAGTTCGAGCGATAATAACTGCATAATATGGGTAATAGTGCATGTTATATTGATAATATTGGGAGTAATAAGTATATTTATTATAGTTCTGACGATGATAACTGTATAATATGGGTAATAATGCATAACATATTGATAAAATTTGGAGTATTAGGTACAGTTATTATAGTTCTAGCGATAATAACTGCATAATATCGGTAATAGTGCATGTTATATTGATAATATTGGGAGTAATAAGTATATTTATTATAGTTCTGACGATAATAACTGTATAATATGGGTAATAATGCATAACATATTGATAAAATTAGGAGTATTAAGTACAATTATTATAGTTCTAGCGATAATAACTGCATAATATCGGTAATAGTGCATGTTATATTGATAATAATAAAAGTAATAAGTATAATTATTATAGGTCGAGCGATAATAACTGCATAATATGGGTAATAGTGCATGTTATATTGATAATAATAAAAGTAATAAGTATAATTATTGTAGTTCTAGCGATAATAACTGCATAATATGGGTAATAACGCATATTATATTGATAATATTGGGAGTAATAAGTATATTTTTTATAGTTCTGACGATAATAACTGTATAATATGGGTAAGAATGCATGTTATACTGATAATAATATAAGTAATAAGTATAACTATTATAGTTCCGGCGATAATAACTGTATAATATGGGTAATAGTGCATGACATACTGATAATATTAGGAGTAATAAGTATAATTCTTATAGTTCTAGCGATAATAACTGCATAATGTGGGTAATAGTGCATGTTATATTGATAATAATAAAAGTAATAAGTATAATTATTATAGTTCGAGCGATAATAACCGCATAATATGGGTAATAGTGCATGTTATATTGATAATATTGGGAGTAATAAGTATATTTATTATAGTTCTGACGATAATAACTGTATAATATGGGTAATAATGCATAACATATTGATAAAATTTGGAGTATTAAGTACAATTATTACAGTTCTAGCGATAATAACTGCATAATATCGGTAATAGTGCATGTATATATTGATAATAATAAAAGTAATAAGTATAATTATTATAGTTCGAGCGATAATAACTGCATAATATGGGTAATAACGTATGTTATATTGATAATAATAAAAGTAATAAGTGTAATTATTATAGTTCGAGCGATAATAACTGCATAATATGGGTAATAGTGCATGTTATATTGATAATATTGGGAGTAATAAGTATATTTATTATAGTTCTGACGATGATAACTGTATAATATGGGTAATAATGCATAACATATTGATAAAATTTGGAGTATTAGGTACAGTTATTATAGTTCTAGCGATAATAACTGCATAATATCGGTAATAGTGCATGTTATATTGATAATAATAAAAGTAATAACTATATTTATTATAGTTCGAGCGATAATAACTGCATAATGTGGGTAATAGTGCATGTTATATTGATAATAATAAAAGTGACAAGTATAATTATTATAGTTCGAGCGATAATAACTGCATAACATGGGTAATAGTGCATGTTATATTGATAATAATAAAAGTAATAAGTATAATTATTATAGTTCGAGCGATAATAACTGCATAATATGGGTAATAACGCATGTTATATTGATAATAATAAAAGTAATAAGTGTAATTATTGTAGTTCTAGCGATAATAACTGCATTATATGGGTAATAATGCATGTTATATTGATGATAATAAAAGTAATACGTATATTTATTATAGTTCTAGCGATAATAACTGCATAATATGGGTAATAATGCACGTTATATTGCTAATAATATAAGTAATGAGTACAATTATTACAGTTCTAGCGATAATAACTGCATAATATGGGTAATAATGCACGTTATATTGCTAATAATATAAGTAATAAGTATAATTATTACAGTTCTAGCAATAATACCTCCATTATATGGGTAATAATGCATGTTATATTGATAATAATATAAGTAATAAGTATAATTTTTACAGTTCTAGCGATAATAACTGCATTATATGGGTAATAATGCATGTTATATTGATAATATTGGGAGTAATAAGTATATTTATTATAGTTCTAGCGATAATAACTGCAGAATATGGGTAATAATGCATGTTACATTGATAATAGTATAAGTAATAAGTATAATTATTACAGTTCTAGCGATAATAACTGCATAATATGGGTAATAATGCACGTTATATTGCTAATAATATAAGTAATGAGTACAATTATTACAGTTCTAGCGATAATAACTGCATTATATGGGTAATAATGCATGTTATATTGATAATATCGGGAGTAATAAGTATAATTATTATAGTTCTAGCGATAATAATAGTAAAATATGGCAAATAGTGCATGTTATATTGATAATAATAAAAGTAATAAATATATTTATTACAGTTCTATCGATAATAACTGCATAATATGGGTAATAATGCATGTTATATTGATTATAATAAAAGTAATACGTATATTTATTATAGTTCTAGCGATAATAACTGCATAATATCTGTAATAATGCATGTTATATTGATAATAATCTAAGTAATAAGTATAATTATTAGAGTGCTAGCGATAATAACTGCATTATATGGGTAATAATGCACGTTATATTGCTAACAATATAAGTAATAAGTATAATTATTACAGTTCAAGCGATAATAACTGCATAATATGGGTAATAATGCATGTTATATTGATAATAATATAAGCAATAAGTATAATTATTACAGTTCTAGCGATAATAACTGCATTGTATGGGTAATAATGCACGTTATATTGCTAACAATATAAGTAATAAGTATAATTATTACAGTTCTAGCGATAATAACTGCATAATATGGGTAATAATGCATGTTATATTGATAATAATATAAGTAATAAGTATAATTATTACAGTTCTAGCGATAATACCTCCATTATATGGGTAATAATGCATGTTATATTGATAATGATATAAGTAATAAGTATAATTATTACAGTTCTAGCGATAATAACTGCATAATATGGGTAATAATGCACGTTATATTGCTAATAATATAAGTAATGAGTACAATTATTACAGTTCTAGCGATAATAACTGCATAATATGGGTAATAATGCACGTTATATTGCTAATAATATAAGTAATAAGTATAATTATTACAGTTCTAGCAATAATACCTCCATTATATGGGTAATAATGCATGTTATATTGATAATAATATAAGTAATAAGTATAATTATTACAGTTCTAGCGATAATAACTGCATTATATGGGTAATAATGCATGTTATATTGATAATATTGGGAGTAATAAGTATATTTATTATAGTTCTAGCGATAATAACTGCAGAATATGGGTAATAATGCATGTTACATTGATAATAGTATAAGTAATAAGTATAATTATTACAGTTCTAGCGATAATAACTGCATTATATGGGTAATAATGCATGTTATATTGATGATAATAAAAGTAATACGTATATTTATTATAGTTCTAGCGATAATAACTGCATAATATGGGTAATAATGCACGTTATATTGCTAATAATATAAGTAATGAGTACAATTATTACAGTTCTAGCGATAATAACTGCATAATATGGGTAATAATGCACGTTATATTGCTAATAATATAAGTAATAAGTATAATTATTACAGTTCTAGCAATAATACCTCCATTATATGGGTAATAATGCATGTTATATTGATAATAATATAAGTAATAAGTATAATTATTACAGTTCTAGCGATAATAACTGCATTATATGGGTAATAATGCATGTTATATTGATAATATTGGGAGTAATAAGTATATTTATTATAGTTCTAGCGATAATAACTGCAGAATATGGGTAATAATGCATGTTACATTGATAATAGTATAAGTAATAAGTATAATTATTACAGTTCTAGCGATAATAACTGCATAATATGGGTAATAATGCATGTTATATTGATGATAATAAAAGTAATACGTATATTTATTATAGTTCTAGCGATAATAACTGCATAATATGGGTAATAATGCATGTTATATTGATATCAATATAAGTAATAAGTATAATTATTACAGTTCTAGCGATAATAACTGCACTATATGTGTAATAATGCACGTTATATTGCTAACAATATAAGTAATAAGTATAATTATTACAGTTCTAGCGATAATAATAGTAAAATATGGCTAATAGTGCATGATATATTGATAATAGTAAAAGTAATGAGTATATTTATTACAGTTCTATCGATAATAACTGCATAATATGGGTAATAATGCATGTTATATTGATTATAATGAAAGTAGTAAGTATATTTATTAGAGTTCTAGCGATAATAACTGCATAATATGGGTAATAATGCATGTTATATTGATGATAATGAAAGTAGTAAGTATATTTATTAGAGTTCTAGCGATAATAACTGCATTATATGCGTAATAATGCACGTTATATTGCTAATAATATAAGTAATGAGTATAATTATTACAGTTCTAGCGATAATAACTGCATTATATGGGTAATAATGCATGTTATATTGATGATAATAAAAGTAATACGTATATTTATTATAGTTCTAGCGATAATAACTGCATAATATGGGTAATAATGCATGTTATATTGATAATAATCTAAGTAATAAGTATAATTATTACAGTTCTAGCGATAATAACTGCAT
The DNA here is from genome assembly GCA_963576845.1 of Megachile leachella. Lineage (NCBI taxonomy): Eukaryota > Metazoa > Arthropoda > Insecta > Hymenoptera > Megachilidae > Megachile > Megachile leachella. The sequence goes on along the minus strand of CAUYWW010000146.1, from coordinate 1,396,649 downwards.
TATATGGGTAATAATGCACGTTATGTTGCTAACAATATAAGTAATAAGTATAATTATTACAGTTCTATCGATAATAACTTCTTAATATGGGTAATAATGCATGTTATATTGATGATAATGAAAGTAGTAAGTATATTTATTACAGTTCTAGCGATAATAACTGCATTATATGCGTAATAAGGCATGTTATATTGATAATATCGGGAGTAATAAGTATAATTATTATAGTTCTAGCGATAATAATAGTAAAATATGGCTAATAGTGCATGATATATTGATAATAGTAAAAGTAATAAGTATATTTATTACACTTCTGTCGATAATAACTGCATAATATGGGTAATAATGCATGTTATATTGAGAATAATATAAGTAATAAGTATAATTATTACAGTTATGGCGATAATAACTGCATTATATGGGTAATAATGCACGTTATATTGCTAATAGTATAAGTAATAAGTATAATTATTACAATTCTAGCGATAATACCTCCATTATATGGGTAATAATGCATGTTATATTGATAATAATATAAGTAATAAGTATAATTATTACAGTTCTAGCGATAATAACTGCATAATATGGGTAATAATGCATGTTATATTGATAATAATCTAAGTAATAAGTATAATTATTACAGTTCTAGCGATAATAACTGCATTATATGGGTAATAATGCATGTTATATTGATAATAATAAAAGTGATAAGTATATTTATTATCGTTCTATCGATAATAACTTCTTAATATGAGTAATAATGCATGTTATATTGATGATAATGAAAGTAGTAAGTATATTTATTACAGTTCTAGCGATAATAACTGCATTATATGCGTAGTGAGGCATGTTATATTGATAATATCGGGGGTAATAAGTATAATTATTATAGTTCTAGCGATAATAATAGTAAAATATGGCTAATAGTGCATGATATATTGATAATAGTAAAAGTAATAAGTATATTTATTACAGTTCTATCGATAATAACTGCATAATATGGGTAATAATGCATGTTATATTGATGATAATGAAAGTAATACGTATATTTATTATAGTTCTAGCGATAATAACTGCATAATATGGGTAACAATGCATGTTATATTGAGAATAATATAAGTAATAAGTATAATTATTACAGTTCTGGCGATAATAACTGCATTATATGGGTAATAATGCACGTTATATTGCTAATAGTATAAGTAATAAGTATAATTATTACAGTTCTAGCGATAATACCTCCATTATATGGGTAATAATGCATGTTATATTGATAATAATATAAGTAATAAGTATATTTATTACAGTTATATCGATAATAACTGCATAATATGGGTAATAATGCATGTTATATTGATGATAATAAAAGTAATACGTATATTTATTATAGTTCTAGCAATAATAACTGCATAATATGGGTAATAATGCATGTTATATTGATAATAATATAAGTAATAAGTATAATTATTACAGTTCTAGCGATAATTACTGCATTATATGGGTAATAATGCACGGTATATTGCTAGCAATATAAGTAATAAGTATAATTATTACAGTTCTGGCGATAATAACTGCATTATATGGGTAATAATGCACGTTATATTGCTAATAGTATTTAATAAGTATAATTATTACAGTTCTAGCGATAATACCTCCATTATATGGGTAATAATGCATGTTATATTGATAATGATATAAGTAATAAGTATAATTATTACAGTTCTAGCGATAATAACTGCATTATATGGGTAATAATGCACGTTATATTGCTAACAATATAAGTAATAAGTATAATTATTACAGTTCAAGCGATAATAACTGCATAATATGGGTAATAATGCATGTTATATTGATAATAATATAAGTAATAAGTATAATTATTACAGTTCTAGCGATAATAACTGCATTACATGGGTAATAATGCATGTTATATTGATAATATTGGGAGTAATAAGTATATTTATTATAGTTCTAGCGATAATAACTGCAGAATATGGGTAATAATGCATGTTATATTGATAATAGTATAAGTAATAAGTATAATTATTACAGTTCTAGCGATAATAACTGCATTATATGGGTAATAATGCACGTTATGTTGCTAACAATATAAGTAATAAGTATAATTATTACAGTTCTATCGATAATAACTTCTTAATATGGGTAATAACGCATGTTATATTGATGATAATGAAAGTAGTAAGTATATTTATTACAGTTCTAGCGATAATAACTGCATTATATGCGTAATAAGGCATGTTATATTGATAATATCGGGAGGAATAAGTATAATTATTATAGTTCTAGCGATAATAATAGTAAAATATGGCTAATAGTGCATGATATATTGATAATAGTAAAAGTAATAAGTATATTTATTACACTTCTGTCGATAATAACTGCATAATATGGGTAATAATGCATGTTATATTGAGAATAATATAAGTAATAAGTATAATTATTACAGTTATGGCGATAATAACTGCATTATATGGGTAATAATGCATGTTATATTGATAATATTGGGAGTAATAAGTATATTTATTATAGTTCTAGCGATAATAACTGCAGAATATGGGTAATAATGCATGTTATATTGATAATAGTATAAGTAATAAGTATAATTATTACAGTTCTAGCGATAATACCTCCATTATATGGGTAATAATGCATGTTATATTGATAATAATATAAGTAATAAGTATATTTATTACAGTTATATCGATAATAACTGCATAATATGGGTAATAATGCATGTTATATTGATGATAATAAAAGTAATACGTATATTTATTATAGTTCTAGCAATAATAACTGCATAATATGGGTAATAATGCATGTTATATTGATAATAATATAAGTAATAAGTATAATTATTACAGTTCTAGCGATAATTACTGCATTATATGGGTAATAATGCACGGTATATTGCTAGCAATATAAGTAATAAGTATAATTATTACAGTTCTAGCGATAATAACTGCATTACATGGGTAATAATGCATGTTATATTGATAATATTGGGAGTAATAAGTATATTTATTATAGTTCTAGCGATAATAACTGCAGAATATGGGTAATAATGCATGTTACATTGATAATAGTATAAGTAATAAGTATAATTATTACAGTTCTAGCGATAATAACTGCATAATATGGGTAATAATGCACGTTATATTGAGAATAATATAAGTAATAAGTATAATTATTACAGTTATGGCGATAATAACTGCATTATATGGGTAATAATGCACGTTATATTGCTAATAGTATAAGTAATAAGTATAATTATTACAATTCTAGCGATAATACCTCCATTATATGGGTAATAATGCATGTTATATTGATAATAATATAAGTAATAAGTATAATTATTACAGTTCTAGCGATAATAACTGCATAATATGGGTAATAATGCATGTTATATTGATAATAATCTAAGTAATAAGTATAATTATTACAGTTCTAGCGATAATAACTGCATTATATGGGTAATAATGCATGTTATATTGATAATAATAAACGTGATAAGTATATTTATTATCGTTCTATCGATAATAACTTCTTAATATGAGTAATAATGCATGTTATATTGATGATAATGAAAGTAGTAAGTATATTTATTACAGTTCTAGCGATAATAACTGCATTATATGCGTAGTGAGGCATGTTATATTGATAATATCGGGGGTAATAAGTATAATTATTATAGTTCTAGCGATAATAATAGTAAAATATGGCTAATAGTGCATGATATATTGATAATAGTAAAAGTAATAAGTATATTTATTACAGTTCTATCGATAATAACTGGATAATATGGGTAATAATGCATGTTATATTGATGATAATGAAAGTAATACGTATATTTATTATAGTTCTAGCGATAATAACTGCATAATATGGGTAACAATGCATGTTATATTGAGAATAATATAAGTAATAAGTATAATTATTACAGTTCTGGCGATAATAACTGCATAATATGGGTAATAATGCACGTTATATTGCTAATAATATAAGTAATGAGTACAATTATTACAGTTCTAGCGATAACAACTGCATAATATGGGTAATAATGCATGTTATATTGATAATATCGGGAGTAATAAGTATAATTATTATAGTTCTAGCGATAATAATAGTAAAATATGGCAAATAGTGCATGTTATATTGATAATAATAAAAGTAATAAATATATTTATTACAGTTCTATCGATAATAACTGCATAATATGGGTAATAATGCATGTTATATTGATGATAATAAAAGTAATACGTATATTTATTATAGTTCTAGCGATAATAACTGCATAATATCTGTAATAATGCATGTTATATTGATAATAATCTAAGTAATAAGTATAATTATTAGAGTGCTAGCGATAATAACTGCATTATATGGGTAATAATGCACGTTATATTGCTAACAATATAAGTAATAAGTATAATTATTACAGTTCAAGCGATAATAACTGCATAATATGGGTAATAATGCATGTTATATTGATAATAATATAAGTAATAAGTATAATTATTACAGTTCTAGCGATAATACCTCCATTATATGGGTAATAATGCATGTTATATTGATAATGATATAAGTAATAAGTATAATTATTACAGTTCTAGCGATAATAACTGCATAATATGGGTAATAATGCACGTTATATTGCTAATAATATAAGTAATGAGTACAATTATTACAGTTCTAGCGATAATAACTGCATAATATGGGTAATAATGCACGTTATATTGCTAATAATATAAGTAATAAGTATAATTATTACAGTTCTAGCAATAATACCTCCATTATATGGGTAATAATGCATGTTATATTGATAATAATATAAGTAATAAGTATAATTATTACAGTTCTAGCGATAATAACTGCATTATATGGGTAATAATGCATGTTATATTGATAATATTGGGAGTAATAAGTATATTTATTATAGTTCTAGCGATAATAACTGCAGAATATGGGTAATAATGCATGTTACATTGATAATAGTATAAGTAATAAGTATAATTATTACAGTTCTAGCGATAATAACTGCATAATATGGGTAATAATGCATGTTACATTGATGATAATAAAAGTAATACGTATATTTATTATAGTTCTAGCGATAATAACTGCATAATATGGGTAATAATGCATGTTATATTGATATCAATATAAGTAATAAGTATAATTATTACAGTTCTAGCGATAATAACTGCATAATATGGGTAATAATGCATGTTATATTGATGATAATGAAAGTAGTAAGTATATTTATTAGAGTTCTAGCGATAATAACTGCATTATATGCGTAATAATGCACGTTATATTGCTAATAATATAAGTAATGAGTATAATTATTACAGTTCTAGCGATAATAACTGCATTATATGGGTAATAATGCATGTTATATTGATGATAATAAAAGTAATACGTATATTTATTATAGTTCTAGCGATAATAACTGCATAATATGGGTAATAATGCACGTTATATTGCTAATAATATAAGTAATGAGTACAATTATTACAGTTCTAGCGATAATAACTGCATAATATGGGTAATAATGCACGTTATATTGCTAATAATATAAGTAATAAGTATAATTATTACAGTTCTAGCAATAATACCTCCATTATATGGGTAATAATGCATGTTATATTGATAATAATATAAGTAATAAGTATAATTATTACAGTTCTAGCGATAATAACTGCATTATATGGGTAATAATGCATGTTATATTGATAATATTGGGAGTAATAAGTATATTTATTATAGTTCTAGCGATAATAACTGCAGAATATGGGTAATAATGCATGTTACATTGATAATAATAAAAGTGATAAGTATATTTATTATCGTTCTATCGATAATAACTTCTTAATATGAGTAATAATGCATGTTATATTGATGATAATGAAAGTAGTAAATATATTTATTACAGTTCTAGCGATAATAACTGCATTATATGCGTAGTGAGGCATGTTATATTGATAATATCGGGGGTAATAAGTATAATTATTATAGTTCTAGCGATAATAATAGTAAAATATGGCTAATAGTGCATGATATATTGATAATAGTAAAAGTAATAAGTATATTTATTACAGTTCTATCGATAATAACTGCATAATATGGGTAATAATGCATGTTATATTGATGATAATGAAAGTAATACGTATATTTATTATAGTTCTAGCGATAATAACTGCATAATATGGGTAACAATGCATGTTATATTGAGAATAATATAAGTAATAAGTATAATTATTACAGTTCTGGCGATAATAACTGCATTATATGGGTAATAATGCACGTTATATTGCTAATAGTATAAGTAATAAGTATAATTATTACAGTTCTAGCGATAATACCTCCATTATATGGGTAATAATGCATGTTATATTGATAATAATATAAGTAATAAGTATATTTATTACAGTTATATCGATAATAACTGCATAATATGGGTAATAATGCATGTTATATTGATGATAATAAAAGTAATACGTATATTTATTATAGTTCTAGCAATAATAACTGCATAATATGGGTAATAATGCATGTTATATTGATAATAATATAAGTAATAAGTATAATTATTACAGTTCTAGCGATAATTACTGCATTATATGGGTAATAATGCACGGTATATTGCTAGCAATATAAGTAATAAGTATAATTATTACAGTTCTGGCGATAATAACTGCATTATATGGGTAATAATGCACGTTATATTGCTAATAGTATTTAATAAGTATAATTATTACAGTTCTAGCGATAATACCTCCATTATATGGGTAATAATGCATGTTATATTGATAATGATATAAGTAATAAGTATAATTATTACAGTTCTAGCGATAATAACTGCATTATATGGGTAATAATGCACGTTATATTGCTAACAATATAAGTAATAAGTATAATTATTACAGTTCAAGCGATAATAACTGCATAATATGGGTAATAATGCATGTTATATTGATAATAATATAAGTAATAAGTATAATTATTACAGTTCTAGCGATAATAACTGCATTACATGGGTAATAATGCATGTTATATTGATAATATTGGGAGTAATAAGTATATTTATTATAGTTCTAGCGATAATAACTGCAGAATATGGGTAATAATGCATGTTATATTGATAATAGTATAAGTAATAAGTATAATTATTACAGTTCTAGCGATAATACCTCCATTATATGGGTAATAATGCATGTTATATTGATGATAATGAAAGTAATACGTATATTTATTATAGTTCTTGCGATAATAACTGCATAATATGGGTAATAATGCATGTTATATTGAGAATAATATAAGTATTAAGTATAATTATTACAGTTCTGGCGATAATAACTGCATTATATGGGTAATAGTGCACGTTATATTGCTAATAGTATTTAATAAGTATAATTACTACAGTTCTAGCGATAATACCTCCATTATATGGGTAATAATGCATGTTATATTGATAATGATATAAGTAATAAGTATAATTATTACAGTTCTAGCGATAATAACTGCATAATATGGGTAATAATGCACGTTATATTGCTAATAATATAAGTAATGAGTACAATTATTACAGATCTAGCGATAATAACTGCATAATATGGGTAATAATGCACGTTATATTGCTAATAATATAAGTAATAAGTATAATTATTACAGTTCTAGCGATAATAACTGCATTATATGGGTAATAATGCATGTTATATTGATAATATTGTGAGTAATAAGTATATTTATTATAGTTCTAGCGATAATAACTGCATTATATGGGTAATAATGCACGTTATATTGCTAATAGTATAAGTAATAAGTATAATTATTACAATTCTAGCGATAATACCTCCATTATATGGGTAATAATGCATGTTATATTGATAATAATATAAGTAATAAGTATAATTATTACAGTTCTAGCGATAATAACTGCATAATATGGGTAATAATGCATGTTATATTGATAATAATCTAAGTAATAAGTATAATTATTACAGTTCTAGCGATAATAACTGCATTATATGGGTAATAATGCATGTTATATTGATAATAATAAAAGTGATAAGTATATTTATTATCGTTCTATCGATAATAACTTCTTAATATGAGTAATAATGCATGTTATATTGATGATAATGAAAGTAGTAAGTATATTTATTACAGTTCTAGCGATAATAACTGCATTATATGCGTAGTGAGGCATGTTATATTGATAATATCGGGGGTAATAAGTATAATTATTATAGTTCTAGCGATAATAATAGTAAAATATGGCTAATAGTGCATGATATATTGATAATAGTAAAAGTAATAAGTATATTTATTACAGTTCTATCGATAATAACTGCATAATATGGGTAATAATGCATGTTATATTGATGATAATGAAAGTAATACGTATATTTATTATAGTTCTAGCGATAATAACTGCATAATATGGGTAACAATGCATGTTATATTGAGAATAATATAAGTAATAAGTATAATTATTACAGTTCTGGCGATAATAACTGCATTATATGGGTAATAATGCACGTTATATTGCTAATAGTATAAGTAATAAGTATAATTATTACAGTTCTAGCGATAATACCTCCATTATATGGGTAATAATGCATGTTATATTGATAATAATATAAGTAATAAGTATATTTATTACAGTTATATCGATAATAACTGCATAATATGGGTAATAATGCATGTTATATTGATGATAATAAAAGTAATACGTATATTAATTATAGTTCTAGCAATAATAACTGCATAATATGGGTAATAATGCATGTTATATTGATAATAATATAAGTAATAAGTATAATTATTACAGTTCTAGCGATAATTACTGCATTATATGGGTAATAATGCACGGTATATTGCTAGCAATATAAGTAATAAGTATAATTATTACAGTTCTGGCGATAATAACTGCATTATATGGGTAATAATGCACGTTATATTGCTAATAGTATCTAATAAGTATAATTATTACAGTTCTAGCGATAATACCTCCATTATATGGGTAATAATGCATGTTATATTGATAATGATATAAGTAATAAGTATAATTATTACAGTTCTAGCGATAATAACTGCATTATATGGGTAATAATGCATGTTATATTGATGATAATGAAAGTAATACGTATATTTATTATAGTTCTTGCGATAATAACTGCATAATATGGGTAATAATGCATGTTATATTGAGAATAATATAAGTATTAAGTATAATTATTACAGTTCTGGCGATAATAACTGCATTATATGGGTAATAGTGCACGTTATATTGCTAATAGTATTTAATAAGTATAATTACTACAGTTCTAGCGATAATACCTCCATTATATGGGTAATAATGCATGTTATATTGATAATGATATAAGTAATAAGTATAATTATTACAGTTCTAGCGATAATAACTGCATAATATGGGTAATAATGCACGTTATATTGCTAATAATATAAGTAATGAGTACAATTATTACAGATCTAGCGATAATAACTGCATAATATGGGTAATAATGCACGTTATATTGCTAATAATATAAGTAATAAGTATAATTATTACAGTTCTAGCGATAATAACTGCATTATATGGGTAATAATGCATGTTATATTGATAATATTGTGAGTAATAAGTATATTTATTATAGTTCTAGCGATAATAACTGCATTATATGGGTAATAATGCACGTTATATTGCTAATAGTATAAGTAATAAGTATAATTATTACAATTCTAGCGATAATACCTCCATTATATGGGTAATAATGCATGTTATATTGATAATAATATAAGTAATAAGTATAATTATTACAGTTCTAGCGATAATAACTGCATAATATGGGTAATAATGCATGTTATATTGATAATAATCTAAGTAATAAGTATAATTATTACAGTTCTAGCGATAATAACTGCATTATATGGGTAATAATGCATGTTATATTGATAATAATAAAAGTGATAAGTATATTTATTATCGTTCTATCGATAATAACTTCTTAATATGAGTAATAATGCATGTTATATTGATGATAATGAAAGTAGTAAGTATATTTATTACAGTTCTAGCGATAATAACTGCATTATATGCGTAGTGAGGCATGTTATATTGATAATATCGGGGGTAATAAGTATAATTATTATAGTTCTAGCGATAATAATAGTAAAATATGGCTAATAGTGCATGATATATTGATAATAGTAAAAGTAATAAGTATATTTATTACAGTTCTATCGATAATAACTGCATAATATGGGTAATAATGCATGTTATATTGATGATAATGAAAGTAATACGTATATTTATTATAGTTCTAGCGATAATAACTGCATAATATGGGTAACAATGCATGTTATATTGAGAATAATATAAGTAATAAGTATAATTATTACAGTTCTGGCGATAATAACTGCATTATATGGGTAATAATGCACGTTATATTGCTAATAGTATAAGTAATAAGTATAATTATTACAGTTCTAGCGATAATACCTCCATTATATGGGTAATAATGCATGTTATATTGATAATAATATAAGTAATAAGTATATTTATTACAGTTATATCGATAATAACTGCATAATATGGGTAATAATGCATGTTATATTGATGATAATAAAAGTAATACGTATATTAATTATAGTTCTAGCAATAATAACTGCATAATATGGGTAATAATGCATGTTATATTGATAATAATATAAGTAATAAGTATAATTATTACAGTTCTAGCGATAATTACTGCATTATATGGGTAATAATGCACGGTATATTGCTAGCAATATAAGTAATAAGTATAATTATTACAGTTCTGGCGATAATAACTGCATTATATGGGTAATAATGCACGTTATATTGCTAATAGTATCTAATAAGTATATTTATTACAGTTCTAGCGATAATACCTCCATTATATGGGTAATAATGCATGTTATATTGATAATGATATAAGTAATAAGTATAATTATTACAGTTCTAGCGATAATAACTGCATTATATGGGTAATAATGCACGTTATATTGCTAACAATATAAGTAATAAGTATAATTATTACAGTTCAAGCGATAATAACTGCATAATATGGGTAATAATGCATGTTATATTGATAATAATATAAGTAATAAGTATAATTATTACAGTTCTAGCGATAATAACTGCATTACATGGGTAATAATGCATGTTATATTGATAATATTGGGAGTAATAAGTATATTTATTATAGTTCTAGCGATAATAACTGCAGAATATGGGTAATAATGCATGTTATATTGATAATAGTATAAGTAATAAGTATAATTATTACAGTTCTAGCGATAATACCTCCATTATATGGGTAATAATGCATGTTATATTGATGATAATGAAAGTAATACGTATATTTATTATATTTCTTGCGATAATAACTGCATAATATGGGTAATAATGCATGTTATATTGAGAATAATATAAGTATTAAGTATAATTATTACAGTTCTGGCGATAATAACTGCATTATATGGGTAATAGTGCACGTTATATTGCTAATAGTATTTAATAAGTATAATTACTACAGTTCTAGCGATAATACCTCCATTATATGGGTAATAATGCATGTTATATTGATAATGATATAAGTAATAAGTATAATTATTACAGTTCTAGCGATAATAACTGCATAATATGGGTAATAATGCACGTTATATTGCTAATAATATAAGTAATGAGTACAATTATTACAGATCTAGCGATAATAACTGCATAATATGGGTAATAATGCACGTTATATTGCTAATAATATAAGTAATAAGTATAATTATTACAGTTCTAGCGATAATAACTGCATTATATGGGTAATAATGCATGTTATATTGATAATATTGGGAGTAATAAGTATATTTATTATAGTTCTAGCGATAATAACTGCATTATATGGGTAATAATGCACGTTATATTGCTAATAGTATAAGTAATAAGTATAATTATTACAATTCTAGCGATAATACCTCCATTATATGGGTAATAATGCATGTTATATTGATAATAATATAAGTAATAAGTATAATTATTACAGTTCTAGCGATAATAACTGCATAATATGGGTAATAATGCATGTTATATTGATAATAATCTAAGTAATAAGTATAATTATTACAGTTCTAGCGATAATAACTGCATTATATGGGTAATAATGCATGTTATATTGATAATAATAAAAGTGATAAGTATATTTATTATCGTTCTATCGATAATAACTTCTTAATATGAGTAATAATGCATGTTATATTGATGATAATGAAAGTAGTAAGTATATTTATTACAGTTCTAGCGATAATAACTGCATTATATGCGTAGTGAGGCATGTTATATTGATAATATCGGGGGTAATAAGTATAATTATTATAGTTCTAGCGATAATAATAGTAAAATATGGCTAATAGTGCATGATATATTGATAATAGTAAAAGTAATAAGTATATTTATTACAGTTCTATCGATAATAACTGCATAATATGGGTAATAATGCATGTTATATTGATGATAATGAAAGTAATACGTATATTTATTATAGTTCTAGCGATAATAACTGCATAATATGGGTAACAATGCATGTTATATTGAGAATAATATAAGTAATAAGTATAATTATTACAGTTCTGGCGATAATAACTGCATTATATGGGTAATAATGCACGTTATATTGCTAATAGTATAAGTAATAAGTATAATTATTACAGTTCTAGCGATAATACCTCCATTATATGGGTAATAATGCATGTTATATTGATAATAATATAAGTAATAAGTATATTTATTACAGTTATATCGATAATAACTGCATAATATGGGTAATAATGCATGTTATATTGATGATAATAAAAGTAATACGTATATTAATTATAGTTCTAGCAATAATAACTGCATAATATGGGTAATAATGCATGTTATATTGATAATAATATAAGTAATAAGTATAATTATTACAGTTCTAGCGATAATTACTGCATTATATGGGTAATAATGCACGGTATATTGCTAGCAATATAAGTAATAAGTATAAATATTACAGTTCTGGCGATAATAACTGCATTATATGGGTAATAATGCACGTTATATTGCTAATAGTATCTAATAAGTATAATTATTACAGTTCTAGCGATAATACCTCCATTATATGGGTAATAATGCATGTTATATTGATAATGATATAAGTAATAAGTATAATTATTACAGTTCTAGCGATAATAACTGCATTATATGGGTAATAATGCACGTTATATTGCTAACAATATAAGTAATAAGTATAATTATTACAGTTCAAGCGATAATAACTGCATAATATGGGTAATAATGCATGTTATATTGATAATAATATAAGTAATAAGTATAATTATTACAGTTCTAGCGATAATAACTGCATTACATGGTTAATAATGCATGTTATATTGATAATATTGGGAGTAATAAGTATATTTATTATAGTTCTAGCGATAATAACTGCAGAATATGGGTAATAATGCATGTTATATTGATAATAGTATAAGTAATAAGTATAATTATTACAGTTCTAGCGATAATACCTCCATTATATGGGTAATAATGCATGTTATATTGATGATAATGAAAGTAATACGTATATTTATTATAGTTCTTGCGATAATAACTGCATAATATGGGTAATAATGCATGTTATATTGAGAATAATATAAGTATTAAGTATAATTATTACAGTTCTGGCGATAATAACTGCATTATATGGGTAATAATGCACGTTATATTGCTAATAGTATTTAATAAGTATAATTACTACAGTTCTAGCGATAATACCTCCATTATATGGGTAATAATGCATGTTATATTGATAATGATATAAGTAATAAGTATAATTATTACAGTTCTAGCGATAATAACTGCATAATATGGGTAATAATGCACGTTATATTGCTAATAATATAAGTAATGAGTACAATTATTACAGATCTAGCGATAATAACTGCATAGTATGGCTAATAATGCACGTTATATTGCTAATAATATAAGTAATAAGTATAATTATTACAGTTCTAGCGATAATAACTGCATTATATGGGTAATAATGCATGTTATATTGATAATATTGGGAGTAATAAGTATATTTATTATAGTTCTAGCGATAATAACTGCAGAATATGGGTAATAATGCATGTTATATTGATAATAGTATAAGTAATAAGTATAATTATTACAGTTCTAGCGATAATACCTCCATGATATGGGTAATAATGCATGTTATATTGATAATAATATAAGTAATAAGTGTATTTATTACAGTTCTATCGATAATAACTGCATAATATGGGTAATAATGCATGTTATATTGATAATGATATAAGTAATAAGTATAATTATTACAGTTCTAGCGATAATAACTGCATAATATGGGTAATAATGCACGTTATATTGCTAATAATATAAGTAATGAGTACAATTATCACAGATCTAGCGATAATAACTGCATAATATGGGTAATAATGCACGTTATATTGCTAATAATATAAGTAATAAGTATAATTATTACAGTTCTAGCGATAATAACTGCATTATATGGGTAATAATGCATGTTATATTGATAATATTGGGAGTAATAAGTATATTTATTATAGTTCTAGCGATAATAACTGCAGAATATGGGTAATAATGCATGTTATATTGATAATAGTATAAGTAATAAGTATAATTATTACAGTTCTAGCGATAATACCTCCATTATATGGGTAATAATGCATGTTATATTGATAATAATATAAGTAATAAGTATATTTATTACAGTTCTATCGATAATAACTGCATAATATGGGTAATAATTCATGTTATATTGATGATAATAAAAGTAATACGTATATTTATTATAGTTCTAGCAATAATAACTGCATAATATGGGTAATAATGCATGTTATATTGATAATAATATAAGTAATAAGTATAATTATTACAGTTCTAGCGATAATAACTGCATTATATGGGTAATAATGCACGTTATATTGCTAACAATATAAGTAATAAGTATAATTATTACAGTTCTAGCGATAATAACTGCATTATATGGGTAATAATGCATGTTATATTGATAATATTGGGAGTAATAAGTATATTTATTATAGTTCTAGCGATAATAACTGCAGAATATGGGTAATAATGCATGTTATATTGATAATAGTATAAGTAATAAGTATAATTATTACAGTTCTAGCGATAATAACTGCATTATATGGGTAATAATGCACGTTATATTGCTAATAATATAAGTAATAAGTATAATTATTACAGTTCTAGCGATAATAACTGCATTATATGGGTAATAATGCATGTTATATTGTTAATATCGGGAGTAATAAGTATAATTATTATAGTTCTAGCGATAATAATAGTAAAATATGGCAAATAGTGCATGTTATATTGATAATAATAAAAGTAATAAATATATTTATTACAGTTCTATCGATAATAAAAGTAATACGTATATTTATTATAGTTCTAGCGATAATAACTGCATAATGTGGGTAATAATGCATGTTATATTGGTAATAATCTAAGTAATAAGTATAATTATTACAGTTCTAGCGATAATAACTGCATTATATGGGTAATAATGCATGTTATATTGATAATATCGGGAGTAATAAGTATAATTATTATAGTTCTAGCGATAATAATAGTAAAATACGGCAAATAGTGCATGTTATATTGATAATAATAAAAGTAATAAGTATATTTATTACAGTTCTATCGATATTAACTGCATAATATGGGTAATAATGCACGTTATATTGCTAATAGTATTTAATAAGTATAATTATTACAGTTCAAGCGATAATAACTGCATAATATGGGTAATAATGCATGTTATATTGATAATAATATAAGTAATAAGTATAATTATTACAGTTCTAGCGATAATAACTGCATTACATGGGTAATAATGCACGTTATATTGCTAACAATATAAGTAATAAGTATAATTATTACAGTTCTAGTGATAATAACTGCATAATATGGGTAATAATGCATGTTATATTGATAATAATATAAGTAATAAGTATAATTATTACAGTTCTGGCGATAATACCTCTATTATATGGGTAATAATGCATGTTATATTGATAATGATATAAGTAATAAGTATAATTATTACAGTTCTAGCGATAATAACTGCATAATATGGGTAATAATGCACGTTATATTGCTAATAATATAAGTAATGAGTACAATTATTACAGTTCTAGCGATAATAACTGCATAATATGGGTAATAATGCGCGTTATATTGCTAATAATATAAGTAATAAGTATAATTATTTCAGTTCTAGCAATAATACCTCCATTATATGGGTAATAATGCATGTTATATTGATAATAATATAAGTAATAAGTATAATTATTACAGTTCTAGCGATAATAACTGCATTATATGGGTAATAATGCATGTTATATTGATAATATTGGGAGTAATAAGTATATTTATTCTAGTTCTAGCGATAATAACTGCAGAATATGGGTAATAATGCATGTTATATTGATAATAGTATAAGTAATAAGTATAATTATTACAGTTCTAGCGATAATACCTCCATTATATGGGTAATAATGCATGTTATATTGATGATAATGAAAGTAATACGTATATTTATTATAGTTCTTGCGATAATAACTGCATAATATGGGTAATAATGCATGTTATATTGAGAATAATATAAGTATTAAGTTTAATTATTACAGTTCTGGCGATAGTAACTGCATTATATGGGTAATAATGCACGTTATATTGCTAATAGTATTTAATAAGTATAATTATTACAGTTCTAGCGATAATACCTCCATTATATGGGTAATAATGCATGTTATATTGATAATGATATAAGTAATAAGTATAATTATTACAGTTCTAGCGATAATAACTGCATTATATGGGTAATAATGCACGTTATATTGCTAACAATATAAGTAATAAGTATAATTATTACAGTTCTAGCGATAATAACTGCATAACATGGGTAATAATGCATGTTATATTGATAATAATATAAGTAATAAGTATAATTATTACAGTTCTAGCGATAATAACTGCATTATATGGGTAATAATGCACGTTATATTGCTAACAATATAAGTAATAAGTATAATTATTACAGTTCAAGCGATAATAACTGCATAATATGGGTAATAATGCATGTTATATTGATAATAATATAAGTAATAAGTATAATTATTACAGTTCTAGCGATAATAACTGCATAATGTGGGTAATAATGCACGTTATATTGCTAATAATATAAGTAATAAGTATAATTATTACAGTTCTAGCGATAATAACTGCATTATATGGGTAATAATGCATGTTATATTGATAATATTGGGAGTAATAAGTATATTTATTATAGTTCTAGCGATAATAACTGCAGAATATGGGTAATAATGCATGTTATATTGATAATAGTATAAGTAATAAGTATAATTATTACAGTTCTAGCGATAATACCTCCATTATATGGGTAATAATGCATGTTATATTGATAATAATATAAGTAATAAGTATAATTATTACAGTTCTAGCGATAATAACTGCATTATATGGGTAATAATGCATGTTATATTGATAATATTGGGAGTAATAAGTATATTTATTATAGTTCTAGCGATAATAATAGTAAAATATGGCAAATAGTGCATGTTATATTGATAATAATAAAAGTAATAAGTATATTTATTACAGTTCTATCGATATTAACTGCATAATATGGGTAATAATGCATGTTATATTGATGATAATAAAAGTAATACGTATATTTATTATAGTTCTAGCTATAATAACTGCATAATATGGGTAATAATGCATGTAATATTGATAATAATATAAGTAATAAGTATAATTATTACAGTTCTGGCGATAATAACTGCACTATATGGGTAATAATGCACGTTATATTGCTAACAATATAAGTAATAAGTATAATTATTACAGTTCTAGCGATAATAATAGTAAAATATGGCTAATAGTGCATGATATATTGATAACAGTAAAAGTAATAAGTATATTTATTACAGTTCTATCGATAATAACTGCATAATATGGGTAATAATGCATGTTATATTGATAATAATATAAGTAATAAGTATAATTATTACAGTTCTAGCGATAATAACTGCATTATATGGGTAATAATGCATGTTATATTGATGATAATAAAAGTAATACGTATATTTATTATAGTTCTAGCAATAATAACTGCATAATATGGGTAATAATGCATGTTATATTGATAATAATATAAGTAATAAGTATAATTATTACAGTTCTAGCGATAATAACTGCATTATATGGGTAATAATGCACGTTATATTGCTAGCAATATAAGTAATAGGTATAATTATTACAGTTCTAGCGATAATAACTGCATTATATGGGTAATAATGCATGTTATATTGCTAATAGTATTTAATAAGTATAATTATTACAGTTCTAGCGATAATACCTCCATTATATGGGTAATAATGCATGTTATATTGATAATAATATGAGTAATAAGTATATTTATTACAGTTATATCGATAATAACTGCATAATATGGGTAATAATGCATGTTATATTGATGATAATAAAAGTAATACGTATATTTATTATAGTTCTAGCGATAATAACTGCATAATATGGGTAATAATGCACGTTATATTGCTAATAATATAAGTAATGAGTACAATTATCACAGATCTAGCGATAATAACTGCATAATATGGGTAATAATGCACGTTATATTGCTAATAATATAAGTAATAAGTATAATTATTACAGTTCTAGCGATAATAACTGCATTATATGGGTAATAATGCATGTTATATTGATAATATTGGGAGTAATAAGTATATTTATTATAGTTCTAGCGATAATAACTGCAGAATATGGGTAATAATGCATGTTATATTGATAATAGTATAAGTAATAAGTATAATTATTACAGTTCTAGCGATAATACCTCCATTATATGGGTAATAATGCATGTTATATTGATAATAATATAAGTAATAAGTATATTTATTACAGTTATATCGATAATAACTGCATAATATGGGTAATAATGCATGTTATATTGATGATAATAAAAGTAATACGTATATTTATTATAGTTCTAGCAATAATAACTGCATAATATGGGTAATAATGCATGTTATATTGATAATAATATAAGTAATAAGTATAATTATTACAGTTCTAGCGATAATAACTGCATAATATGGGTAATAATGCATGTTATATTGATAATAATATAAGTAATAAGTATAATTATTACAGTTCTAGCGATAATAACTGCATTACATGGGTAATAATGCACGTTATATTGCTAACAATATAAGTAATAAGTATAATTATTACAGTTCTAGCGATAATAACTGCATAATATGGGTAATAATGCATGTTATATTGATAATAATATAAGTAATAAGTATAATTATTACAGTTCTAGCGATAATACCTCCATTATATGGGTAATAATGCATGTTATATTGATAATGATATAAGTAATAAGTATAATTATTACAGTTCTAGCGATAATAACTGCATAATATGGGTAATAATGCACGTTATATTGCTAATAATATAAGTAATGAGTACAATTATTACAGTTCTAGCGATAATAACTGCATAATATGGGTAATAATGCGCGTTATATTGCTAATAATATAAGTAATAAGTATAATTATTACAGTTCTAGCAATAATACCTCCATTATATGGGTAATAATGCATGTTATATTGATAATAATATAAGTAATAAGTATAATTATTACAGTTCTAGCGATAATAACTGCATTATATGGGTAATAATGCATGTTATATTGATAATATTGGGAGTAATAAGTATATTTATTCTAGTTCTAGCGATAATAACTGCAGAATATGGGTAATAATGCATGTTATATTGATAATAGTATAAGTAATAAGTATAATTATTACAGTTCTAGCGATAATACCTCCATTATATGGGTAATAATGCATGTTATATTGATGATAATGAAAGTAATACGTATATTTATTATAGTTCTTGCGATAATAACTGCATAATATGGGTAATAATGCATGTTATATTGAGAATAATACAAGTATTAAGTATAATTATTACAGTTCTGGCGATAGTAACTGCATTATATGGGTAATAATGCACGTTATATTGCTAATAGTATTTAATAAGTATAATTATTACAGTTCTAGCGATAATACCTCCATTATATGGGTAATAATGCATGTTATATTGATAATGATATAAGTAATAAGTATAATTATTACAGTTCTAGCGATAATAACTGCATTATATGGGTAATAATGCACGTTATATTGCTAACAATATAAGTAATAAGTATAATTATTACAGTTCTAGCGATAATAACTGCATAATATGGGTAATAATGCATGTTATATTGATAATAATATAAGTAATAAGTATAATTATTACAGTTCTAGCGATAATAACTGCATTATATGGGTAATAATGCACGTTATATTGCTAACAATATAAGTAATAAGTATAATTATTACAGTTCAAGCGATAATAACTGCATAATATGGGTAATAATGCACATTATATTGCTAATAATATAAGTAATAAGTATAATTATTACAGTTCTAGCGATAATAACTGCATTATATGGGTAATAATGCATGTTATATTGATAATATTGGGAGTAATAAGTATATTTATTATAGTTCTAGCGATAATAACTGCAGAATATGGGTAATAATGCATGTTATATTGATAATAGTATAAGTAATAAGTATAATTATTACAGTTCTAGCGATAATACCTCCATTATATGGGTAATAATGCATGTTATATTGATAAGAATATAAGTAATAAGTATATTTATTACAGTTCTATCGATAATAACTGCATAATATGGGTAATAATTCATGTTATATTGATGATAATAAAAGTAATACGTATATTTATTATAGTCCTAGCAATAATAACTGCATAATATGGGTAATAATGCATGTTATATTGATAATAATATAAGTAATAAGTATAATTATTACAGTTCTAGCGATAATAACTGCATTATATGGGTAATAATGCACGTTATATTGCTAACAATATAAGTAATAAGTATAATTATTACAGTTCTAGCGATAATAACTGCATTATATGGGTAATAATGCATGTTATATTGATAATATTGGGAGTAATAAGTATATTTATTATAGTTCTAGCGATAATAACTGCAGAATATGGGTAATAATGCATGTTATATTGATAATAGTATAAGTAATAAGTATAATTATTACAGTTCTAGCGATAATAACTGCATTATATGGGTAATAATGCACGTTATATTGCTAATAATATAAGTAATAAGTATAATTATTACAGTTCTAGCGATAATAACTGCATTATATGGGTAATAATGCATGTTATATTGTTAATATCGGGAGTAATAAGTATAATTATTATAGTTCTAGCGATAATAATAGTAAAATATGGCAAATAGTGCATGTTATATTGATAATAATAAAAGTAATAAATATATTTATTACAGTTCTATCGATAATAAAAGTAATACGTATATTTATTATAGTTCTAGCGATAATAACTGCATAATGTGGGTAATAATGCATGTTATATTGGTAATAATCTAAGTAATAAGTATATTTATTACAGTTCTAGCGATAATAACTGCATTATATGGGTAATAATGCATGTTATATTGATAATATCGGGAGTAATAAGTATAATTATTATAGTTCTAGCGATAATAATAGTAAAATACGGCAAATAGTGCATGTTATATTGATAATAATAAAAGTAATAAGTATATTTATTACAGTTCTATCGATATTAACTGCATAATATGGGTAATAATGCACGTTATATTGCTAATAGTATTTAATAAGTATAATTATTACAGTTCTAGCGATAATACCTCCATTATATGGGTAATAATGCATGTTATATTGATAATGATATAAGTAATAAGTATAATTATTACAGTTCTAGCGATAATAACTGCATTATATGGGTAATAATGCACGTTATATTGCTAACAATATAAGTAATAAGTATAATTATTACAGTTCAAGCGATAATAACTGCATAATATGGGTAATAATGCATGTTATATTGATAATAATATAAGTAATAAGTATAATTATTACAGTTCTAGCGATAATAACTGCATTACATGGGTAATAATGCACGTTATATTGCTAACAATATAAGTAATAAGTATAATTATTACAGTTCTAGCGATAATAACTGCATAATATGGGTAATAATGCATGTTATATTGATAATAATATAAGTAATAAGTATAATTATTACAGTTCTAGCGATAATAACTGCATTATATGGGTAATAATGCATGTTATATTGATAATATTGGGAGTAATAAGTATATTTATTATAGTTCTAGCGATAATAACTGCAGAATATGGGTAATAATGCATGTTATATTGATAATAGTATAAGTAATAAGTATAATTATTACAGTTCTAGCGATAATACCTCCATTATATGGGTAATAATGTATGTTATATTGATAATAATATAAGTAATAAGTATATTTATTACAGTTCTATCGATAATAACTGCATAATATGGGTAATAATTCATGTTATATTGATGATAATAAAAGTAATACGTATATTTATTATAGTTCTAGCCATAATAACTGCATAATATGGGTAATAATGCATGTTATATTGATAATAATATAAGTAATAAGTATAATTATTACAGTTCTAGCGATAATAACTGCATTATATGGGTAATAATGCACGTTATATTGCTAACAATATAAGTAATAAGTATAATTATTACAGTTCTAGCGATAATAACTGCATTATATGGGTAATAATGCATGTTATATTGATAATATTGGGAGTAATAAGTATATTTATTATAGTTCTAGCGATAATAACTGCAGAATATGGGTAATAATGCATGTTATATTGATAATAGTATAAGTAATAAGTATAATTATTACAGTTCTAGCGATAATAACTGCATAATATGGGTAATAATGCATGTTATATTGATAATAATATAAGTAATAAGTATAATTATTACAGTTCTAGCGATAATAACTGCATTACATGGGTAATAATGCACGTTATATTGCTAACAATATAAGTAATAAGTATAATTATTACAGTTCTAGCGATAATAACTGCATAATATGGGTAATAATGCATGTTATATTGATAATAATATAAGTAATAAGTATAATTATTACAGTTCTAGCGATAATACCTCCATTATATGGGTAATAATGCATGTTATATTGATAATGATATAAGTAATAAGTATAATTATTACAGTTCTAGCGATAATAACTGCATAATATGGGTAATAATGCACGTTATATTGCTAATAATATAAGTAATGAGTACAATTATTACAGTTCTAGCGATAATAACTGCATAATATGGGTAATAATGCGCGTTATATTGCTAATAATATAAGTAATAAGTATAATTATTACAGTTCTAGCAATAATACCTCCATTATATGGGTAATAATGCATGTTATATTGATAATAATATAAGTAATAAGTATAATTATTACAGTTCTAGCGATAATAACTGCATTATATGGGTAATAATGCATGTTATATTGATAATATTGGGAGTAATAAGTATATTTATTCTAGTTCTAGCGATAATAACTGCAGAATATGGGTAATAATGCATGTTATATTGATAATAATATGAGTAATAAGTATATTTATTACAGTTATATCGATAACAACTGCATAATATGGGTAATAATGCATGTTATATTGATGATAATAAAAGTAATACGTATATTTATTATAGTTCTAGCGATAATAACTGCATAATATGGGTAATAATGCACGTTATATTGCTAATAATATAAGTAATGAGAACAATTATCACAGATCTAGCGATAATAACTGCATAATATGGGTAATAATGCACGTTATATTGCTAATAATATAAGTAATAAGTATAATTATTACAGTTCTAGCGATAATAACTGCATTATATGGGTAATAATGCATGTTATATTGATAATATTGGGAGTAATAAGTATAATTATTACAGTTCTAGCGATAATAACTGCATAATATGGGTAATAATGCACGTTATATTGCTAATAATATACGTAATGAGTACAATTATTACAGTTCTAGCGATAATAACTGCATAATATGGGTAATAATGCACGTTATATTGCTAATAATATAAGTAATAAGTATAATTATTACAGTTCTAGCAATAATACCTCCATTATATGGGTAATAATGCATGTTATATTGATAATAATATAAGTAATAAGTATAATTATTACAGTTCTAGCGATAATAACTGCATTATATGGGTAATAATGCATGTTATATTGATAATATTGGGAGTAATAAGTATATTTATTCTAGTTCTAGCGATAATAACTGCAGAATATGGGTAATAATGCATGTTATATTGATAATAGTATAAGTAATAAGTATAATTATTACAGTTCTAGCGATAATACCTCCATTATATGGGTAATAATGCATGTTATATTGATGATAATGAAAGTAATACGTATATTTATTATAGTTCTTGCGATAATAACTGCATAATATGGGTAATAATGCATGTTATATTGAGAATAATATAAGTATTAAGTATAATTATTACAGTTCTGGCGATAGTAACTGCATTATATGGGTAATAATGCACGTTATATTGCTAATAGTATTTAATAAGTATAATTATTACAGTTCTAGCGATAATACCTCCATTATATGGGTAATAATGCATGTTATATTGATAATGATATAAGTAATAAGTATAATTATTACAGTTCTAGCGATAATAACTGCATTATATGGGTAATAATGCACGTTATATTGCTAACAATATAAGTAATAAGTATAATTATTACAGTTCAAGCGATAATAACTGCATAATATGGGTAATAATGCATGTTATATTGATAATAATATAAGTAATAAGTATAATTATTACAGTTCTAGCGATAATAACTGCATTATATGGGTAATAATGCACGTTATATTGCTAATAATATAAGTAATAAGTATAATTATTACAGTTCTAGCGATAATAACTGCATTATATGGGTAATAATGCATGTTATATTGATAATATTGGGAGTAATAAGTATATTTATTATAGTTCTAGCGATAATAACTGCAGAATATGGGTAATAATGCATGTTATATTGATAATAGTATAAGTAATAAGTATAATTATTACAGTTCTAGCGATAATACCTCCATTATATGGGTAATAATGCATGTTATATTGATAATAATATAAGTAATAAGTATATTTATTACAGTTCTATCGATAATAACTGCATAATATGGGTAATAATGCATGTTATATTGATGATAATAAAAGTAATACGTATATTTATTATAGTTCTAGCAATAATAACTGCATAATATGGGTAATAATGCATGTTATATTGATAATAATATAAGTAATAAGTATAATTATTACAGTTCTAGCGATAATAACTGCATTATATGGGTAATAATGCACGTTATATTGCTAATAGTATTTAATAAGTATAATTATTACAGTTCTAGCGATAATACCTCCATTATATGGGTAATAATGCATGTTATATTGATAATGATATAAGTAATAAGTATAATTATTAGAGTTCTAGCGATAATAACTGCATTATATGGGTAATAATGCACGTTATATTGCTGATAGTATAAGTAATAAGTATAATTATTACAGTTCTAGCGATAATACCTCCATTATATGGGTAATAATGCATGTTATATTGATAATAATATGAGTAATAAGTATATTTATTACAGTTATATCGATAATAACTGCATAATATGGGTAATAATGCATGTTATATTGATGATAATAAAAGTAATACGTATATTTATTATAGTTCTAGCAATAATAACTGCATAATATGGGTAATAATGCATGTTATATTGATAATAATATAAGTAATAAGTATAATTATTACAGTTCTAGCGATAATAACTGCATTATATGGGTAATAATGCACGTTATATTGCTAGCAATATAAGTAATAAGTATAATTATTACAGTTCTAGCGATAATAACTGCATTATATGGGTAATAATGCATGTTATATTGCTAATAGTATTTAATAAGTATAATTATTACAGTTCTAGCGATAATACCTCCATTATATGGGTAATAATGCATGTTATATTGATAATGATATAAGTAATAAGTATAATTATTAGAGTTCTAGCGATAATAACTGCATTATATGGGTAATAATGCACGTTATATTGCTAACAATATAAGTAGTAGGTATAATTATTACAGTTCTAGCGATAATAACTGCATAATATGGGTAATAATGCATGTTATATTGATAATAATATAAGTAATAAGTATAATTATTACAGTTCTAGCGATAATAACTGCATTATATGGGTAATAATGCACGTTATATTGCTAACAATATAAGTAATAAGTATAATTATTACAGTTCTAGCGATAATAACTGCATAATATGGGTAATAATGCATGTTATATTGATAATAATATAAGTAATAAGTATAATTATTACAGTTCTAGCGATAATACCTGCATTATATGGGTAATAATGCATGTTATATTGATAATGATATAAGTAATAAGTATAATTATTACAGTTCTAGCGATAATAACTGCATAATATGGGTAATAATGCACGTTATATTGCTAATAATATAAGTAATGAGTACAATTTTTACAGTTCTAGCGATAATAACTGCATAATATGGGTAATAATGCACGTTATATTGATAATAATATAAGTAATAAGTATAATTATTACAGTTCTAGCGATAATAACTGCATTATATGGGTAATAATGCACGTTATATTGCTAATAATATAAGTAATAAGTATAATTATTACAGTTCTAGCGATAATAACTGCATTATATGGGTAATAATGCATGTTATATTGATAATATTGGGAGTAATAAGTATATTTATTATAGTTCTAGCGATAATAACTGCAGAATATGGGTAATAATGCATGTTATATTGATAATAGTATAAGTAATAAGTATAATTATTACAGTTCTAGCGATAATACCTCCATTATATGGGTAATAATGCATGTTATATTGATAATAATATAAGTAATAAGTATATTTATTACAGTTCTATCGATAATAACTGCATAATATGGGTAATAATGCATGTTATATTGATGATAATAAAAGTAATACGTATATTTATTATAGTTCTAGCAATAATAACTGCATAATATGGGTAATAATGCATGTTATATTGATAATAATATAAGTAATAAGTATAATTATTACAGTTCTAGCGATAATAACTGCATTATATGGGTAATAATGCACGTTATATTGCTAATAGTATTTAATAAGTATAATTATTACAGTTCTAGCGATAATACCTCCATTATATGGGTAATAATGCATGTTATATTGATAATGATATAAGTAATAAGTATAATTATTAGAGTTCTAGCGATAATAACTGCATTATATGGGTAATAATGCACGTTATATTGCTGATAGTATAAGTAATAAGTATAATTATTACAGTTCTAGCGATAATACCTCCATTATATGGGTAATAATGCATGTTATATTGATAATAATATGAGTAATAAGTATATTTATTACAGTTATATCGATAATAACTGCATAATATGGGTAATAATGCATGTTATATTGATGATAATAAAAGTAATAAGTATAATTATTATAGGTCGAGCGATAATAACTGCATAATATGGGTAATAGTGCATGTTATATTGATAATAATAAAAGTAATAAGTATAATTATTGTAGTTCTAGCGATAATAACTGCATAATATGGGTAATAACGCATATTATATTGATAATATTGGGAGAAATAAGTATATTTTTTATAGTTCTGACGATAATAACTGTATAATATGGGTAAGAATGCATGTTATACCGATAATAATATAAGTAATAAGTATAACTATTATAGTTCTGGCGATAATAACTGTATAATATGGGTAATAGTGCATGACATACTGATAATATTAGGAGTAATAAGTATAATTCTTATAGTTCTAGCGATAATAACTGCATAATGAGGGTAATAGTGCATGTTATATTGATAATAATAAAAGTAATAAGTATAATTACTACAGTTCGAGCGATAATAACTGCATAATATGGGTAATAGTGCATGTTATATTGATAATAATAAAAGTAATAAGTATAATTATTATAGTTCGAGCGATAATAACTGCATAATATGGGTAATAGTGCATGTTATATTGATAATATTGGGAGTAATAAGTATATTTATTATAGTTCTGACGATAATAACTGTATAATATGGGTAATAATGCATAACATATTGATAAAATTAGGAGTATTAGGTACAGTTATTATAGTTCTAGCGATAATAACTGCATAATATCGGTAATAGTGCATGTTATATTGATAATAATAAAAGTAATAACTATAATTATTATAGTTCGAGCGATAATAACTGCGTAATGTGGGTACTAGTGCATGTTATATTGATAATAACAAAAGTGACAAGTATAATTATTATAGTTCGAGTGATAATAACTGCATAACATGGGTAATAGTGCATGTTATATTGATAATAATAAAAGTAATAAGTATAATTATTATAGTTCGAGCGATAATAACTGCATAATATGGGTAATAACGCATGTTATATTGATAATAATAAAAGTAATAAGTGTAATTATTATAGTTCGAGCGATAATAACTGCATAACATGGGTAATAGTGCATGTTATATTGATAATAATAAAAGTAATAAGTATAATTATTGTAGTTCTAGCGATAATAACTGTATAATATGGCTAATAACGCATATTATATTGATAATATTGGGAGTAATAAGTATATTTTTTATAGTTCTGACGATAATAACTGTATAATATGGGTAAGAATGCATGTTATACTGATAATAATATAAGTAATAAGTATAACTATTATAGTTCTAGCGATAATAACTGTATAATATGGGTAATAGTGCATGACATACTGATAATATTAGGAGTAATAAGTACAATTATTATAGTTCTAGCGATAATAACTGCATAATGTGGGTAATAGTGCATGTTATATTGATAATAATAAAAGTAATAAGTATAATTATTACAGTTCGAGCGATAATAACTGCATAATATGGGTAATAGTGCATGTTATATTAATAATAATAAAAGTAATAAGTATAATTATTATAGTTCGAGCGATAATAACTGCATAATATGGGTAATAGTGCATGTTATATTGATAATATTGTGAGTAATAAGTATATTTATTATAGTTCTGACGATAATAACTGTATAATATGGGTAATAGTGCATGACATACTGATAATATTAGGAGTAATAAGTATAATTATTATAGTTCTAGCGATAATAACTGCATAATGTGGGTAATAGTGCATGTTATATTGATAATAATAAAAGTAATAAGTATAATTATTATAGTTCGAGCGATAATAACTGCATAATATGGGTAATAACGCATGTTATATTGATAATAATAAAAGTAATAAGTGTAATTATTATAGTTCGAGCGATAATAACTGCATAATATGGGTAATAGTGCATGTTATATTGATAATATTGGGAGTAATAAGTATATTTATTATAGTTCTGACGATAATAACTGTATAATATGGGTAATAATGCATAACATATTGATAAAATTAGGAGTATTAAGTACAATTATTATAGTTCTAGCGATAATAACTGCATAATATCGGTAATAGTGCATGTTATATTGATAATAATAAAAGTAATAAGTATAATTATTATAGGTCGAGCGATAATAACTGCATAATATGGGTAATAGTGCATGTTATATTGATAATAATAAAAGTAATAACTATAATTATTATAGTTCGAGCGATAATAACTGCGTAATGTGGGTACTAGTGCATGTTATATTGATAATAACAAAAGTGACAAGTATAATTATTATAGTTCGAGTGATAATAACTGCATAACATGGGTAATAGTGCATGTTATATTGATAATAATAAAAGTAATAAGTATAATTATTATAGTTCGAGCGATAATAACTGCATAATATGGGTAATAACGCATGTTATATTGATAATAATAAAAGTAATAAGTATAATTATTATAGTTCGAGCGATAATAACTGCATAATATGGGTAATAATGCACGTTATATTGCTAACAATATAAGTAATAAGTATAATTATTACAGTTCTAGCGATAATAACTGCATTATATGGGTAATAATGCATGTTATATTGATAATAGTAAAAGTAATAAGTATAATTATTATAGTTCGAGCGATAATAACTGCATAATATGGGTAATAACGCATGTTATATTGATAATAATAAAAGTAATAAGTGTAATTATTATAGTTCGAGCGATAATAACTGCATAATATGGGTAATAGTGCATGTTATATTGATAATATTGGGAGTAATAAGTATATTTATTATAGTTCTGACGATAATAACTGTATAATATGGGTAATAATGCATAACATATTGATAAAATTAGGAGTATTAGGTACAGTTATTATAGTTCTAGCGATAATAACTGCATAATATCGGTAATAGTGCATGTTATATTGATAATAATAAAAGTAATAACTATAATTATTATAGTTCGAGCGATAATAACTGCATAATGTGGGTAATAGTGCATGTTATATTGATAATATTGGGAGTAATAAGTATATTTTTTATAGTTCTGACGATAATAACTGTATAATATGGGTAAGAATGCATGTTATACTGATAATAATATAAGTAATAAGTATAACTATTATAGTTCTAGCGATAATAACTGTATAATATGGGTAATAGTGCATGTTATATTGATAATATTGGGAGTAATAAGTATATTTATTATAGTTCTGACGATAATAACTGTATAATATGGGTAATAATGCATAACATATTGATAAAATTTTGAGTATTAAGTACAATTATTATAGTTCTAGCGATAATAACTGCATAATATCGGTAATAGTGCATGTATATATTGATAATAATAAAAGTAATAAGTATAATTATTATAGTTCGAGCGATAATAACTGCATAATATGGGTAATAACGTATGTTATATTGATAATAATAAAAGTAATAAGTGTAATTATTATAGTTCGAGCGATAATAACTGCATAATATGGGTAATAGTGCATGTTATATTGATAATTTTGGGAGTAATAATTATATTTATTATAGTTCTGACGATAATAACTGTATAATATGGGTAATAATGCATAACATATTGATAAAATTAGGAGTATTAGGTACAGTTATTATAGTTCTAGCGATAATAACTGCATAATATCGGTAATAGTGCATGTTATATTGATAATAATAAAAGTAATAACTATAATTATTATAGTTCGAGCGATAATAACTGCATAATGTGGGTAATAGTGCATGTTATATTGATAATAATAAAAGTGACAAGTATAATTATTATAGTTCGAGCGATAATAACTGCATAACATGGGTAATAGTGCATGTTATATTGATAATAATAAAAGTAATAAGTATAATTATTATAGTTCGAGCGATAATAACTGCATAATATGGGTAATAACGCATGTTATATTGATAATAATAAAAGTAATAAGTGTAATTATTATAGTTCGAGCGATAATAACTGCATAACATGGGTAATAGTGCATGTTATATTGATAATAATAAAAGTAATAAGTATAATTATTGTAGTTCTAGCGATAATAACTGTATAATATGGCTAATAACGCATATTATATTGATAATATTGGGAGTAATAAGTATATTTTTTATAGTTCTGACGATAATAACTGTATAATATGGGTAAGAATGCATGTTATACTGATAATAATATAAGTAATAAGTATAACTATTATAGTTCTAGCGATAATAACTGTATAATATGGGTAATAGTGCATGACATACTGATAATATTAGGAGTAATAAGTACAATTATTATAGTTCTAGCGATAATAACTGCATAATGTGGGTAATAGTGCATGTTATATTGATAATAATAAAAGTAATAAGTATAATTATTACAGTTCGAGCGATAATAACTGCATAATATGGGTAATAGTGCATGTTATATTAATAATAATAAAAGTAATAAGTATAATTATTATAGTTCGAGCGATAATAACTGCATAATATGGGTAATAGTGCATGTTATATTGATAATATTGGGAGTAATAAGTATATTTATTATAGTTCTGGCGATAATAACTGTATAATATGGGTAATAGGGCATGACATACTGATAATATTAGGAGTAATAAGTATAATTATTATAGTTCTAGCGATAATAACTGCATAATGTGGGTAATAGTGCATGTTATATTGATAATAATAAAAGTAATAAGTATAATTATTATAGTTCGAGCGATAATAACTGCATAATATGGGTAATAACGCATGTTATATTGATAATAATAAAAGTAATAAGTGTAATTATTATAGTTCGAGCGATAATAACTGCATAATATGGGTAATAGTGCATGTTATATTGATAATATTGGGAGTAATAATTATATTTATTATAGTTCTGACGATAATAACTGTATAATATGGGTAATAATGCATAACATATTGATAAAATTAGGAGTATTAGGTACAGTTATTATAGTTCTAGCGATAATAACTGCATAATATCGGTAATAGTGCATGTTATATTGATAATAATAAAAGTAATAACTATAATTATTATAGTTCGAGCGATAATAACTGCATAATGTGGGTAATAGTGCATGTTATATTGATAATAATAAAAGTGACAAGTATAATTATTATAGTTCGAGCGATAATAACTGCATAACATGGGTAATAGTGCATGTTATATTGATAATAATAAAAGTAATAAGTATAATTATTATAGTTCGAGCGATAATAACTGCATAATATGGGTAATAACGCATGTTATATTGATAATAATAAAAGTAATAAGTGTAATTATTATAGTTCGAGCGATAATAACTGCATAACATGGGTAATAGTGCATGTTATATTGATAATAATAAAAGTAATAAGTATAATTATTGTAGTTCTAGCGATAATAACTGTATAATATGGCTAATAACGCATATTATATTGATAATATTGGGAGTAATAAGTATATTTTTTATAGTTCTGACGATAATAACTGTATAATATGGGTAAGAATGCATGTTATACTGATAATAATATAAGTAATAAGTATAACTATTATAGTTCTAGCGATAATAACTGTATAATATGGGTAATAGTGCATGACATACTGATAATATTAGGAGTAATAAGTACAATTATTATAGTTCTAGCGATAATAACTGCATAATGTGGGTAATAGTGCATGTTATATTGATAATAATAAAAGTAATAAGTATAATTATTACAGTTCGAGCGATAATAACTGCATAATATGGGTAATAGTGCATGTTATATTAATAATAATAAAAGTAATAAGTATAATTATTATAGTTCGAGCGATAATAACTGCATAATATGGGTAATAGTGCATGTTATATTGATAATATTGGGAGTAATAAGTATATTTATTATAGTTCTGGCGATAATAACTGTATAATATGGGTAATAGGGCATGACATACTGATAATATTAGGAGTAATAAGTATAATTATTATAGTTCTAGCGATAATAACTGCATAATGTGGGTAATAGTGCATGTTATATTGATAATAATAAAAGTAATAAGTATAATTATTATAGTTCGAGCGATAATAACTGCATAATATGGGTAATAACGCATGTTATATTGATAATAATAAAAGTAATAAGTGTAATTATTATAGTTCGAGCGATAATAACTGCATAATATGGGTAATAGTGCATGTTATATTGATAATATTGGGAGTAATAAGTATATTTATTATAGTTCTGACGATAATAACTGTATAATAGGGGTAATAATGCATAACATATTGATAAAATTAGGAGTATTAAGTACAATTATTATAGTTCTAGCGATAATAACTGCATAATATCGGTAATAGTGCATGTTATATTGATAATAATAAAAGTAATAAGTATAATTATTATAGGTCGAGCGATAATAACTGCATAATATGGGTAATAGTGCATGTTATATTGATAATAATAAAAGTAATAAGTATAATTATTTTAGTTCTAGCGATAATAACTGCATAATATGGGTAATAACGCATATTATATTGATAATATTGGGAGTAATAAGTATATTTTTTATAGTTCTGACGATAATAACTGTATAATATGGGTAAGAATGCATGTTATACTGATAATAATATAAGTAATAAGTATAACTATTATAGTTCCGGCGATAATAACTGTATAATATGGGTAATAGTGCATGACATACTGATAATATTAGGAGTAATAAGTATAATTCTTATAGTTCTAGCGATAATAACTGCATAATGTGGGTAATAGTGCATGTTATATTGATAATAATAAAAGTAATAAGTATAATTATTATAGTTCGAGCGATAATAACCGCATAATATGGGTAATAGTGCATGTTATATTGATAATATTGGGAGTAATAAGTATATTTATTATAGTTCTGACGATAATAACTGTATAATATGGGTAATAATGCATAACATATTGATAAAATTTGGAGTATTAAGTACAATTATTATAGTTCTAGCGATAATAACTGCATAATATCGGTAATAGTGCATGTATATATTGATAATAATAAAAGTAATAAGTATAATTATTATAGTTCGAGCGATAATAACTGCATAATATGGATAATAACGTATGTTATATTGATAATAATAAAAGTAATAAGTGTAATTATTATAGTTCGAGCGATAATAACTGCATAATATGGGTAATAGTGCATGTTATATTGATAATATTGGGAGTAATAAGTATATTTATTATAGTTCTGACGATAATAACTGTATAATATGGGTAATAATGCATAACATATTCATAAAATTAGGAGTATTAGGTACAGT
Organism: Megachile leachella; assembly: GCA_963576845.1. NCBI lineage: Eukaryota > Metazoa > Arthropoda > Insecta > Hymenoptera > Megachilidae > Megachile > Megachile leachella. Next base: position 1,361,691 of record CAUYWW010000146.1, on the reverse strand, counting down.
TATTATAGTTCTAGCGATAATAACTGCATAATATCGGTAATAGTGCATGTTATATTGATAATAATAAAAGTAATAACTATAATTATTATAGTTCGAGCGATAATAACTGCATAATGTGGGTAATAGTGCATGTTATATTGATAATAATAAAAGTGACAAGTATAATTATTATAGTTCGAGCGATAATAACTGCATAACATGGGTAATAGTGCATGTTATATTGATAATAATAAAAGTAATAAGTATAATTATTATAGTTCGAGCGATAATAACTGCATAATATGGGTAATAACGCATGTTATATTGATAATAATAAAAGTAATAAGTGTAATTATTGTAGTTCTAGCGATAATAACTGCATTATATGGGTAATAATGCATGTTATATTGATGATAATAAAAGTAATACGTATATTTATTATAGTTCTAGCAATAATAACTGCATAATATGGGTAATAATGCATGTTATATTGATAATAATATAAGTAATAAGTATAATTATTACAGTTCTAGCGATAATAACTGCATTATATGGGTAATAATGCACGTTATATTGCTAGCAATATAAGTAATAAGTATAATTATTACAGTTCTAGCGATAATAACTGCATTATATGGGTAATAATGCATGTTATATTGCTAATAGTATTTAATAAGTATAATTATTACAGTTCTAGCGATAATACCTCCATTATATGGGTAATAATGCATGTTATATTGATAATGATATAAGTAATAAGTATAATTATTAGAGTTCTAGCGATAATAACTGCATTATATGGGTAATAATGCACGTTATATTGCTAACAATATAAGTAGTAAGTATAATTATTACAGTTCTAGCGATAATAACTGCATAATATGGGTAATAATGCATGTTATATTGATAATAATATAAGTAATAAGTATAATTATTACAGTTCTAGCGATAATAACTGCATTATATGGGTAATAATGCACGTTATATTGCTAACAATATAAGTAATAAGTATAATTATTACAGTTCTAGCGATAATAACTGCATAATATGGGTAATAATGCATGTTATATTGATAATAATATAAGTAATAAGTATAATTATTACAGTTCTAGCGATAATACCTCCATTATATGGGTAATAATGCATGTTATATTGATAATGATATAAGTAATAAGTATAATTATTACAGTTCTAGCGATAATAACTGCATAATATGGGTAATAATGCACGTTATATTGCTAATAATATAAGTAATGAGTACAATTATTACAGTTCTAGCGATAATAACTGCATAATATGGGTAATAATGCACGTTATATTGCTAATAATATAAGTAATAAGTATAATTATTACAGTTCTAGCAATAATACCTCCATTATATGGGTAATAATGCACGTTATATTGCTAACAATATAAGTAATAAGTATAATTATTACAGTTCTAGCGATAATAACTGCATTATATGGGTAATAATGCATGTTATATTGATAATATTTAATAGTAATAAGTATATTTATTATAGTTCTAGCGATAGTAACTGCAGAATATGGGTAATAATGCATGTTATATTGATAATAGTATAAGTAATAAGTATAATTATTACAGTTCTAGCGATAATAACTGCATTATATGGGTAATAATGCACGTTATATTGCTAATAATATAAGTAATAAGTATAATTATTACAGTTCTAGCGATAATAACTGCATTATATGGGTAATAATGCATGTTATATTGATGATAATGAAAGTAGTAAGTATATTTATTACAGTTCTAGCGATAATAACTGCATAATATGGGTAATAATGCACGTTATATTGCTAATAATATAAGTAATGAGTACAATTTTTACAGTTCTAGCGATAATAACTGCATAATATGGGTAATAATGCACGTTATATTGCTAATAATATAAGTAATAAGTATAATTATTACAGTTCTAGCAGTAATACCTCCATTATATGGGTAATAATGCATGTTATATTGATAATAATATAAGTGATAAGTATAATTATTACAGTTCTAGCGATAATAACTGCATTATATGGGTAATAATGCATGTTATATTGATAATATTGGGAGTAATAAGTATATTTATTATAGTTCTAGCGATAATAACTGCAGAATATGGGTAATAATGCATGTTATATTGATAATAGTATAAGTAATAAGTATAATTATTACAGTTCTAGCGATAATAACTGCATTATATGGGTAATAATGCACGTTATATTGCTAATAATATAAGTAATAAGTATAATTATTACAGTTCTTGCGATAATACCTCCATTATATGGGTAATAATGCATGTTATATTGATAATAATATAAGTAATAAGTATAATTATTACTGCTCTAGCGATAATAACTGCATTATATGGGTAATAATGCACGTTATATTGCTAATAATATAAGTAATAAGTATAATTATTACAGTTCTAGCGATAATAACTGCATTATATGGGTAATAATGCATGTTATATTGATAATATCGGGAGTAATAAGTATAATTATTATAGTTCTAGCGATAATAATAGTAAAATATGGCAAATAGTGCATGTTATATTGATAATAATAAAAGTAGTAAGTATATTTATTACAGTTCTAGCGATAATAACTGTATAATATGGGTAATAGTGCATGACATACTGATAATATTAGGAGTAATAAGTACAATTATTATAGTTCTAGCGATAATAACTGCATAATGTGGGTAATAGTGCATGTTATATTGATAATAATAAAAGTAATAAGTATAATTATTACAGTTCGAGCGATAATAACTGCATAATATGGGTAATAGTGCATGTTATATTAATAATAATAAAAGTAATAAGTATAATTATTATAGTTCGAGCGATAATAACTGCATAATATGGGTAATAGTGCATGTTATATTGATAATATTGGGAGTAATAAGTATATTTATTATAGTTCTGGCGATAATAACTGTATAATATGGGTAATAGGGCATGACATACTGATAATATTAGGAGTAATAAGTATAATTATTATAGTTCTAGCGATAATAACTGCATAATGTGGGTAATAGTGCATGTTATATTGATAATAATAAAAGTAATAAGTATAATTATTATAGTTCGAGCGATAATAACTGCATAATATGGGTAATAACGCATGTTATATTGATAATAATAAAAGTAATAAGTGTAATTATTATAGTTCGAGCGATAATAACTGCATAATATGGGTAATAGTGCATGTTATATTGATAATATTGGGAGTAATAATTATATTTATTATAGTTCTGACGATAATAACTGTATAATATGGGTAATAATGCATAACATATTGATAAAATTAGGAGTATTAGGTACAGTTATTATAGTTCTAGCGATAATAACTGCATAATATCGGTAATAGTGCATGTTATATTGATAATAATAAAAGTAATAACTATAATTATTATAGTTCGAGCGATAATAACTGCATAATGTGGGTAATAGTGCATGTTATATTGATAATAATAAAAGTGACAAGTATAATTATTATAGTTCGAGCGATAATAACTGCATAACATGGGTAATAGTGCATGTTATATTGATAATAATAAAAGTAATAAGTATAATTATTATAGTTCGAGCGATAATAACTGCATAATATGGGTAATAACGCATGTTATATTGATAATAATAAAAGTAATAAGTGTAATTATTATAGTTCGAGCGATAATAACTGCATAACATGGGTAATAGTCCATGTTATATTGATAATAATAAAAGTAATAAGTATAATTATTGTAGTTCTAGCGATAATAACTGTATAATATGGCTAATAACGCATATTATATTGATAATATTGGGAGTAATAAGTATATTTTTTATAGTTCTGACGATAATAACTGTATAATATGGGTAAGAATGCATGTTATACTGATAATAATATAAGTAATAAGTATAACTATTATAGTTCTAGCGATAATAACTGTATAATATGGGTAATAGTGCATGACATACTGATAATATTAGGAGTAATAAGTACAATTATTATAGTTCTAGCGATAATAACTGCATAATGTGGGTAATAGTGCATGTTATATTGATAATAATAAAAGTAATAAGTATAATTATTACAGTTCGAGCGATAATAACTGCATAATATGGGTAATAGTGCATGTTATATTAATAATAATAAAAGTAATAAGTATAATTATTATAGTTCGAGCGATAATAACTGCATAATATGGGTAATAGTGCATGTTATATTGATAATATTGGGAGTAATAAGTATATTTATTATAGTTCTGGCGATAATAACTGTATAATATGGGTAATAGGGCATGACATACTGATAATATTAGGAGTAATAAGTATAATTATTATAGTTCTAGCGATAATAACTGCATAATGTGGGTAATAGTGCATGTTATATTGATAATAATAAAAGTAATAAGTATAATTATTATAGTTCGAGCGATAATAACTGCATAATATGGGTAATAACGCATGTTATATTGATAATAATAAAAGTAATAAGTGTAATTATTATAGTTCGAGCGATAATAACTGCATAATATGGGTAATAGTGCATGTTATATTGATAATATTGGGAGTAATAAGTATATTTATTATAGTTCTGACGATAATAACTGTATAATAGGGGTAATAATGCATAACATATTGATAAAATTAGGAGTATTAAGTACAATTATTATAGTTCTAGCGATAATAACTGCATAATATCGGTAATAGTGCATGTTATATTGATAATAATAAAAGTAATAAGTATAATTATTATAGGTCGAGCGATAATAACTGCATAATATGGGTAATAGTGCATGTTATATTGATAATAATAAAAGTAATAAGTATAATTATTTTAGTTCTAGCGATAATAACTGCATAATATGGGTAATAACGCATATTATATTGATAATATTGGGAGTAATAAGTATATTTTTTATAGTTCTGACGATAATAACTGTATAATATGGGTAAGAATGCATGTTATACTGATAATAATATAAGTAATAAGTATAACTATTATAGTTCCGGCGATAATAACTGTATAATATGGGTAATAGTGCATGACATACTGATAATATTAGGAGTAATAAGTATAATTCTTATAGTTCTAGCGATAATAACTGCATAATGTGGGTAATAGTGCATGTTATATTGATAATAATAAAAGTAATAAGTATAATTATTATAGTTCGAGCGATAATAACCGCATAATATGGGTAATAGTGCATGTTATATTGATAATATTGGGAGTAATAAGTATATTTATTATAGTTCTGACGATAATAACTGTATAATATGGGTAATAATGCATAACATATTGATAAAATTTGGAGTATTAAGTACAATTATTATAGTTCTAGCGATAATAACTGCATAATATCGGTAATAGTGCATGTATATATTGATAATAATAAAAGTAATAAGTATAATTATTATAGTTCGAGCGATAATAACTGCATAATATGGATAATAACGTATGTTATATTGATAATAATAAAAGTAATAAGTGTAATTATTATAGTTCGAGCGATAATAACTGCATAATATGGGTAATAGTGCATGTTATATTGATAATATTGGGAGTAATAAGTATATTTATTATAGTTCTGACGATAATAACTGTATAATATGGGTAATAATGCATAACATATTCATAAAATTAGGAGTATTAGGTACAGTTATTATAGTTCTAGCGATAATAACTGCATAATATCGGTAATAGTGCATGTTATATTGATAATAATAAAAGTAATAACTATAATTATTATAGTTCGAGCGATAATAACTGCATAATGTGGGTAATAGTGCATGTTATATTGATAATAATAAAAGTGACAAGTATAATTATTATAGTTCGAGCGATAATAACTGCATAACATGGGTAATAGTGCATGTTATATTGATAATAATAAAAGTAATAAGTATAATTATTATAGTTCGAGCGATAATAACTGCATAATATGGGTAATAACGCATGTTATATTGATAATAATAAAAGTAATAAGTGTAATTATTGTAGTTCTAGCGATAATAACTGCATTATATGGGTAATAATGCATGTTATATTGATGATAATAAAAGTAATACGTATATTTATTATAGTTCTAGCAATAATAACTGCATAATATGGGTAATAATGCATGTTATATTGATAATAATATAAGTAATAAGTATAATTATTACAGTTCTAGCGATAATAACTGCATTATATGGGTAATAATGAACGTTATATTGCTAGCAATATAAGTAATAAGTATAATTATTACAGTTCTAGCGATAATAACTGCATTATATGGGTAATAATGCATGTTATATTGCTAATAGTATTTAATAAGTATAATTATTACAGTTCTAGCGATAATACCTCCATTATATGGGTAATAATGCATGTTATATTGATAATGATATAAGTAATAAGTATAATTATTAGAGTTCTAGCGATAATAACTGCATTATATGGGTAATAATGCACGTTATATTGCTAACAATATAAGTAGTAAGTATAATTATTACAGTTCTAGCGATAATAACTGCATAATATGGGTAATAATGCATGTTATATTGATAATAATATAAGTAATAAGTATAATTATTACAGTTCTAGCGATAATAACTGCATTATATGGGTAATAATGCACGTTATATTGCTAACAATATAAGTAATAAGTATAATTATTACAGTTCTAGCGATAATAACTGCATAATATGGGTAATAATGCATGTTATATTGATAATAATATAAGTAATAAGTATAATTATTACAGTTCTAGCGATAATACCTCCATTATATGGGTAATAATGCATGTTATATTGATAATGATATAAGTAATAAGTATAATTATTACAGTTCTAGCGATAATAACTGCATAATATGGGTAATAATGCACGTTATATTGCTAATAATATAAGTAATGAGTACAATTATTACAGTTCTAGCGATAATAACTGCATAATATGGGTAATAATGCACGTTATATTGCTAATAATATAAGTAATAAGTATAATTATTACAGTTCTAGCAATAATACCTCCATTATATGGGTAATAATGCACGTTATATTGCTAACAATATAAGTAATAAGTATAATTATTACAGTTCTAGCGATAATAACTGCATTATATGGGTAATAATGCATGTTATATTGATAATATTTAATAGTAATAAGTATATTTATTATAGTTCTAGCGATAGTAACTGCAGAATATGGGTAATAATGCATGTTATATTGATAATAGTATAAGTAATAAGTATAATTATTACAGTTCTAGCGATAATAACTGCATTATATGGGTAATAATGCACGTTATATTGCTAATAATATAAGTAATAAGTATAATTATTACAGTTCTAGCGATAATAACTGCATTATATGGGTAATAATGCATGTTATATTGATGATAATGAAAGTAGTAAGTATATTTATTACAGTTCTAGCGATAATAACTGCATAATATGGGTAATAATGCACGTTATATTGCTAATAATATAAGTAATGAGTACAATTTTTACAGTTCTAGCGATAATAACTGCATAATATGGGTAATAATGCACGTTATATTGCTAATAATATAAGTAATAAGTATAATTATTACAGTTCTAGCAGTAATACCTCCATTATATGGGTAATAATGCATGTTATATTGATAATAATATAAGTGATAAGTATAATTATTACAGTTCTAGCGATAATAACTGCATTATATGGGTAATAATGCATGTTATATTGATAATATTGGGAGTAATAAGTATATTTATTATAGTTCTAGCGATAATAACTGCAGAATATGGGTAATAATGCATGTTATATTGATAATAGTATAAGTAATAAGTATAATTATTACAGTTCTAGCGATAATAACTGCATTATATGGGTAATAATGCACGTTATATTGCTAATAATATAAGTAATAAGTATAATTATTACAGTTCTTGCGATAATACCTCCATTATATGGGTAATAATGCATGTTATATTGATAATAATATAAGTAATAAGTATAATTATTACTGCTCTAGCGATAATAACTGCATTATATGGGTAATAATGCACGTTATATTGCTAATAATATAAGTAATAAGTATAATTATTACAGTTCTAGCGATAATAACTGCATTATATGGGTAATAATGCATGTTATATTGATAATATCGGGAGTAATAAGTATAATTATTATAGTTCTAGCGATAATAATAGTAAAATATGGCAAATAGTGCATGTTATATTGATAATAATAAAAGTAGTAAGTATATTTATTACAGTTCTAGCGATAATAACTGCATAATATGGGTAATAATGCATGTTATAATGAGAATAATATAAGTAATAAGTATAATTGTTACAGTTCTGGCGATAATAACTGCATTATATGGTTAATAATGCACGTTATATTGCTAACAATATAAGTAATAAGTATAATTATTACAGTTCTAGCGATAATAACTGCACTATATGGGTAATAATGCACGTTATATTGCTAACAATATAAGTAATAAGTATAATTATTACAGTTATGGCGATAATAACTGCATTATATGGGTAATAATGCACGTTATATTGCTAATAGTATAAGTAATAAGTATAATTATTACAATTCTAGCGATAATACCTCCATTATATGGGTAATAATGCATGTTATATTGATAATAATAAAAGTAATAAGTATATTTATTATCTTTCTATCGATAATAACTTCTTAATATGAGTAATAATGCATGTTATATTGATGATAATGAAAGTAGTAAGTATATTTATTACAGTTCTAGCGATAATAACTGCATTATTTGCGTAATAAGGCATGTTATATTGATAATATCGGGGGTAATAAGTATAATTATTATAGTTCTAGCGATAATAATAGTAAAATATGGCTAATAGTGCATGATATATTGATAATAGTAAAAGTAATAAGTATATTTATTACAGTTCTGTCGATAATAACTGCATAATATGGGTAATAATGCATGTTATATTGATGATAATGAAAGTAATACGTATATTTATTATAGTTCTAGCGATAATAACTGCATAATATGGGTAACAATGCATGTTATATTGAGAATAATATAAGTAATAAGTATAATTATTACAGTTCTGGCGACAATAACTGCATTATATGGGTAATAATGCATGTTATATTGATAATGATATAAGTAATAAGTATAATTATTACAGTTCTAGCGACAATAACTGCACTATATGGGTAATAATGCACGTTATATTGCTAACAATATAAGTAATAAGTATAATTATTACAGTTATGGCGATAATAACTGCATTATATGGGTAATAATGCACGTTATATTGCTAATAGTATAAGTAATAAGTATAATTATTACAGTTCTAGCGATAATACCTCCATTATATGGGTAATAATGCATGTTATATTGATAATGATATAAGTAATAAGTATAATTATTACAGTTCTAGCGATAATAACTGCATTATATGGGTAATAATGCACGTTATATTGCTAACAATATAAGTAATAAGTATAATTATTACAGTTCAAGCGATAATAACTGCATAATATGGGTAATAATGCATGTTATATTGATAATAATATAAGTAATAAGTATAATTATTACAGTTCTAGCGATAATAACTGCATTACATGGGTAATAATGCACGTTATATTGCTAACAATATAAGTAATAAGTATAATTACTACAGTTCTAGCGATAATAACTGCATAATATGGGTAATAATGCATGTTATATTGATAATAATATAAGTAATAAGTACAATTATTACAGTTCTAGCGATAATACCTCCATTATATGGGTAATAATGCATGTTATATTGATAATGATATAAGTAATAAGTATAATTATTACAGTTCTAGCGATAATAACTGCATAATATGGGTAATAATGCACGTTATATTGCTAATAATATAAGTAATGAGTACAATTATTACAGTTCTAGCGATAATAACTGCATAATATGGGTAATAATGCACGTTATATTGCTAATAATATAAGTAATAAGTATAATTATTACAGTTCTGGCAATAATACCTCCATTATATGGGTAATAATGCATGTTATATTGATAATAATATAAGTAATAAGTATAATTATTACAGTTCTAGCGTCAATAACTGCATAATATGGGTAATAACGCATATTATATTGATAATATTGGGAGTAATAAGTATATTTTTTATAGTTCTGACGATAATAACTGCATAATGTGGGTAATAGTGCATGTTATATTGATAATAATAAAAGTAATAAGTATAATTATTACAGTTCGAGCGATAATAACTGCATAATATGGGTAATAGTGCACGTTATATTGATAATAATAAAAGTAATAAGTATAATTATTATAGTTCGAGCGATAATAACCGCATAATATGGGTAATAGTGCATGTTATATTGATAATATTGGGAGTAATAAGTATATTTATTATAGTTCTGACGATAATAACTGTATAATATGGGTAATAATGCATAACATATTGATAAAATTTGGAGTATTAAGTACAATTATTATAGTTCTAGCGATAATAACTGCATAATATCGGTAATAGTGCATGTATATATTGATAATAATAAAAGTAATAAGTATAATTATTATAGTTCGAGCGATAATAACTGCATAATATGGGTAATAACGTATGTTATATTGATAATAATAAAAGTAATAAGTGTAATTATTGTAGTTCTAGCGATAATAACTGCATAATATGGCTAATAACGCATATTATATTGATAATATTGGGAGTAATAAGTATATTTTTTATAGTTCTGACGATAATAACTGTATAATATGGGTAAGAATGCATGTTATACTGATAGTAATATAAGTAATAAGTATAACTATTATAGTTCTAGCGATAATAACTGTATAATATGGGTAAGAGTGCATGACATACTGATAATATTAGGAGTAATAAGTACAATTATTATAGTTCTAGCGATAATAACTGCATAATGTGGGTAATAGTGCATGTTATATTGATAATAATAAAAGTAATAAGTATAATTATTACAGTTCGAGCGATAATAACTGCATAATATGGGTAATAGTGCATGTTATATTAATAATAATAAAAGTAATAAGTATAATTATTATAGTTCGAGCGATAATAACTGCATAATATGGGTAATAGTGCATGTTATATTGATAATATTGGGAGTAATAAGTATATTTATTATAGTTCTGACGATAATAACTGTATAATATGGGTAATAGTGCATGACATACTGATAATATTAGGAGTAATAAGTATAATTATTATAGTTCTAGCGATAATAACTGCATAATGTGGGTAATAGTGCATGTTATATTGATAATAATAAAAGTAATAAGTATAATTATTATAGTTCGAGCGATAATAACTGGATAATATGGGTAATAACGCATGTTATATTGATAGTAATAAAAGTAATAAGTGTAATTATTATAGTTCGAGCGATAATAACTGCATAATATGGGTAATAGTGCATGTTATATTGATAATATTGGGAGTAATAAGTATATTTATTATAGTTCTGATGATAATAACTGTATAATATGGGTAATAATGCATAACATATTGATAAAATTAGGAGTATTAAGTACAATTATTATAGTTCTAGCGATAATAACTGCATAATATCGGTAATAGTGCATGTTATATTGATAATAATAAAAGTAATAAGTATAATTATTATAGGTCGAGCGATAATAACTGCATAATATGGGTAATAGTGCATGTTATATTGATAATAATAAAAGTAATAAGTATAATTATTGTAGTTCTAGCGATAATAACTGCATAATATGGGTAATAACGCATATTATATTGATAATATTGGGAGTAATAAGTATATTTTTTATAGTTCTGACGATAATAACTGTATAATATGGGTAAGAATGCATGTTATACTGATAATAATATAAGTAATAAGTATAACTATTATAGTTCCGGCGATAATAACTGTATAATATGGGTAATAGTGCATGACATACTGATAATATTAGGAGTAATAAGTATAATTCTTATAGTTCTAGCGATAATAACTGCATAATATCGGTAATAGTGCATGTATATATTGATAATAATAAAAGTAATAAGTATAATTATTATAGTTCGAGCGATAATAACTGCATAATATGGGTAATAATGCACGTTATATTGCTAACAATATAAGTAATAAGTATAATTATTACAGTTCTAGCGATAATAACTGCATTATATGGGTAATAATGCATGTTATATTGATAATAGTAAAAGTAATAAGTATAATTATTATAGTTCGAGCGATAATAACTGCATAATATGGGTAATAACGCATGTTATATTGATAATAATAAAAGTAATAAGTGTAATTATTATAGTTCGAGCGATAATAACTGCATAATATGGGTAATAGTGCATGTTATATTGATAATATTGGGAGTAATAAGTATATTTATTATAGTTCTGACGATAATAACTGTATAATATGGGTAATAATGCATAACATATTGATAAAATTAGGAGTATTAGGTACAGTTATTATAGTTCTAGCGATAATAACTGCATAATATCGGTAATAGTGCATGTTATATTGATAATAATAAAAGTAATAACTATAATTATTATAGTTCGAGCGATAATAACTGCATAATGTGGGTAATAGTGCATGTTATATTGATAATATTGGGAGTAATAAGTATATTTATTATAGTTCTGACGATAATAACTGTATAATATGGGTAATAATGCATAACATATTGATAAAATTTGGAGTATTAAGTACAATTATTATAGTTCTAGCGATAATAACTGCATAATATCGGTAATAGTGCATGTATATATTGATAATAATAAAAGTAATAAGTATAATTATTATAGTTCGAGCGATAATAACTGCATAATATGGGTAATAACGTATGTTATATTGATAATAATAAAAGTAATAAGTGTAATTATTGTAGTTCTAGCGATAATAACTGCATAATATGGCTAATAACGCATATTATATTGATAATATTGGGAGTAATAAGTATATTTTTTATAGTTCTGACGATAATAACTGTATAATATGGGTAAGAATGCATGTTATACTGATAGTAATATAAGTAATAAGTATAACTATTATAGTTCTAGCGATAATAACTGTATAATATGGGTAAGAGTGCATGACATACTGATAATATTAGGAGTAATAAGTACAATTATTATAGTTCTAGCGATAATAACTGCATAATGTGGGTAATAGTGCATGTTATATTGATAATAATAAAAGTAATAAGTATAATTATTACAGTTCGAGCGATAATAACTGCATAATATGGGTAATAGTGCATGTTATATTAATAATAATAAAAGTAATAAGTATAATTATTATAGTTCGAGCGATAATAACTGCATAATATGGGTAATAGTGCATGTTATATTGATAATATTGGGAGTAATAAGTATATTTATTATAGTTCTGACGATAATAACTGTATAATATGGGTAATAGTGCATGACATACTGATAATATTAGGAGTAATAAGTATAATTATTATAGTTCTAGCGATAATAACTGCATAATGTGGGTAATAGTGCATGTTATATTGATAATAATAAAAGTAATAAGTATAATTATTATAGGTCGAGCGATAATAACTGCATAATATGGGTAATAGTGCATGTTATATTGATAATAATAAAAGTAATAAGTATAATTATTGTAGTTCTAGCGATAATAACTGCATAATATGGGTAATAACGCATATTATATTGATAATATTGGGAGTAATAAGTATATTTTTTATAGTTCTGACGATAATAACTGTATAATATGGGTAAGAATGCATGTTATACTGATAATAATATAAGTAATAAGTATAACTATTATAGTTCCGGCGATAATAACTGTATAATATGGGTAATAGTGCATGACATACTGATAATATTAGGAGTAATAAGTATAATTCTTATAGTTCTAGCGATAATAACTGCATAATATCGGTAATAGTGCATGTATATATTGATAATAATAAAAGTAATAAGTATAATTATTATAGTTCGAGCGATAATAACTGCATAATATGGGTAATAATGCACGTTATATTGCTAACAATATAAGTAATAAGTATAATTATTACAGTTCTAGCGATAATAACTGCATTATATGGGTAATAATGCATGTTATATTGATAATAGTAAAAGTAATAAGTATAATTATTATAGTTCGAGCGATAATAACTGCATAATATGGGTAATAACGCATGTTATATTGATAATAATAAAAGTAATAAGTGTAATTATTATAGTTCGAGCGATAATAACTGCATAATATGGGTAATAGTGCATGTTATATTGATAATATTGGGAGTAATAAGTATATTTATTATAGTTCTGACGATAATAACTGTATAATATGGGTAATAATGCATAACATATTGATAAAATTAGGAGTATTAGGTACAGTTATTATAGTTCTAGCGATAATAACTGCATAATATCGGTAATAGTGCATGTTATATTGATAATAATAAAAGTAATAACTATAATTATTATAGTTCGAGCGATAATAACTGCATAATGTGGGTAATAGTGCATGTTATATTGATAATATTGGGAGTAATAAGTATATTTATTATAGTTCTGACGATAATAACTGTATAATATGGGTAATAATGCATAACATATTGATAAAATTTGGAGTATTAAGTACAATTATTATAGTTCTAGCGATAATAACTGCATAATATCGGTAATAGTGCATGTATATATTGATAATAATAAAAGTAATAAGTATAATTATTATAGTTCGAGCGATAATAACTGCATAATATGGGTAATAACGTATGTTATATTGATAATAATAAAAGTAATAAGTGTAATTATTGTAGTTCTAGCGATAATAACTGCATAATATGGCTAATAACGCATATTATATTGATAATATTGGGAGTAATAAGTATATTTTTTATAGTTCTGACGATAATAACTGTATAATATGGGTAAGAATGCATGTTATACTGATAGTAATATAAGTAATAAGTATAACTATTATAGTTCTAGCGATAATAACTGTATAATATGGGTAAGAGTGCATGACATACTGATAATATTAGGAGTAATAAGTACAATTATTATAGTTCTAGCGATAATAACTGCATAATGTGGGTAATAGTGCATGTTATATTGATAATAATAAAAGTAATAAGTATAATTATTACAGTTCGAGCGATAATAACTGCATAATATGGGTAATAGTGCATGTTATATTAATAATAATAAAAGTAATAAGTATAATTATTATAGTTCGAGCGATAATAACTGCATAATATGGGTAATAGTGCATGTTATATTGATAATATTGGGAGTAATAAGTATATTTATTATAGTTCTGACGATAATAACTGTATAATATGGGTAATAGTGCATGACATACTGATAATATTAGGAGTAATAAGTATAATTATTATAGTTCTAGCGATAATAACTGCATAATGTGGGTAATAGTGCATGTTATATTGATAATAATAAAAGTAATAAGTATAATTATTATAGTTCGAGCGATAATAACTGCATAATATGGGTAATAACGCATGTTATATTGATAGTAATAAAAGTAATAAGTGTAATTATTATAGTTCGAGCGATAATAACTGCATAATATGGGTAATAATGCACGTTATATTGCTAATAATATAAGTAATAAGTATAATTATTACAGTTCTAGCAATAATACCTCCATTATATGGGTAATAATGCATGTTATATTGATAATAATATAAGTAATAAGTATAATTATTACAGTTCTAGCGTCAATAACTGCATAATATGGGTAATAACGCATATTATATTGATAATATTGGGAGTAATAAGTATATTTTTTATAGTTCTGACGATAATAACTGCATAATGTGGGTAATAGTGCATGTTATATTGATAATAATAAAAGTAATAAGTATAATTATTACAGTTCGAGCGATAATAACTGCATAATATGGGTAATAGTGCACGTTATATTGATAATAATAAAAGTAATAAGTATAATTATTATAGTTCGAGCGATAATAACCGCATAATATGGGTAATAGTGCATGTTATATTGATAATATTGGGAGTAATAAGTATATTTATTATAGTTCTGACGATAATAACTGTATAATATGGGTAATAATGCATAACATATTGATAAAATTTGGAGTATTAAGTACAATTATTATAGTTCTAGCGATAATAACTGCATAATATCGGTAATAGTGCATGTATATATTGATAATAATAAAAGTAATAAGTATAATTATTATAGTTCGAGCGATAATAACTGCATAATATGGGTAATAACGTATGTTATATTGATAATAATAAAAGTAATAAGTGTAATTATTGTAGTTCTAGCGATAATAACTGCATAATATGGCTAATAACGCATATTATATTGATAATATTGGGAGTAATAAGTATATTTTTTATAGTTCTGACGATAATAACTGTATAATATGGGTAAGAATGCATGTTATACTGATAGTAATATAAGTAATAAGTATAACTATTATAGTTCTAGCGATAATAACTGTATAATATGGGTAAGAGTGCATGACATACTGATAATATTAGGAGTAATAAGTACAATTATTATAGTTCTAGCGATAATAACTGCATAATGTGGGTAATAGTGCATGTTATATTGATAATAATAAAAGTAATAAGTATAATTATTACAGTTCGAGCGATAATAACTGCATAATATGGGTAATAGTGCATGTTATATTAATAATAATAAAAGTAATAAGTATAATTATTATAGTTCGAGCGATAATAACTGCATAATATGGGTAATAGTGCATGTTATATTGATAATATTGGGAGTAATAAGTATATTTATTATAGTTCTGACGATAATAACTGTATAATATGGGTAATAGTGCATGACATACTGATAATATTAGGAGTAATAAGTATAATTATTATAGTTCTAGCGATAATAACTGCATAATGTGGGTAATAGTGCATGCTATATTGATAATAATAAAAGTAATAAGTATAATTATTATAGTTCGAGCGATAATAACTGGATAATATGGGTAATAACGCATGTTATATTGATAGTAATAAAAGTAATAAGTGTAATTATTATAGTTCGAGCGATAATAACTGCATAATATGGGTAATAGTGCATGTTATATTGATAATATTGGGAGTAATAAGTATATTTATTATAGTTCTGATGATAATAACTGTATAATATGGGTAATAATGCATAACATATTGATAAAATTAGGAGTATTAAGTACAATTATTATAGTTCTAGCGATAATAACTGCATAATATCGGTAATAGTGCATGTTATATTGATAATAATAAAAGTAATAAGTATAATTATTATAGGTCGAGCGATAATAACTGCATAATATGGGTAATAGTGCATGTTATATTGATAATAATAAAAGTAATAAGTATAATTATTGTAGTTCTAGCGATAATAACTGCATAATATGGGTAATAACGCATATTATATTGATAATATTGGGAGTAATAAGTATATTTTTTATAGTTCTGACGATAATAACTGTATAATATGGGTAAGAATGCATGTTATACTGATAATAATATAAGTAATAAGTATAACTATTATAGTTCCGGCGATAATAACTGTATAATATGGGTAATAGTGCATGACATACTGATAATATTAGGAGTAATAAGTATAATTCTTATAGTTCTAGCGATAATAACTGCATAATATCGGTAATAGTGCATGTATATATTGATAATAATAAAAGTAATAAGTATAATTATTATAGTTCGAGCGATAATAACTGCATAATATGGGTAATAATGCACGTTATATTGCTAACAATATAAGTAATAAGTATAATTATTACAGTTCTAGCGATAATAACTGCATTATATGGGTAATAATGCATGTTATATTGATAATAGTAAAAGTAATAAGTATAATTATTATAGTTCGAGCGATAATAACTGCATAATATGGGTAATAACGCATGTTATATTGATAATAATAAAAGTAATAAGTGTAATTATTATAGTTCGAGCGATAATAACTGCATAATATGGGTAATAGTGCATGTTATATTGATAATATTGGGAGTAATAAGTATATTTATTATAGTTCTGACAATAATAACTGTATAATATGGGTAATAATGCATAACATATTGATAAAATTAGGAGTATTAGGTACAGTTATTATAGTTCTAGCGATAATAACTGCATAATATCGGTAATAGTGCATGTTATATTGATAATAATAAAAGTAATAACTATAATTATTATAGTTCGAGCGATAATAACTGCATAATGTGGGTAATAGTGCATGTTATATTGATAATATTGGGAGTAATAAGTATATTTATTATAGT
Source organism: Megachile leachella (assembly GCA_963576845.1). NCBI lineage: Eukaryota > Metazoa > Arthropoda > Insecta > Hymenoptera > Megachilidae > Megachile > Megachile leachella. The sequence goes on along the minus strand of CAUYWW010000146.1, from coordinate 1,343,416 downwards.
TCTGACGATAATAACTGTATAATATGGGTAATAATGCATAACATATTGATAAAATTTGGAGTATTAAGTACAATTATTATAGTTCTAGCGATAATAACTGCATAATATCGGTAATAGTGCATGTATATATTGATAATAATAAAAGTAATAAGTATAATTATTATAGTTCGAGCGTTAATAACTGCATAATATGGGTAATAACGTATGTTATATTGATAATAATAAAAGTAATAAGTGTAATTATTGTAGTTCTAGCGATAATAACTGCATAATATGGCTAATAACGCATATTATATTGATAATATTGGGAGTAATAAGTATATTTTTTATAGTTCTGACGATAATAACTGTATAATATGGGTAAGAATGCATGTTATACTGATAGTAATATAAGTAATAAGTATAACTATTATAGTTCTGACGATAATAACTGTATAATATGGGTAATAGTGCATGACATACTGATAATATTAGGAGTAATAAGTATAATTATTATAGTTCTAGCGATAATAACTGCATAATGTGGGTAATAGTGCATGTTATATTGATAATAATAAAAGTAATAAGTATAATTATTATAGTTCGAGCGATAATAACTGCATAATATGGGTAATAACGCATGTTATATTGATAGTAATAAAAGTAATAAGTGTAATTATTATAGTTCGAGCGATAATAACTGCATAATATGGGTAATAGTGCATGTTATATTGATAATATTGGGAGTAATAAGTATATTTATTATAGTTCTGATGATAATAACTGTTATAATATGGGTAATAATGCATAACATATTGATAAAATTAGGAGTATTAAGTACAGTTATTATAGTTCTAGCGATAATAACTGCATAATATCGGTAATAGTGCATGTTATATTGATAATAATAAAAGTAATAACTATAATTATTATAGTTCGAGCGATAATAACTGCGTAATGTGGGTACTAGTGCATGTTATATTGATAATAATAAAAGTGACAAGTATAATTATTATAGTTCGAGTGATAATAACTGCATAACATGGGTAATAGTGCATGTTATATTGATAATAATAAAAGTAATAAGTATAATTATTATAGTTCCAGCGATAATAACTGCATAATATGGGTAATAACGCATGTTATATTGATAATAATAAAAGTAATAAGTGTAATTATTATAGTTCGAGCGATAATAACTGCATAACATGGGTAATAGTGCATGTTATATTGATAATAATAAAAGTAATAAGTATAATTATTGTAGTTCTAGCGATAATAACTGTATAATATGGCTAATAACGCATATTATATTGATAATATTGGGAGTAATAAGTATATTTTTTATAGTTCTGACGATAATAACTGTATAATATGGGTAAGAATGCATGTTATACTGATAATAATATAAGTAATAAGTATAACTATTATAGTTCTAGCGATAATAACTGTATAATATGGGTAATAGTGCATGACATACTGATAATATTAGGAGTAATAAGTACAATTATTATAGTTCTTGCTATAATAACTGCATAATGTGGGTAATAGTGCATGTTATATTGATAATAATAAAAGTAATAAGTATAATTATTACAGTTCGAGCGATAATAACTGCATAATATGGGTAATAGTGCATGTTATATTAATAATAATAAAAGTAATAAGTATAATTATTATAGTTCGAGCGATAATAACTGCATAATATGGGTAATAGTGCATGTTATATTGATAATATTGTGAGTAATAAGTATATTTATTATAGTTCTGACGATAATAACTGTATAATATGGGTAAGAATGCATGTTATACTGATAATAATATAAGTAATAAGTATAACTATTATAGTTCCGGCGATAATAACTGTATAATATGGGTAATAGTGCATGACATACTGATAATATTAGGAGTAATAAGTATAATTCTTATAGTTCTAGCGATAATAACTGCATAATATCGGTAATAGTGCATGTATATATTGATAATAATAAAAGTAATAAGTATAATTATTATAGTTCGAGCGATAATAACTGCATAATATGGGTAATAATGCACGTTATATTGCTAACAATATAAGTAATAAGTATAATTATTACAGTTCTAGCGATAATAACTGCATTATATGGGTAATAATGCATGTTATATTGATAATAGTAAAAGTAATAAGTATAATTATTATAGTTCGAGCGATAATAACTGCATAATATGGGTAATAACGCATGTTATATTGATAATAATAAAAGTAATAAGTGTAATTATTATAGTTCGAGCGATAATAACTGCATAATATGGGTAATAGTGCATGTTATATTGATAATATTGGGAGTAATAAGTATATTTATTATAGTTCTGACAATAATAACTGTATAATATGGGTAATAATGCATAACATATTGATAAAATTAGGAGTATTAGGTACAGTTATTATAGTTCTAGCGATAATAACTGCATAATATCGGTAATAGTGCATGTTATATTGATAATAATAAAAGTAATAACTATAATTATTATAGTTCGAGCGATAATAACTGCATAATGTGGGTAATAGTGCATGTTATATTGATAATATTGGGAGTAATAAGTATATTTATTATAGTTCTGACGATAATAACTGTATAATATGGGTAATAATGCATAACATATTGATAAAATTTGGAGTATTAAGTACAATTATTATAGTTCTAGCGATAATAACTGCATAATATCGGTAATAGTGCATGTATATATTGATAATAATAAAAGTAATAAGTATAATTATTATAGTTCGAGCGTTAATAACTGCATAATATGGGTAATAACGTATGTTATATTGATAATAATAAAAGTAATAAGTGTAATTATTGTAGTTCTAGCGATAATAACTGCATAATATGGCTAATAACGCATATTATATTGATAATATTGGGAGTAATAAGTATATTTTTTATAGTTCTGACGATAATAACTGTATAATATGGGTAAGAATGCATGTTATACTGATAGTAATATAAGTAATAAGTATAACTATTATAGTTCTGACGATAATAACTGTATAATATGGGTAATAGTGCATGACATACTGATAATATTAGGAGTAATAAGTATAATTATTATAGTTCTAGCGATAATAACTGCATAATGTGGGTAATAGTGCATGTTATATTGATAATAATAAAAGTAATAAGTATAATTATTATAGTTCGAGCGATAATAACTGCATAATATGGGTAATAACGCATGTTATATTGATAGTAATAAAAGTAATAAGTGTAATTATTATAGTTCGAGCGATAATAACTGCATAATATGGGTAATAGTGCATGTTATATTGATAATATTGGGAGTAATAAGTATATTTATTATAGTTCTGATGATAATAACTGTTATAATATGGGTAATAATGCATAACATATTGATAAAATTAGGAGTATTAAGTACAGTTATTATAGTTCTAGCGATAATAACTGCATAATATCGGTAATAGTGCATGTTATATTGATAATAATAAAAGTAATAACTATAATTATTATAGTTCGAGCGATAATAACTGCGTAATGTGGGTACTAGTGCATGTTATATTGATAATAATAAAAGTGACAAGTATAATTATTATAGTTCGAGTGATAATAACTGCATAACATGGGTAATAGTGCATGTTATATTGATAATAATAAAAGTAATAAGTATAATTATTATAGTTCCAGCGATAATAACTGCATAATATGGGTAATAACGCATGTTATATTGATAATAATAAAAGTAATAAGTGTAATTATTATAGTTCGAGCGATAATAACTGCATAACATGGGTAATAGTGCATGTTATATTGATAATAATAAAAGTAATAAGTATAATTATTGTAGTTCTAGCGATAATAACTGTATAATATGGCTAATAACGCATATTATATTGATAATATTGGGAGTAATAAGTATATTTTTTATAGTTCTGACGATAATAACTGTATAATATGGGTAAGAATGCATGTTATACTGATAATAATATAAGTAATAAGTATAACTATTATAGTTCTAGCGATAATAACTGTATAATATGGGTAATAGTGCATGACATACTGATAATATTAGGAGTAATAAGTACAATTATTATAGTTCTTGCTATAATAACTGCATAATGTGGGTAATAGTGCATGTTATATTGATAATAATAAAAGTAATAAGTATAATTATTACAGTTCGAGCGATAATAACTGCATAATATGGGTAATAGTGCATGTTATATTAATAATAATAAAAGTAATAAGTATAATTATTATAGTTCGAGCGATAATAACTGCATAATATGGGTAATAGTGCATGTTATATTGATAATATTGTGAGTAATAAGTATATTTATTATAGTTCTGACGATAATAACTGTATAATATGGGTAATAGTGCATGACATACTGATAATATTAGGAGTAATAAGTATAACTATTATAGTTCCGGCGATAATAACTGTATAATATGGGTAATAGTGCATGACATACTGATAATATTAGGAGTAATAAGTATAATTCTTATAGTTCTAGCGATAATAACTGCATAATGTGGGTAATAGTGCATGTTATATTGATAATAATAAAAGTAATAAGTATAATTATTATAGTTCGAGCGATAATAACCGCATAATATGGGTAATAGTGCATGTTATATTGATAATATTGGGAGTAATAAGTATATTTATTATAGTTCTGACGATAATAACTGTATAATATGGGTAATAATGCATAACATATTGATAAAATTTGGAGTATTAAGTACAATTATTATAGTTCTAGCGATAATAACTGCATAATATCGGTAATAGTGCATGTATATATTGATAATAATAAAAGTAATAAGTATAATTATTATAGTTCGAGCGATAATAACTGCATAATATGGGTAATAACGTATGTTATATTGATAATAATAAAAGTAATAAGTGTAATTATTATAGTTCGAGCGATAATAACTGCATAATATGGGTAATAGTGCATGTTATATTGATAATATTGGGAGTAATAATTATATTTATTATAGTTCTGACGATAATAACTGTATAATATGGGTAATAATGCATAACATATTGATAAAATTAGGAGTATTAGGTACAGTTATTATAGTTCTAGCGATAATAACTGCATAATATCGGTAATAGTGCATGTTATATTGATAATAATAAAAGTAATAACTATAATTATTATAGTTCGAGCGATAATAACTGCATAATGTGGGTAATAGTGCATGTTATATTGATAATAATAAAAGTGACAAGTATAATTATTATAGTTCGAGCGATAATAACTGCATAACATGGGTAATAGTGCATGTTATATTGATAATAATAAAAGTAATAAGTATAATTATTATAGTTCGAGCGATAATAACTGCATAATATGGGTAATAACGCATGTTATATTGATAATAATAAAAGTAATAAGTGTAATTATTATAGTTCGAGCGATAATAACTGCATAACATGGGTAATAGTGCATGTTATATTGATAATAATAAAAGTAATAAGTATAATTATTGTAGTTCTAGCGATAATAACTGTATAATATGGCTAATAACGCATATTATATTGATAATATTGGGAGTAATAAGTATATTTTTTATAGTTCTGACGATAATAACTGTATAATATGGGTAAGAATGCATGTTATACTGATAATAATATAAGTAATAAGTATAACTATTATAGTTCTAGCGATAATAACTGTATAATATGGGTAATAGTGCATGACATACTGATAATATTAGGAGTAATAAGTACAATTATTATAGTTCTAGCGATAATAACTGCATAATGTGGGTAATAGTGCATGTTATATTGATAATAATAAAAGTAATAAGTATAATTATTACAGTTCGAGCGATAATAACTGCATAATATGGGTAATAGTGCATGTTATATTAATAATAATAAAAGTAATAAGTATAATTATTATAGTTCGAGCGATAATATCTGCATAATATGGGTAATAGTGCATGTTATATTGATAATATTGGGAGTAATAAGTATATTTATTATAGTTCTGGCGATAATAACTGTATAATATGGGTAATAGTGCATGACATACTGATAATATTAGGAGTAATAAGTATAATTATTATAGTTCTAGCGATAATAACTGCATAATGTGGGTAATAGTGCATGTTATATTGATAATAATAAAAGTAATAAGTATAATTATTATAGTTCGAGCGATAATAACTGCATAATATGGGTAATAACGCATGTTATATTGATAATAATAAAAGTAATAAGTGTAATTATTATAGTTCGAGCGATAATAACTGCATAATATGGGTAATAGTGCATGTTATATTGATAATATTGGGAGTAATAAGTATATTTATTATAGTTCTGACGATAATAACTGTATAATATGGGTAATAATGCATAACATATTGATAAAATTAGGAGTATTAAGTACAATTATTATAGTTCTAGCGATAATAACTGCATAATATCGGTAATAGTGCATGTTATATTGATAATAATAGAAGTAATAAGTATAATTATTATAGGTCGAGCGATAATAACTGCATAATATGGGTAATAGTGCATGTTATATTGATAATAATAAAAGTAATAAGTATAATTATTTTAGTTCTAGCGATAATAACTGCATAATATGGGTAATAACGCATATTATATTGATAATATTGGGAGTAATAAGTATATTTTTTATAGTTCTGACGATAATAACTGTATAATATGGGTAAGAATGCATGTTATACTGATAATAATATAAGTAATAAGTATAACTATTATAGTTCCGGCGATAATAACTGTATAATATGGGTAATAGTGCATGACATACTGATAATATTAGGAGTAATAAGTATAATTCTTATAATTCTAGCGATAATAACTGCATAATGTGGGTAATAGTGCATGTTATATCGATAATAATAAAAGTAATAAGTATAATTATTATAGTTCGAGCGATAATAACCGCATAATATGGGTAATAGTGCATGTTATATTGATAATATTGGGAGTAATAAGTATATTTATTATAGTTCTGACGATAAGACCTGTATAATATGGGTAATAATGCATAACATATTGATAAAATTTGGAGTATTAAGTACAATTATTATAGTTCTAGCGATAATAACTGCATAATATCGGTAATAGTGCATGTATATATTGATAATAATAAAAGTAATAAGTATAATTATTATAGTTCGAGCGATAATAACTGCATAATATGGATAATAACGTATGTTATATTGATAATAATAAAAGTAATAAGTGTAATTATTATAGTTCGAGCGATAATAACTGCATAATATGGGTAATAGTGCATGTTATATTGATAATATTGGGAGTAATAAGTATATTTATTATAGTTCTGACGATAATAACTGTATAATATGGGTAATAATGCATAACATATTGATAAAATTTGGAGTATTAGGTACAGTTATTATAGTTCTAGCGATAATAACTGCATAATATCGGTAATAGTGCATGTTATATTGATAATAATAAAAGTAATAACTATAATTATTATAGTTCGAGCGATAATAACTGCATAATGTGGGTAATAGTGCATGTTATATTGATAATAATCAAAGTGACAAGTATAATTATTATAGTTCGAGCGATAATAACTGCATAACATGGGTAATAGTGCATGTTATATTGATAATAATAAAAGTAATAAGTATAATTATTATAGTTCGAGCGATAATAACTGCATAATATGGGTAATAACGCATGTTATATTGATAATAATAAAAGTAATAAGTGTAATTATTGTAGTTCTAGCGATAATAACTGCATTATATGGGTAATAATGCATGTTATATTGATGATAATAAAAGTAATACGTATATTTATTATAGTTCTAGCGATAATAACTGCATAATATCTGTAATAATGCATGTTATATTGATAATAATCTAAGTAATAAGTATAATTATTAGAGTGCTAGCGATAATAACTGCATTATATGGGTAATAATGCACGTTATATTGCTAACAATATAAGTAATAAGTATAATTATTACAGTTCAAGCGATAATAACTGCATAATATGGGTAATAATGCATGTTATATTGATAATAATATAAGTAATAAGTATAATTATTACAGTTCTAGCGATAATAACTGCATTGTATGGGTAATAATGCACGTTATATTGCTAACAATATAAGTAATAAGTATAATTATTACAGTTCTAGCGATAATAACTGCATAATATGGGTAATAATGCATGTTATATTGATAATAATATAAGTAATAAGTATAATTATTACAGTTCTAGCGATAATACCTCCATTATATGGGTAATAATGCATGTTATATTGATAATGATATAAGTAATAAGTATAATTATTACAGTTCTAGCGATAATAACTGCATAATATGGGTAATAATGCACGTTATATTGCTAATAATATAAGTAATGAGTACAATTATTACAGTTCTAGCGATAATAACTGCATAATATGGGTAATAATGCACGTTATATTGCTAATAATATAAGTAATAAGTATAATTATTACAGTTCTAGCAATAATACCTCCATTATATGGGTAATAATGCATGTTATATTGATAATAATATAAGTAATAAGTATAATTATTACAGTTCTAGCGATAATAAGTGCATTATATGGGTAATAATGCATGTTATATTGATAATATTGGGAGTAATAAGTATATTTATTATAGTTCTAGCGATAATAACTGCAGAATATGGGTAATAATGCATGTTACATTGATAATAGTATAAGTAATAAGTATAATTATTACAGTTCTAGCGATAATAACTGCATAATATGGGTAATAATGCATGTTATATTGATAATAATCTAAGTAATAAGTATAATTATTACAGTTCTAGCGATAATAACTGCATTATATGGGTAATAATGCACGTTATGTTGCTAACAATATAAGTAATAAGTATAATTATTACAGTTCTATCGATAATAACTTCTTAATATGGGTAATAATGCATGTTATATTGATGATAATGAAAGTAGTAAGTATATTTATTACAGTTCTAGCGATAATAACTGCATTATATGCGTAATAAGGCATGTTATATAGATAATATCGGGAGTAATAAGTATAATTATTATAGTTCTAGCGATAATAATAGTAAAATATGGCTAATAGTGCATGATATATTGATAATAGTAAAAGTAATAAGTATATTTATTACACTTCTGTCGATAATAACTGCATAATATGGGTAATAATGCATGTTATATTGAGAATAATATAAGTAATAAGTATAATTATTACAGTTATGGCGATAATAACTGCATTATATGGGTAATAATGCACGTTATATTGCTAATAGTATAAGTAATAAGTATAATTATTACAATTCTAGCGATAATACCTCCATTATATGGGTAATAATGCATGTTATATTGATAATAATATAAGTAATAAGTATAATTATTACAGTTCTAGCGATAATAACTGCATAATATGGGTAATAATGCATGTTATATTGATAATAATCTAAGTAATAAGTATAATTATTACAGTTCTAGCGATAATAACTGCATTATATGGGTAATAATGCATGTTATATTGATAATAATAAAAGTGATAAGTATATTTATTATCGTTCTATCGATAATAACTTCTTAATATGAGTAATAATGCATGTTATATTGATGATAATGAAAGTAGTAAGTATATTTATTACAGTTCTAGCGATAATAACTGCATTATATGCGTAGTGAGGCATGTTATATTGATAATATCGGGGGTAATAAGTATAATTATTATAGTTCTAGCGATAATAATAGTAAAATATGGCTAATAGTGCATGATATATTGATAATAGTAAAAGTAATAAGTATATTTATTACAGTTCTATCGATAATAACTGCATAATATGGGTAATAATGCATGTTATATTGATGATAATGAAAGTAATACGTATATTTATTATAGTTCTAGCGATAATAACTGCATAATATGGGTAACAATGCATGTTATATTGAGAATAATATAAGTAATAAGTATAATTATTACAGTTCTGGCGATAATAACTGCATTATATGGGTAATAATGCACGTTATATTGCTAATAGTATAAGTAATAAGTATAATTATTACAGTTCTAGCGATAATACCTCCATTATATGGGTAATAATGCATGTTATATTGATAATAATATAAGTAATAAGTATATTTATTACAGTTATATCGATAATAACTGCATAATATGGGTAATAATGCATGTTATATTGATGATAATAAAAGTAGTAAGTATATTTATTACAGTTCTAGCGATAATAACTGCATTATATGCGTAATAAGGCATGTTATATAGATAATATCGGGAGTAATAAGTATAATTATTATAGTTCTAGCGATAATAATAGTAAAATATGGCTAATAGTGCATGATATATTGATAATAGTAAAAGTAATAAGTATATTTATTACACTTCTGTCGATAATAACTGCATAATATGGGTAATAATGCATGTTATATTGAGAATAATATAAGTAATAAGTATAATTATTACAGTTATGGCGATAATAACTGCATTATATGGGTAATAATGCACGTTATATTGCTAATAGTATAAGTAATAAGTATAATTATTACAATTCTAGCGATAATACCTCCATTATATGGGTAATAATGCATGTTATATTGATAATAATATAAGTAATAAGTATAATTATTACAGTTCTAGCGATAATAACTGCATAATATGGGTAATAATGCATGTTATATTGATAATAATCTAAGTAATAAGTATAATTATTACAGTTCTAGCGATAATAACTGCATTATATGGGTAATAATGCATGTTATATTGATAATAATAAAAGTGATAAGTATATTTATTATCGTTCTATCGATAATAACTTCTTAATATGAGTAATAATGCATGTTATATTGATGATAATGAAAGTAGTAAGTATATTTATTACAGTTCTAGCGATAATAACTGCATTATATGCGTAGTGAGGCATGTTATATTGATAATATCGGGGGTAATAAGTATAATTATTATAGTTCTAGCGATAATAATAGTAAAATATGGCTAATAGTGCATGATATATTGATAATAGTAAAAGTAATAAGTATATTTATTACAGTTCTATCGATAATAACTGCATAATATGGGTAATAATGCATGTTATATTGATGATAATGAAAGTAATACGTATATTTATTATAGTTCTAGCGATAATAACTGCATAATATGGGTAACAATGCATGTTATATTGAGAATAATATAAGTAATAAGTATAATTATTACAGTTCTGGCGATAATAACTGCATTATATGGGTAATAATGCACGTTATATTGCTAATAGTATAAGTAATAAGTATAATTATTACAGTTCTAGCGATAATACCTCCATTATATGGGTAATAATGCATGTTATATTGATAATAATATAAGTAATAAGTATATTTATTACAGTTATATCGATAATAACTGCATAATATGGGTAATAATGCATGTTATATTGATGATAATAAAAGTAATACGTATATTTATTATAGTTCTAGCAATAATAACTGCATAATATGGGTAATAATGCATGTTATATTGATAATAATATAAGTAATAAGTATAATTATTACAGTTCTAGCGATAATTACTGCATTATATGGGTAATAATGCACGGTATATTGCTAGCAATATAAGTAATAAGTATAATTATTACAGTTCTGGCGATAATAACTGCATTATATGGGTAATAATGCACGTTATATTGCTAATAGTATTTAATAAGTATAATTATTACAGTTCTAGCGATAATACCTCCATTATATGGGTAATAATGCATGTTATATTGATAATGATATAAGTAATAAGTATAATTATTACAGTTCTAGCGATAATAACTGCATTATATGGGTAATAATGCACGTTATATTGCTAACAATATAAGTAATAAGTATAATTATTACAGTTCAAGCGATAATAACTGCATAATATGGGTAATAATGCATGTTATATTGATAATAATATAAGTAATAAGTATAATTGTTACAGTTCTAGCGATAATAACTGCATTACATGGGTAATAATGCATGTTATATTGATAATATTGGGAGTAATAAGTATATTTATTATAGTTCTAGCGATGATAACTGCAGAATATGGGTAATAATGCATGTTATATTGATAATAGTATAAGTAATAAGTATAATTGTTACAGTTCTAGCGATAATAACTGCATTACATGGGTAATAATGCATGTTATATTGATGATAATGAAAGTAATACGTATATTTATTATAGTTCTTGCGATAATAACTGCATAATATGGGTAATAATGCATGTTATACTGAGAATAGTATAAGTATTAAGTATAATTATTACAGTTCTGGCGATAATAACTGCATTATATGGATAATAGTGCACGTTATATTGCTAATAGTATTTAATAAGTATAATTACTACAGTTCTAGCGATAATACCTCCATTATATGGGTAATAATGCATGTTATATTGATAATGATATAAGTAATAAGTATAATTATTACAGTTCTAGCGATAATAACTGCATAATATGGGTAATAATGCACGTTATATTGCTAATAATATAAGTAATGAGTACAATTATTACAGATCTAGCGATAATAACTGCATAATATGGGTAATAATGCACGTTATATTGCTAATAATATAAGTAATAAGTATAATTATTACAGTTCTAGCGATAATAACTGCATTATATGGGTAATAATGCATGTTATATTGATAATATTGGGAGTAATAAGTATATTTATTATAGTTCTAGCGATAATAACTGCAGAATATGGGTAATAATGCATGTTATATTGATAATAGTCTAAGTAATAAGTATAATTATTACAGTTCTAGCGATAATACCTCCAATATATGGGTAATAATGCATGTTATATTGATAATAATATAAGTAATAAGTGTATTTATTACAGTTCTATCGATAATAACTGCATAATATGGGTAATAATGCATGTTATATTGATAATGATATAAGTAATAAGTATAATTATTACAGTTCTAGCGATAATAACTGCATAATATGGGTAATAATGCACGTTATATTGCTAATAATATAAGTAATGAGTACAATTATTACAGATCTAGCGATAATAACTGCATAATATGGGTAATAATGCACGTTATATTACTAATAATATAAGTAATAAGTATAATTATTACAGTTCTAGCGATAATAACTGCATTATATGGGTAATAATGCATGTTATATTGATAATATTGGGAGTAATAAGTATATTTATTATAGTTCTAGCGATAATAACTGCATTATATGGGTAATAATGCACGTTATATTGCTAATAGTATAAGTAATAAGTATAATTATTACAATTCTAGCGATAATACCTCCATTATATGGGTAATAATGCATGTTATATTGATAATAATATAAGTAATAAGTATAATTATTACAGTTCTAGCGATAATAACTGCATAATATGGGTAATAATGCATGTTATATTGATAATAATCTAAGTAATAAGTATAATTATTACAGTTCTAGCGATAATAACTGCATTATATGGGTAATAATGCATGTTATATTGATAATAATAAAAGTGATAAGTATATTTATTATCGTTCTATCGATAATAACTTCTTAATATGAGTAATAATGCATGTTATATTGATGATAATGAAAGTAGTAAGTATATTTATTACAGTTCTAGCGATAATAACTGCATTATATGCGTAGTGAGGCATGTTATATTGATAATATCGGGGGTAATAAGTATAATTATTATAGTTCTAGCGATAATAATAGTAAAATATGGCTAATAGTGCATGATATATTGATAATAGTAAAAGTAATAAGTATATTTATTACAGTTCTATCGATAATAAGAGTGATGCCCACTTGGACGCCGACCGCTTGGACGCGTCCCGATTGGACGGTCCCGATTCGACTCGTTCCAATTCGAAGCGGTGCCGATTGGACGCGTTCCAATTCTAAGCAGGGCTTATAGAACCTAACCAAACCAAATCTAAGCTCTTCGAATTGGGACGCGTCCAATCGGCACCGCTTCGAATTGGAACGCGTCGAATCGGGACCGTCCAAACGGAACGCGTCCAATCGGTCGACGTCCAAGTGGGACACCCCCGATAATAACTGCATAATATGGGTAATAATGCATGTTATATTGATGATAATGAAAGTAATACGTATATTTATTATAGTTCTAGCGATAATAACTGCATAATATGGGTAACAATGCATGTTATATTGAGAATAATATAAGTAATAAGTATAATTATTACAGTTCTGGCGATAATAACTGCATTATATGGGTAATAATGCACGTTATATTGCTAATAGTATAAGTAATAAGTATAATTATTACAGTTCTAGCGATAATACCTCCATTATATGGGAAATAATGCATGTTATATTGATAATAATATAAGTAATAAGTATAATTATTACAGTTCTAGCGATAATAACTGCATTACATGGGTAATAATGCATGTTATATTGATAATATTGGGAGTAATAAGTATATTTATTATAGTTCTAGCGATAATAACTGCAGAATATGGGTAATAATGCATGTTATATTGATAATAGTATAAGTAATAAGTATAATTATTACAGTTCTAGCGATAATAACTGCATTATATGGGTAATAATGCACGTTATATTGATAATAATATAAGTAATAAGTATAATTATTACAGTTCTAGCGATAATAACTGCATTATATGGGTAATAATGCACGTTATATTGCTAATAATATAAGTAATAAGTATAATTATTACAGTTCTAGCGATAATAACTGCATAATATGGGTAATAATGCATCTTATATTGATAATATCGGGAGTAATAAGTATAATTATTATAGTTCTAGCGATTATAATAGTAAAATATGGCTAATAGTGCATGTTATATTGATAATAATAAAAGTAATAAGTACATTTATTACAGTTCTATCGATAATAACTGCATAATATGGGTAATAATGCATGTTATATTAATGATAATAAAAGTAATACGTATATTTATTATAGTTCTGGCGATAATAACTGCATTATATGGGTAATAATGCACGTTATATTGCTAATAATATAAGTAATAAGTATAATTATTACAGTTCAAGCGATAATAACTGCATAATATGGGTAATAATGCATGTTATATTGATGATAATGAAAGTAGTAAGTATATTTATTACAGTTCTAGCGATAATAACTGCATTATATGCGTAATAACGCATGTTATATTGATAATATCGGGAGTAATAAGTATAATTATTACAGTTCTAGCGATAATACTAGTAAAATATATCTAACAGTGCCTGTTATATTGATAATAATAATAGTAATAAGTATATTTATTATACTTCTGTCGATAATACTTGCATTATATGGGTAATAATGCATGTTATATTGATAATATCGGGAGTAATAAGTATAAGTATGATAGTTCTAGCAATAATAATAGTAAAATATGGCTAATAGTACATGTTATACTAATGATAATAAAAGCAATAAGTATATTTATTATACTTCTGTCGATAATAACTGCATTATATGGGTAATAATGCATGTTATATTGATAATATTGGGAGTAATAAGTATATTTATTATAGTTCTAGCGATAATAACTGCATAATATGGGTAATAATGCATGTTATATTGGTAATAATATAAGTAATAAGTATAATTATTACAGTTCTAGCGATAATAACTGCATTATATGGGTAATAATGCACGTTATATTGCTAATAATATAAGTAATAAGTATAATTATTACAGTTCTAGCGATAATAACTGCATTATATGGGTAATAATGCATGTTATATTGATAATATCGGGAGTAATAAGTATAATTATTATAGTTCTAGCGATAATAATAGTAAAATATGGCAAACAGTGCATGTTATATTGATAATAATAAAAGTAATAAGTATATTTATTACAGTTCTATCGATAATAACTGCATAATATGGGTAATAATGCATGTTATATTGATGATAATAAAAGTAATACGTATATTTATTATAGTTCTAGCGATAATAACTGCATTATATGCGTAATAATGCATGTTATATTGATAATAATATAAGTAATAAGTATAATTATTACAGTTCGAGCGATAATAACTGCATTATATGGGTAATAACGGACGTTATATTGCTAACAATATAAGTAATACGTATAATTATTACAGTTCTAGCGATAATAACTGCATTATACGGGTAATAATGCATGTTATATTGATAATAATAAAAGTAATAAGTATATTTATTATACTTCTGTCGATAATAACTGCATTATATGGGTAATAATGCATGTTATATTGATAATATCGGGAGTAATAAGTATAATTATTACAGTTCTAGTGATAATAACTGCATTATATGGGTAATAATGGATGTTATATTGACAATATCGGGAGTAATAAGTATAATTATTACAGTTCTAGCGATAATAACTGCATTATATGGGTAATAATGCATGTTATATTGATAATATTGGGTGTAATAAGTATAATTATTATAGTTCTAGCGATAATAATAGTAAAATATGGCTATTAGTGCCTGTTATATTGATAATAATAAAAGTAATAAGTATATTTATTATACTTCTCTCGATAATAACTGCATTATATGGGTAATAATGCATGTTATATTGATAATAATATAAGTAATATGTATAATTATTACAGTTCTAGCGATAATAACTGCATTATATGGGTAATAATGCACGTTATATTGATAATAATATAAGTAATAAGTATAATTATTACAGTTCTAGCGATAACAACTGCATTATAGGGGTAATAATGCACGTTATATTGCTTATAATATAAGTAATAAGTATAATTATTACAGTTCTAGCGATAATAACTGCATTATATGGGTAATAATGCATGTTATATTGATAATATCGGGAGTAATAAGTATAATTATGATAGTTCTAGCGATAATAATAGTAAAATATGGCTAATAGTACAAGTTATACTGATAATAATAAAAGCAATAAGTATATTCATTATACTTCTGTCGATAATAACTGCATTATATGGGTAATAATGCATGTTATATTGATAATATTGGGAGTAGTAAGTATATTCATTATAGTTCTAGCGATAATAACTGCATAATATGGGTAATAATGCATGTTATATTGGTAATAATATAAGTAATAAGTATAATTATTACAGTTCTAGCGATAATAACTGCATAATATGGGTAATAATGCATGTTATATTGATAATATCGGGATTAATAAGTATAATTATTACAGTTCTAGCGATAATACTAGTAAAATATATCTAACAGTGCCTGTTATATTGATAATAATAATAGTAATAAGTATATTTATTATACTTCTGTCGATAATACTTGCATTATATGGGTAGTAATGCATGTTATATTGATAATATCGGGAGTAATAAGTATAATTATGATAGTTCTAGCAATAATAATAGTAAAATATGGCTAATAGTACATGTTATACTGATAATAATAAAAGCAATAAGTATATTTATTATACTTCTGTCGATAATAACTGCATTATATGGGTAATAATGCATGTTATATTGATAATATTGGGAGTAATAAGTATTTTTATTATAGTTCTAGCGATAATAACTGCATAATATGGGTAATAATGCACGTTATATTGATGATAATAAAAGTAATACGTATATTTATTATAGTTCTAGCGATAATAACTGCATTATATGCGTAATAATGCATGTTATATTGATAATAATATAAGTAATAAGTATAATTATTACAGTTCGAGCGATAATAACTGCATTATATGGGTAATAACGCACGTTATATTGCTAACAATATAAGTAATACGTATAATTATTACAGTTCTAGCGATAATAACTGCATTATACGGGTAATAATGCATGTTATATTGATAATAATAAAAGTAATAAGTATATTTATTATAGTTCTATCGATAATAACTGCATAATATGGGTAATAATGCATGTTATATTGATAATATCGGGAGTAATAAGTATAATTATTACAGTTCTAGCGATAATACTAGTAAAATATATCTAACAGTGCCTGTTATATAGATAATAATAATAGTAATAAGTCTATTTATTATACTTCTGTCGATAATACCTGCATTATATGGGTAATAATGCATGTTATATTGATAATATCGGGAGTAATAAGTATAATTATTATAGTTCTAGCGATAATAATAGTAAAATATGGCTAATAGTACATGTTATACTGATGATAATAAAAGTAATAAGTATATTTATTATACTTCTGTCGATAATCACTGCATTATATGGGTAATAATGCATGTTATATTGATAATATCGGGAGTAATAAGTATAATTATTACAGTTCTAGCGATAATAACTGCATTATATGGGTAATAATGCATGTTATATTGATAATATCGGGAGTAATAAGTATAATTATTATAGTTCTAGCGATAATAATAGTAAAATATGGCAAACAGTGCATGTTATATTGATAATAATAAAAGTAATAAGTATATTTATTACAGTTCTATCGATAATAACTGCATAATATGGGTAATAATGCATGTTATATTGATGATAATAAAAGTAATACGTATATTTATTATAGTTCTAGCGATAATAACTGCATTATATGCGTAATAATGCATGTTATATTGATAATAATATAAGTAATAAGTATAATTATTACAGTTCGAGCGATAATAACTGCATTATATGGGTAATAACGGACGTTATATTGCTAACAATATAAGTAATACGTATAATTATTACAGTTCTAGCGATAATAACTGCATTATACGGGTAATAATGCATGTTATATTGATAATAATAAAAGTAATAAGTATATTTATTATACTTCTGTCGATAATAACTGCATTATATGGGTAATAATGCATGTTATATTGATAATATCGGGAGTAATAAGTATAATTATTACAGTTCTAGTGATAATAACTGCATTATATGGGTAATAATGGATGTTATATTGACAATATCGGGAGTAATAAGTATAATTATTACAGTTCTAGCGATAATAACTGCATTATATGGGTAATAATGCATGTTATATTGATAATATTGGGTGTAATAAGTATAATTATTATAGTTCTAGCGATAATAATAGTAAAATATGGCTATTAGTGCCTGTTATATTGATAATAATAAAAGTAATAAGTATATTTATTATACTTCTCTCGATAATAACTGCATTATATGGGTAATAATGCATGTTATATTGATAATAATATAAGTAATATGTATAATTATTACAGTTCTAGCGATAATAACTGCATTATATGGGTAATAATGCACGTTATATTGATAATAATATAAGTAATAAGTATAATTATTACAGTTCTAGCGATAACAACTGCATTATAGGGGTAATAATGCACGTTATATTGCTTATAATATAAGTAATAAGTATAATTATTACAGTTCTAGCGATAATAACTGCATTATATGGGTAATAATGCATGTTATATTGATAATATCGGGAGTAATAAGTATAATTATGATAGTTCTAGCGATAATAATAGTAAAATATGGCTAATAGTACATGTTATACTGATAATAATAAAAGCAATAAGTATATTCATTATACTTCTGTCGATAATAACTGCATTATATGGGTAATAATGCATGTTATATTGATAATATTGGGAGTAGTAAGTATATTCATTATAGTTCTAGCGATAATAACTGCATAATATGGGTAATAATGCATGTTATATTGGTAATAATATAAGTAATAAGTATAATTATTACAGTTCTAGCGATAATAACTGCATAATATGGGTAATAATGCATGTTATATTGATAATATCGGGATTAATAAGTATAATTATTACAGTTCTAGCGATAATACTAGTAAAATATATCTAACAGTGCCTGTTATATTGATAATAATAATAGTAATAAGTATATTTATTATACTTCTGTCGATAATACTTGCATTATATGGGTAGTAATGCATGTTATATTGATAATATCGGGAGTAATAAGTATAATTATGATAGTTCTAGCAATAATAATAGTAAAATATGGCTAATAGTACATGTTATACTGATAATAATAAAAGCAATAAGTATATTTATTATACTTCTGTCGATAATAACTGCATTATATGGGTAATAATGCATGTTATATTGATAATATTGGGAGTAATAAGTATTTTTATTATAGTTCTAGCGATAATAACTGCATAATATGGGTAATAATGCACGTTATATTGATGATAATAAAAGTAATACGTATATTTATTATAGTTCTAGCGATAATAACTGCATTATATGCGTAATAATGCATGTTATATTGATAATAATATAAGTAATAAGTATAATTATTACAGTTCGAGCGATAATAACTGCATTATATGGGTAATAACGCACGTTATATTGCTAACAATATAAGTAATACGTATAATTATTACAGTTCTAGCGATAATAACTGCATTATACGGGTAATAATGCATGTTATATTGATAATAATAAAAGTAATAAGTATATTTATTATAGTTCTATCGATAATAACTGCATAATATGGGTAATAATGCATGTTATATTGATAATATCGGGAGTAATAAGTATAATTATTACAGTTCTAGCGATAATACTAGTAAAATATATCTAACAGTGCCTGTTATATAGATAATAATAATAGTAATAAGTCTATTTATTATACTTCTGTCGATAATACCTGCATTATATGGGTAATAATGCATGTTATATTGATAATATCGGGAGTAATAAGTATAATTATTATAGTTCTAGCGATAATAATAGTAAAATATGGCTAATAGTACATGTTATACTGATGATAATAAAAGTAATAAGTATATTTATTATACTTCTGTCGATAATCACTGCATTATATGGGTAATAATGCATGTTATATTGATAATATCGGGAGTAATAAGTATAATTATTACAGTTCTAGCGATAATAACTGCATTATATGGGTAATAATGCATGTTATATTGATAATATCGGGAGTAATAAGTATAATTCTTATAGTTCTAGCGATAATAATAGTAAAATATGGCTAATAGTACATGTTATACTGATAATAATAAAAGTAATAAGTATATTTATTATACTTCTGTCGATAATAACTGCATTATATGGGTAATAATGCATGTTATATTGATAATATCGGGAGTAAATAGTATAATTATTACAGTTCTAGTGATAATAACTGCATTATATGGGTAATAATGGATGTTATATTGACAATATCGGGAGTAATAAGTATAAGTATTACAGTTCTAGCGATAATAACTGCATTATATGGGTAATAATGCATGTTATATTGATAATATTGGGAGTAATAAGTATAATTATTATAGTTCTAGCGATAACGATTGTAAAATATTTCTAATAGTGCATGTTATATTGATAATAATAAAAGTTATAAGTATATTTATTACAGTTCTAGCGATAATAACTGCATTATATGGGTAATAATGCACGTTATATTGATAATAATATAAGTAATAAGTATAATTATTACAGTTCTAGCGATAACAACTGCATTATAGGGGTAATAATGCACGTTATATTGCTAATAATATAAGTAATAAGTATAATTATTACAGTTCTAGCGATAATAACTGCATTATATGGGTAATAATGCACGTTATATTGCTAATAATATAAGTAATAAGTATAATTATTACAGTTCCAGCGATAATAAGTGCATTATACGGGTAATAATGCGTGTTATATTGATAATAATCGAAGTAATAAGTATATTTATTATAGTTCTATCGACAATAACTGTATAATATGGGTAATAATGCATGTTATATTGATGATAATGAAAGTAGTAAGTATATTTATTACAGTTCTAGCGATAATAACTGCATTATACGGGTAATAATGCATGTTATATTGATAATAATCGAAGTAATAAGTATATTTATTATAGTTCTATCGACAATAACTGTATAATATGGGTAATAATGCATGTTATATTGATGATAATGAAAGTAGTAAGTATATTTATTACAGTTCTAGCGATAATAACTGCATTATATGCGTAATAATGCATGTTATATTGATAATATTGGGAGTAATAAGTATATTTATTATGGTTCTAGCGATAATAACTGCATAATATGGGTAATAATGCACGTTATATTGCTAATAATATAAGTAATAAGTATAATTATTACAGTTCTAGCGATAATAACTGCATTATATGGGTAATAATGCATGTTATATTGATAATATCGGGAGTAATAAGTATAATTATTATAGTTCTAGCGATAATAATAGTAAAATATGGCTATTAGTGCCTGTTATATTGATAATAATAAAAGTAATAAGTATATTTATTATACTTCTCTCGATAATAACTGCATTATATGGGTAATAATGCACGTTATATTGCTAACAATATAAGTAATAAGTATAATTATTACAGTTCTAGCGATAATAACTGCATTATATGGGTAATAATGCACGTTATATTGCTAACAATATAAGTAATAAGTATAATTATTACAGTTCTAGCGATAATAACTGCATTATATGGGTAATAATGCATGTTATATTGATGATAATGAAAGTAATACGTATATTTATTATAGTTCTAGCAATAATAACTGCATAATATGGGTAATAATGCATGTTATATTGAGAATAATATAAGTAATAAGTATATCTATTACAGTTCTGGCGATAATAACTGCATTATATGGGTAATAATGCACGTTATATTGATAATAGTATAAGTAGTAAGTATAATTATTACAGTTCTAGCGATAATAACTGCATTATATGGGTAATAATGCATGTTATATTGATAATAATATAAGTAATAAGTATAATTATTACAGTTCTAGCGATAATAACTGCATTATATGGGTAATAATGCATGTTATATTGATAATATCGGGAGTAATAAGTATAATTAGTATAGTTCTAGCGATAATAATAGTAAAATATGGCAAATAGTGCATGTTATATTGATAATAATAAAAGTAATAAGTATATTTATTACAGTTCTATCGATAATAACTGCATAATATGGGTAATAATGCACGTTATATTGCTAATAATATAAGTAATGAGTACAATTATTACAGTTCTAGCGATAATAACTGCATTATATGGGCAATAATGCATGTTATATTGATAATAACATAAGTAATAAGTATAATTATTACAGTTCTAGCGATAATAACTGCATTATATGGGTAATAATGCATGTTATATTGATAATATCGGGAGTAATAAGTATAATTATTATAGTTCCTGCGATAATAATAGTAAAATATGGCAAATAGTGCATGTTATATTGATAATAATAAAAGTAATAAGTATATTTATTACAGTTCTGGCGATAATAACTGCATTATATGGGTAATAATGCACGTTATATTGATAATAGTATAAGTAGTAAGTATAATTATTACAGTTCTAGCGATAATAACTGCATTATATGTGTAATAATGCATGTTATATTGATAATAACATAAGTAATAAGTATAATTATTACAGTTCTAGCGATAATAACTGCATTATATGGGTAATAATGCATGTTATATTGATAATATCGGGAGTAATAAGTATAATTATTATAGTTCTAGCGATAATAATAGTAAAATATGGCAAATAGTGCATGTTATATTGATAATAATAAAAGTAATAAGTATATTTATTACAGTTCTATCGATAATAACTGCATAATATGGGTAATAATGCATGTTATATTGATGATAATAAAAGTAATACGTATATTTATTATAGTTCTAGCGATAATAACTGCATAATGTGGGTAATAATGCATGTTATATTGATAATAATCTAAGTAATAAGTATAATTATTACAGTTCTAGCGATAATAACTGCATTATATGGGTAATAATGCACGTTATATTGCTAACAATATAAGTAATAAGTATAATTATTACAGTTCTAGCGATAATAACTGCATTATATGGGTAATAATGCATGTTATATTGATGATAATGAAAGTAATACGTATATTTATTATAGTTCTAGCGATAATAACTGCATTATATGCGTAATAATGCATGTTATATTGATAATAATATAAGTAATAAGTATAATTATTACAGTTCGAGCGATAATAACTGCATTATATGGGTAATAACGCACGTTATATTGCTAACAATATAAGTAATACGTATAATTATTACAGTTCTAGCGATAATAACTGCATTATACGGGTAATAATGCATGTTATATTGATAATAATATAAGTAATAAGTATATTTATTATAGTTCTATCGATAATAACTGCATAATATGGGTAATAATGCATGTTATATTGATAATATCGGGAGTAATAAGTATAATTATTACAGTTCTAGCGATAATACTAGTAAAATATATCTAACAGTGCCTGTTATATAGATAATAATAATAGTAATAAGTCTATTTATTATACTTCTGTCGATAATACCTGCATTATATGGGTAATAATGCATGTTATATTGATAATATCGGGAGTAATAAGTATAATTATTATAGTTCTAGCGATAATAATAGTAAAATATGGCTAATAGTACATGTTATACTGATGATAATAAAAGTAATAAGTATATTTATTATACTTCTGTCGATAATCACTGCATTATATGGGTAATAATGCATGTTATATTGATAATATCGGGAGTAATAAGTATAATTATTACAGTTCTAGCGATAATAACTGCATTATATGGGTAATAATGCATGTTATATTGATAATATCGGGAGTAATAAGTATAATTCTTATAGTTCTAGCGATAATAATAGTAAAATATGGCTAATAGTACATGTTATACTGATAATAATAAAAGTAATAAGTATATTTATTATACTTCTGTCGATAATAACTGCATTATATGGGTAATAATGCATGTTATATTGATAATATCGGGAGTAAATAGTATAATTATTACAGTTCTAGTGATAATAACTGCATTATATGGGTAATAATGGATGTTATATTGACAATATCGGGAGTAATAAGTATAAGTATTACAGTTCTAGCGATAATAACTGCATTATATGGGTAATAATGCATGTTATATTGATAATATTGGGAGTAATAAGTATAATTATTATAGTTCTAGCTATAACGATTGTAAAATATTTCTAATAGTGCATGTTATATTGATAATAATAAAAGTTATAAGTATATTTATTACAGTTCTAGCGATAATAACTGCATTATATGGGTAATAATGCACGTTATATTGATAATAATATAAGTAATAAGTATAATTATTACAGTTCTAGCGATAACAACTGCATTATAGGGGTAATAATGCACGTTATATTGCTAATAATATAAGTAATAAGTATAATTATTACAGTTCTAGCGATAATAACTGCATTATATGGGTAATAATGCACGTTATATTGCTAATAATATAAGTAATAAGTATAATTATTACAGTTCCAGCGATAATAAGTGCATTATACGGGTAATAATGCGTGTTATATTGATAATAATCGAAGTAATAAGTATATTTATTATAGTTCTATCGACAATAACTGTATAATATGGGTAATAATGCATGTTATATTGATGATAATGAAAGTAGTAAGTATATTTATTACAGTTCTAGCGATAATAACTGCATTATACGGGTAATAATGCATGTTATATTGATAATAATCGAAGTAATAAGTATATTTATTATAGTTCTATCGACAATAACTGTATAATATGGGTAATAATGCATGTTATATTGATGATAATGAAAGTAGTAAGTATATTTATTACAGTTCTAGCGATAATAACTGCATTATATGCGTAATAATGCATGTTATATTGATAATATTTGGAGTAATAAGTATATTTATTATGGTTCTAGCGATAATAACTGCATAATATGGGTAATAATGCACGTTATATTGCTAATAATATAAGTAATGAGTACAATTATTACAGTTCTAGCGATAATAACTGCATTATATGGGCAATAATGCATGTTATATTGATAATAACATAAGTAATAAGTATAATTATTACAGTTCTAGCGATAATAACTGCATTATATGGGTAATAATGCATGTTATATTGATAATATCGGGAGTAATAAGTATAATTATTATAGTTCCTGCGATAATAATAGTAAAATATGGCAAATAGTGCATGTTATATTGATAATAATAAAAGTAATAAGTATATTTATTACAGTTCTGGCGATAATAACTGCATTATATGGGTAATAGTGCACGTTATATTGATAATAGTATAAGTAGTAAGTATAATTATTACAGTTCTAGCGATAATAACTGCATTATATGTGTAATAATGCATGTTATATTGATAATAACATAAGTAATAAGTATAATTATTACAGTTCTAGCGATAATAACTGCATTATATGGGTAATAATGCATGTTATATTGATAATATCGGGAGTAATAAGTATAATTATTATAGTTCTAGCGATAATAATAGTAAAATATGGCAAATAGTGCATGTTATATTGATAATAATAAAAGTAATAAGTATATTTATTACAGTTCTATCGATAATAACTGCATAATATGGGTAATAATGCATGTTATATTGATGATAATAAAAGTAATACGTATATTTATTATAGTTCTAGCGATAATAACTGCATAATGTGGGTAATAATGCATGTTATATTGATAATAATCTAAGTAATAAGTATAATTATTACAGTTCTAGCGATAATAACTGCATTATATGGGTAATAATGCACGTTATATTGCTAACAATATAAGTAATAAGTATAATTATTACAGTTCTAGCGATAATAACTGCATTATATGGGTAATAATGCATGTTATATTGATGATAATGAAAGTAATACGTATATTTATTATAGTTCTAGCAATAATAACTGCATAATATGGGTAATAATGCATGTTATATTGAGAATAATGTAAGTAATAAGTATATCTATTACAGTTCTGGCGATAATAACTGCATTATATGGGTAATAATGCACGTTATATTGATAATAGTATAAGTAGTAAGTATAATTATTACAGTTCTAGCGATAATAACTGCATTATATGGGTAATAATGCATGTTATATTGATAATAATATAAGTAATAAGTATAATTATTACAGTTCTAGCGATAATAACTGCATTATATGGGTAATAATGCATGTTATATTGATAATATCGGGAGTAATAAGTATAATTAGTATAGTTCTAGCGATAATAATAGTAAAATATGGCAAATTGTGCATGTTATATTGATAATAATAAAAGTATTAAGTATATTTATTACAGTTCTATCGATAATAACTGCATAATATGGGTAATAATGCATGTTATATTGATGATAATAAAAGTAATACGTATATTTATTATAGTTCTAGCGATAATAACTGCATTATATGCGTAATAATGCATGTTATATTGATAATAATATAAGTAATAAGTATAATTATTACAGTTCGAGCGATAATAACTGCATTATATGGGTAATAACGGACGTTATATTGCTAACAATATAAGTAATACGTATAATTATTACAGTTCTAGCGATAATAACTGCATTATACGGGTAATAATGCATGTTATATTGATAATAATAAAAGTAATAAGTATATTTATTATAGTTCTATCGATAATAACTGCATAATATGGGTAATAATGCATGTTATATTGATAATATCGGGAGTAATAAGTATAATTATTACAGTTCTAGCGATAATACTAGTAAAATATATCGAACAGTGCCTGTTATATTGATAATAATAATAGTAATAAGTATATTTATTATACTTCTGTCGATAATAACTGCATTATATGGGTAATAATGCATGTTATATTGATAATTTCGGGAGTAATAAGTATAATTATTACAGTTCTAGCGATAATAACTGCATTATATGGGTAATAATGCATGTTATATTGATAATATCGGGAGTAATAAGTATAATTATTACAGTTCTAGCGATAATAACTGCATTATATGGGTAATAATGCATGTTATATTGATAATATCGGGAGTAATAAGTATAATTATTATAGTTCTAGCGATAATAATAGTAAAATATGGCAAACAGTGCATGTTATATTGATAATAATAAAAGTAATAAGTATATTTATTACAGTTCTAGCGATAATAACTGCATTATATGGGTAATAATGCACGTTATATTGCTAATAATATAAGTAATAAGTATAATTATTACAGTTCTAGCGATAATAACTGCATTATACGGGTAATAATGCATGTTATATTGATAATAATAAAAGTAATAAGTATATTTATTATAGTTCTATCGATAATAACTGCATAATATGCTTAATAATGCATGTTATATTGATAATATCGGGAGTAATAAGTATAATTATTACAGTTCTAGCGATAATACTAGTAAAATATATCTAACAGTGCCTGTTATATTGATAATAATAATAGTAATACGTATATTTATTATGCTTCTGCCGATAATACCTGCATTATATGGGTAATAATGCATGTTATATTGATAATATCGGGAGTAATAAGTATAATTATTATAGTTCTAGCGATAATAATAGTAAAATATGGCTAATAGTACATGTTATACTGATGATAATAAAAGTAATAAGTATATTTATTATACTTCTGTCGATAATCACTGCATTATATGGGTAATAATGCATGTTATATTGATAATATCGGGAGTAATAAGTATAATTATTACAGTTCTAGCGATAATAACTGCATTATATGGGTAATAATGCATGTTATATTGATAATATCGGGAGTAATAAGTATAATTCTTATAGTTCTAGCGATAATAATAGTAAAATATGGCTAATAGTACATGTTATACTGATAATAATAAAAGTAATAAGTATATTTATTATACTTCTGTCGATAATAACTGCATTATATGGGTAATAATGCATGTTATATTGATAATATCGGGAGTAAATAGCATAATTATTACAGTTCTAGTGATAATAACTGCATTATATGGGTAATAATGGATGTTATATTGACAATATCGGGAGTAATAAGTATAAGTATTACAGTTCTAGCGATAATAACTGCATTATATGGGTAATAATGCATGTTATATTGATAATATTGGGAGTAATAAGTATAATTATTATAGTTCTAGCGATAACAACTGCATTATAGGGGTAATAATGCACGTTATATTGCTAATAATATAAGTAATAAGTATAATTATTACAGTTCTAGCGATAATAACTGCATTATATGGGTAATAATGCACGTTATATTGCTAATAATATAAGTAATAAGTATAATTATTACAGTTCCAGCGATAATAAGTGCATTATACGGGTAATAATGCATGTTATATTGATAATAATCGAAGTAATAAGTATATTTATTATAGTTCTATCGACAATAACTGTATAATATGGGTAATAATGCATGTTATATTGATGATAATGAAAGTAGTAAGTATATTTATTACAGTTCTAGCGATAATAACTGCATTATACGGGTAATAATGCATGTTATATTGATAATAATCGAAGTAATAAGTATATTTATTATAGTTCTATCGACAATAACTGTATAATATGGGTAATAATGCATGTTATATTGATGATAATGAAAGTAGTAAGTATATTTATTACAGTTCTAGCGATAATAACTGCATTATATGCGTAATAATGCATGTTATATTGATAATATTGGGAGTAATAAGTATATTTATTATGGTTCTAGCGATAATAACTGCATAATATGGGTAATAATGCACGTTATATTGCTAATAATATAAGTAATAAGTATAATTATTACAGTTCTAGCGATAATAACTGCATTATATGGGTAATAATGCATGTTATATTGATAATATCGGGAGTAATAAGTATAATTATTATAGTTCTAGCGATAATAATAGTAAAATATGGCTATTAGTGCCTGTTATATTGATAATAATAAAAGTAATAAGTATATTTATTATACTTCTCTCGATAATAACTGCATTATATGGGTAATAATGCACGTTATATTGCTAACAATATAAGTAATAAGTATAATTATTACAGTTCTAGCGATAATAACTGCATTATATGGGTAATAATGCACGTTATATTGCTAACAATATAAGTAATAAGTATAATTATTACAGTTCTAGCGATAATAACTGCATTATATGGGTAATAATGCATGTTATATTGATGATAATGAAAGTAATACGTATATTTATTATAGTTCTAGCAATAATAACTGCATAATATGGGTAATAATGCATGTTATATTGAGAATAATATAAGTAATAAGTATATCTATTACAGTTCTGGCGATAATAACTGCATTATATGGGTAATAATGCACGTTATATTGATAATAGTATAAGTAGTAAGTATAATTATTACAGTTCTAGCGATAATAACTGCATTGTATGGGTAATAATGCATGTTATATTGATAATAATATAAGTAATAAGTATAATTATTACAGTTCTAGCGATAATAACTGCATTATATGGGTAATAATGCATGTTATATTGATAATATCGGGAGTAATAAGTATAATTAGTATAGTTCTAGCGATAATAATAGTAAAATATGGCAAATAGTGCATGTTATATTGATAATAATAAAAGTAATAAGTATATTTATTACAGTTCTATCGATAATAACTGCATAATATGGGTAATAATGCACGTTATATTGCTAATAATATAAGTAATGAGTACAATTATTACAGTTCTAGCGATAATAACTGCATTATATGGGCAATAATGCATGTTATATTGATAATAACATAAGTAATAAGTATAATTATTACAGTTCTAGCGATAATAACTGCATTATATGGGTAATAATGCATGTTATATTGATAATATCGGGAGTAATAAGTATAATTATTATAGTTCCTGCGATAATAATAGTAAAATATGGCAAATAGTGCATGTTATATTGATAATAATAAAAGTAATAAGTATATTTATTACAGTTCTGGCGATAATAACTGCATTATATGGGTAATAATGCACGTTATATTGATAATAGTATAAGTAGTAAGTATAATTATTACAGTTCTAGCGATAATAACTGCATTATATGTGTAATAATGCATGTTATATTGATAATAACATAAGTAATAAGTATAATTATTACAGTTCTAGCGATAATAACTGCATTATATGGGTAATAATGCATGTTATATTGATAATATCGGGAGTAATAAGTATAATTATTATAGTTCTAGCGATAATAATAGTAAAATATGGCAAATAGTGCATGTTATATTGATAATAATAAAAGTAATAAGTATATTTATTACAGTTCTATCGATAATAACTGCATAATATGGGTAATAATGCATGTTATATTGATGATAATAAAAGTAATACGTATATTTATTATAGTTCTAGCGATAATAACTGCATAATGTGGGTAATAATGCATGTTATATTGATAATAATCTAAGTAATAAGTATAATTATTACAGTTCGAGCGATAATAACTGCATTATATGGGTAATAACGCACGTTATATTGCTAACAATATAAGTAATACGTATAATTATTACAGTTCTAGCGATAATAACTGCATTATACGGGTAATAATGCATGTTATATTGATAATAATAAAAGTAATAAGTATATTTATTATAGTTCTATCGATAATAACTGCATAATATGGGTAATAATGCATGTTATATTGATAATATCGGGAGTAATAAGTATAATTATTACAGTTCTAGCGATAATACTAGTAAAATATATCTAACAGTGCCTGTTATATAGATAATAATAATAGTAATAAGTCTATTTATTATACTTCTGTCGATAATACCTGCATTATATGGGTAATAATGCATGTTATATTGATAATATCGGGAGTAATAAGTATAATTATTATAGTTCTAGCGATAATAATAGTAAAATATGGCTAATAGTACATGTTATACTGATGATAATAAAAGTAATAAGTATATTTATTATACTTCTGTCGATAATCACTGCATTATATGGGTAATAATGCATGTTATATTGATAATATCGGGAGTAATAAGTATAATTATTACAGTTCTAGCGATAATAACTGCATTATATGGGTAATAATGCATGTTATATTGATAATATCGGGAGTAATAAGTATAATTCTTATAGTTCTAGCGATAATAATAGTAAAATATGGCTAATAGTACATGTTATACTGATAATAATAAAAGTAATAAGTATATTTATTATACTTCTGTCGATAATAACTGCATTATATGGGTAATAATGCATGTTATATTGATAATATCGGGAGTAAATAGCATAATTATTACAGTTCTAGTGATAATAACTGCATTATATGGGTAATAATGGATGTTATATTGACAATATCGGGAGTAATAAGTATAAGTATTACAGTTCTAGCGATAATAACTGCATTATATGGGTAATAATGCATGTTATATTGATAATAT
Source organism: Megachile leachella (assembly GCA_963576845.1). Lineage (NCBI taxonomy): Eukaryota > Metazoa > Arthropoda > Insecta > Hymenoptera > Megachilidae > Megachile > Megachile leachella. The sequence goes on along the minus strand of CAUYWW010000146.1, from coordinate 1,311,138 downwards.
TGGGAGTAATAAGTATAATTATTATAGTTCTAGCGATAACGATTGTAAAATATTTCTAATAGTGCATGTTATATTGATAATAATAAAAGTTATAAGTATATTTATTACAGTTCTAGCGATAATAACTGCATTATATGGGTAATAATGCACGTTATATTGATAATAATATAAGTAATAAGTATAATTATTACAGTTCTAGCGATAACAACTGCATTATAGGGGTAATAATGCACGTTATATTGCTAATAATATAAGTAATAAGTATAATTATTACAGTTCTAGCGATAATAACTGCATTATATGGGTAATAATGCACGTTATATTGCTAATAATATAAGTAATAAGTATAATTATTACAGTTCCAGCGATAATAAGTGCATTATACGGGTAATAATGCATGTTATATTGATAATAATCGAAGTAATAAGTATATTTATTATAGTTCTATCGACAATAACTGTATAATATGGGTAATAATGCATGTTATATTGATGATAATGAAAGTAGTAAGTATATTTATTACAGTTCTAGCGATAATAACTGCATTATACGGGTAATAATGCATGTTATATTGATAATAATCGAAGTAATAAGTATATTTATTATAGTTCTATCGACAATAACTGTATAATATGGGTAATAATGCATGTTATATTGATGATAATGAAAGTAGTAAGTATATTTATTACAGTTCTAGCGATAATAACTGCATTATATGCGTAATAATGCATGTTATATTGATAATATTGGGAGTAATAAGTATATTTATTATGGTTCTAGCGATAATAACTGCATAATATGGGTAATAATGCACGTTATATTGCTAATAATATAAGTAATAAGTATAATTATTACAGTTCTAGCGATAATAACTGCATTATATGGGTAATAATGCATGTTATATTGATAATATCGGGAGTAATAAGTATAATTATTATAGTTCTAGCGATAATAATAGTAAAATATGGCTATTAGTGCCTGTTATATTGATAATAATAAAAGTAATAAGTATATTTATTATACTTCTCTCGATAATAACTGCATTATATGGGTAATAATGCACGTTATATTGCTAACAATATAAGTAATAAGTATAATTATTACAGTTCTAGCGATAATAACTGCATTATATGGGTAATAATGCACGTTATATTGCTAACAATATAAGTAATAAGTATAATTATTACAGTTCTAGCGATAATAACTGCATTATATGGGTAATAATGCATGTTATATTGATGATAATGAAAGTAATACGTATATTTATTATAGTTCTAGCAATAATAACTGCATAATATGGGTAATAATGCATGTTATATTGAGAATAATATAAGTAATAAGTATATCTATTACAGTTCTGGCGATAATAACTGCATTATATGGGTAATAATGCACGTTATATTGATAATAGTATAAGTAGTAAGTATAATTATTACAGTTCTAGCGATAATAACTGCATTATATGGGTAATAATGCATGTTATATTGATAATAATATAAGTAATAAGTATAATTATTACAGTTCTAGCGATAATAACTGCATTATATGGGTAATAATGCATGTTATATTGATAATATCGGGAGTAATAAGTATAATTAGTATAGTTCTAGCGATAATAATAGTAAAATATGGCAAATAGTGCATGTTATATTGATAATAATAAAAGTAATAAGTATATTTATTACAGTTCTATCGATAATAACTGCATAATATGGGTAATAATGCACGTTATATTGCTAATAATATAAGTAATGAGTACAATTATTACAGTTCTAGCGATAATAACTGCATTATATGGGCAATAATGCATGTTATATTGATAATAACATAAGTAATAAGTATAATTATTACAGTTCTAGCGATAATAACTGCATTATATGGGTAATAATGCATGTTATATTGATAATATCGGGAGTAATAAGTATAATTATTATAGTTCCTGCGATAATAATAGTAAAATATGGCAAATAGTGCATGTTATATTGATAATAATAAAAGTAATAAGTATATTTATTACAGTTCTGGCGATAATAACTGCATTATATGGGTAATAATGCACGTTATATTGATAATAGTATAAGTAGTAAGTATAATTATTACAGTTCTAGCGATAATAACTGCATTATATGTGTAATAATGCATGTTATATTGATAATAACATAAGTAATAAGTATAATTATTACAGTTCTAGCGATAATAACTGCATTATATGGGTAATAATGCATGTTATATTGATAATATCGGGAGTAATAAGTATAATTATTATAGTTCTAGCGATAATAATAGTAAAATATGGCAAATAGTGCATGTTATATTGATAATAATAAAAGTAATAAGTATATTTATTACAGTTCTATCGATAATAACTGCATAATATGGGTAATAATGCATGTTATATTGATGATAATAAAAGTAATACGTATATTTATTATAGTTCTAGCGATAATAACTGCATAATGTGGGTAATAATGCATGTTATATTGATAATAATCTAAGTAATAAGTATAATTATTACAGTTCTAGCGATAATAACTGCATTATATGGGTAATAATGCACGTTATATTGCTAACAATATAAGTAATAAGTATAATTATTACAGTTCTAGCGATAATAACTGCATTATATGGGTAATAATGCATGTTATATTGATGATAATGAAAGTAATACGTATATTTATTATAGTTCTAGCAATAATAACTGCATAATATGGGTAATAATGCATGTTATATTGAGAATAATGTAAGTAATAAGTATATCTATTACAGTTCTGGCGATAATAACTGCATTATATGGGTAATAATGCACGTTATATTGATAATAGTATAAGTAGTAAGTATAATTATTACAGTTCTAGCGATAATAACTGCATTATATGGGTAATAATGCATGTTATATTGATAATAATATAAGTAATAAGTATAATTATTACAGTTCTAGCGATAATAACTGCATTATATGGGTAATAATGCATGTTATATTGATAATATCGGGAGTAATAAGTATAATTAGTATAGTTCTAGCGATAATAATAGTAAAATATGGCAAATTGTGCATGTTATATTGATAATAATAAAAGTATTAAGTATATTTATTACAGTTCTATCGATAATAACTGCATAATATGGGTAATAATGCACGTTATATTGCTAATAATATAAGTAATGAGTACAATTATTACAGTTCTAGCGATAATAACTGCATTATATGGGTAATAATGCATGTTATATTGATAATAACATAAGTAATAAGTATAATTATTACAGTTCTAGCGATAATAACTGCATTATATGGGTAATAATGCATGTTATATTGATAATATCGGGAGTAATAAGTATAATTATTATAGTTCTAGCGATAATAATAGTAAAATATGGCAAATAGTGCATGTTATATTGATAATAATAAAAGTAATAAGTATATTTATTACAGTTCTGGCGATAATAACTGCATTATATGGGTAATAATGCACGTTATATTGATAATAGTATAAGTAGTAAGTATAATTATTACAGTTCTAGCAATAATAACTGCATTATATGGGTAATAATGCATGTTATATTGATAATAATATAAGTAATAAGTATAATTATTACAGTTCTAGCGATAATAACTGCATTATATGGGTAATAATGCATGTTATATTGATAATATCGGGAGTAATAAGTATAATTAGTATAGTTCTAGCGATAATAATAGTAAAATATGGCAAATAGTGCATGTTATATTGATAATAATAAAAGTAATAAGTATATTTATTACAGTTCTATCGATAATAACTGCATAATATGGGTAATAATGCATGTTATATTGATGATAATAAAAGTAATACGTATATTTATTATAGTTCTAGCGATAATAACTGCATAATATGGGTAATAATGCATGTTATATTGAGAATAATATAAGTAATAAGTATATCTATTACAGTTCTGGCGATAATAACTGCATTATATGGGTAATAATGCACGTTATATTGATAATAGTATAAGTAGTAAGTATAATTATTACAGTTCTAGCAATAATAACTGCATTATATGGGTAATAATGCATGTTATATTGATAATAATATAAGTAATAAGTATAATTATTACAGTTCGAGCGATAATAACTGCATAATGTGGGTAATAGTGCATGTTATATTGATAATATTGGGAGTAATAAGTATATTTATTATAGTTCTGACGATAATAACTGTATAATATGGGTAATAATGCATAACATATTGATAAAATTTGGAGTATTAAGTACAATTATTATAGTTCTAGCGATAATAACTGCATAATATCGGTAATAGTGCATGTATATATTGATAATAATAAAAGTAATAAGTATAATTATTATAGTTCGAGCGATAATAACTGCATAATATGGGTAATAACGTATGTTATATTGATAATAATAAAAGTAATAAGTGTAATTATTGTAGTTCTAGCGATAATAACTGCATAATATGGCTAATAACGCATATTATATTGATAATATTGGGAGTAATAAGTATATTTTTTATAGTTCTGACGATAATAACTGTATAATATGGGTAAGAATGCATGTTATACTGATAGTAATATAAGTAATAAGTATAACTATTATAGTTCTAGCGATAATAACTGTATAATATGGGTAAGAGTGCATGACATACTGATAATATTAGGAGTAATAAGTACAATTATTATAGTTCTAGCGATAATAACTGCATAATGTGGGTAATAGTGCATGTTATATTGATAATAATAAAAGTAATAAGTATAATTATTACAGTTCGAGCGATAATAACTGCATAATATGGGTAATAGTGCATGTTATATTAATAATAATAAAAGTAATAAGTATAATTATTATAGTTCGAGCGATAATAACTGCATAATATGGGTAATAGTGCATGTTATATTGATAATATTGGGAGTAATAAGTATATTTATTATAGTTCTGACGATAATAACTGTATAATATGGGTAATAGTGCATGACATACTGATAATATTAGGAGTAATAAGTATAATTATTATAGTTCTAGCGATAATAACTGCATAATGTGGGTAATAGTGCATGTTATATTGATAATAATAAAAGTAATAAGTATAATTATTATAGTTCGAGCGATAATAACTGCATAATATGGGTAATAACGCATGTTATATTGATAGTAATAAAAGTAATAAGTGTAATTATTATAGTTCGAGCGATAATAACTGCATAATATGGGTAATAATGCACGTTATATTGCTAATAATATAAGTAATAAGTATAATTATTACAGTTCTAGCAATAATACCTCCATTATATGGGTAATAATGCATGTTATATTGATAATAATATAAGTAATAAGTATAATTATTACAGTTCTAGCGTCAATAACTGCATAATATGGGTAATAACGCATATTATATTGATAATATTGGGAGTAATAAGTATATTTTTTATAGTTCTGACGATAATAACTGCATAATGTGGGTAATAGTGCATGTTATATTGATAATAATAAAAGTAATAAGTATAATTATTACAGTTCGAGCGATAATAACTGCATAATATGGGTAATAGTGCACGTTATATTGATAATAATAAAAGTAATAAGTATAATTATTATAGTTCGAGCGATAATAACCGCATAATATGGGTAATAGTGCATGTTATATTGATAATATTGGGAGTAATAAGTATATTTATTATAGTTCTGACGATAATAACTGTATAATATGGGTAATAATGCATAACATATTGATAAAATTTGGAGTATTAAGTACAATTATTATAGTTCTAGCGATAATAACTGCATAATATCGGTAATAGTGCATGTATATATTGATAATAATAAAAGTAATAAGTATAATTATTATAGTTCGAGCGATAATAACTGCATAATATGGGTAATAACGTATGTTATATTGATAATAATAAAAGTAATAAGTGTAATTATTGTAGTTCTAGCGATAATAACTGCATAATATGGCTAATAACGCATATTATATTGATAATATTGGGAGTAATAAGTATATTTTTTATAGTTCTGACGATAATAACTGTATAATATGGGTAAGAATGCATGTTATACTGATAGTAATATAAGTAATAAGTATAACTATTATAGTTCTAGCGATAATAACTGTATAATATGGGTAAGAGTGCATGACATACTGATAATATTAGGAGTAATAAGTACAATTATTATAGTTCTAGCGATAATAACTGCATAATGTGGGTAATAGTGCATGTTATATTGATAATAATAAAAGTAATAAGTATAATTATTACAGTTCGAGCGATAATAACTGCATAATATGGGTAATAGTGCATGTTATATTAATAATAATAAAAGTAATAAGTATAATTATTATAGTTCGAGCGATAATAACTGCATAATATGGGTAATAGTGCATGTTATATTGATAATATTGGGAGTAATAAGTATATTTATTATAGTTCTGACGATAATAACTGTATAATATGGGTAATAGTGCATGACATACTGATAATATTAGGAGTAATAAGTATAATTATTATAGTTCTAGCGATAATAACTGCATAATGTGGGTAATAGTGCATGCTATATTGATAATAATAAAAGTAATAAGTATAATTATTATAGTTCGAGCGATAATAACTGGATAATATGGGTAATAACGCATGTTATATTGATAGTAATAAAAGTAATAAGTGTAATTATTATAGTTCGAGCGATAATAACTGCATAATATGGGTAATAGTGCATGTTATATTGATAATATTGGGAGTAATAAGTATATTTATTATAGTTCTGATGATAATAACTGTATAATATGGGTAATAATGCATAACATATTGATAAAATTAGGAGTATTAAGTACAATTATTATAGTTCTAGCGATAATAACTGCATAATATCGGTAATAGTGCATGTTATATTGATAATAATAAAAGTAATAAGTATAATTATTATAGGTCGAGCGATAATAACTGCATAATATGGGTAATAGTGCATGTTATATTGATAATAATAAAAGTAATAAGTATAATTATTGTAGTTCTAGCGATAATAACTGCATAATATGGGTAATAACGCATATTATATTGATAATATTGGGAGTAATAAGTATATTTTTTATAGTTCTGACGATAATAACTGTATAATATGGGTAAGAATGCATGTTATATTGATAATAATAAAAGTAATAAGTGTAATTATTATAGTTCGAGCGATAATAACTGCATAATATGGGTAATAGTGCATGTTATATTGATAATATTGGGAGTAATAAGTATATTTATTATAGTTCTGACGATAATAACTGTATAATATGGGTAATAATGCATAACATATTGATAAAATTTGGAGTATTAAGTACAATTATTATAGTTCTAGCGATAATAACTGCATAATATCGGTAATAGTGCATGTATATATTGATAATAATAAAAGTAATAAGTATAATTATTATAGTTCGAGCGTTAATAACTGCATAATATGGGTAATAACGTATGTTATATTGATAATAATAAAAGTAATAAGTGTAATTATTGTAGTTCTAGCGATAATAACTGCATAATATGGCTAATAACGCATATTATATTGATAATATTGGGAGTAATAAGTATATTTTTTATAGTTCTGACGATAATAACTGTATAATATGGGTAAGAATGCATGTTATACTGATAGTAATATAAGTAATAAGTATAACTATTATAGTTCCGGCGATAATAACTGTATAATATGGGTAATAGTGCATGACATACTGATAATATTAGGAGTAATAAGTATAATTCTTATAGTTCTAGCGATAATAACTGCATAATATCGGTAATAGTGCATGTATATATTGATAATAATAAAAGTAATAAGTATAATTATTATAGTTCGAGCGATAATAACTGCATAATATGGGTAATAATGCACGTTATATTGCTAACAATATAAGTAATAAGTATAATTATTACAGTTCTAGCGATAATAACTGCATTATATGGGTAATAATGCATGTTATATTGATAATAGTAAAAGTAATAAGTATAATTATTATAGTTCGAGCGATAATAACTGCATAATATGGGTAATAACGCATGTTATATTGATAATAATAAAAGTAATAAGTGTAATTATTATAGTTCGAGCGATAATAACTGCATAATATGGGTAATAGTGCATGTTATATTGATAATATTGGGAGTAATAAGTATATTTATTATAGTTCTGACAATAATAACTGTATAATATGGGTAATAATGCATAACATATTGATAAAATTAGGAGTATTAGGTACAGTTATTATAGTTCTAGCGATAATAACTGCATAATATCGGTAATAGTGCATGTTATATTGATAATAATAAAAGTAATAACTATAATTATTATAGTTCGAGCGATAATAACTGCATAATGTGGGTAATAGTGCATGTTATATTGATAATATTGGGAGTAATAAGTATATTTATTATAGTTCTGACGATAATAACTGTATAATATGGGTAATAATGCATAACATATTGATAAAATTTGGAGTATTAAGTACAATTATTATAGTTCTAGCGATAATAACTGCATAATATCGGTAATAGTGCATGTATATATTGATAATAATAAAAGTAATAAGTATAATTATTATAGTTCGAGCGTTAATAACTGCATAATATGGGTAATAACGTATGTTATATTGATAATAATAAAAGTAATAAGTGTAATTATTGTAGTTCTAGCGATAATAACTGCATAATATGGCTAATAACGCATATTATATTGATAATATTGGGAGTAATAAGTATATTTTTTATAGTTCTGACGATAATAACTGTATAATATGGGTAAGAATGCATGTTATACTGATAATATTAGGAGTAATAAGTACAATTATTATAGTTCTTGCTATAATAACTGCATAATGTGGGTAATAGTGCATGTTATATTGATAATAATAAAAGTAATAAGTATAATTATTACAGTTCGAGCGATAATAACTGCATAATATGGGTAATAGTGCATGTTATATTAATAATAATAAAAGTAATAAGTATAATTATTATAGTTCGAGCGATAATAACTGCATAATATGGGTAATAGTGCATGTTATATTGATAATATTGTGAGTAATAAGTATATTTATTATAGTTCTGACGATAATAACTGTATAATATGGGTAATAGTGCATGACATACTGATAATATTAGGAGTAATAAGTATAACTATTATAGTTCCGGCGATCATAACTGTATAATATGGGTAATAGTGCATGACATACTGATAATATTAGGAGTAATAAGTATAATTCTTATAGTTCTAGCGATAATAACTGCATAATGTGGGTAATAGTGCATGTTATATTGATAATAATAAAAGTAATAAGTATAATTATTATAGTTCGAGCGATAATAACCGCATAATATGGGTAATAGTGCATGTTATATTGATAATATTGGGAGTAATAAGTATATTTATTATAGTTCTGACGATAATAACTGTATAATATGGGTAATAATGCATAACATATTGATAAAATTTGGAGTATTAAGTACAATTATTATAGTTCTAGCGATAATAACTGCATAATATCGGTAATAGTGCATGTATATATTGATAATAATAAAAGTAATAAGTATAATTATTATAGTTCGAGCGATAATAACTGCATAATATGGGTAATAACGTATGTTATATTGATAATAATAAAAGTAATAAGTGTAATTATTATAGTTCGAGCGATAATAACTGCATAATATGGGTAATAGTGCATGTTATATTGATAATATTGGGAGTAATAATTATATTTATTATAGTTCTGACGATAATAACTGTATAATATGGGTAATAATGCATAACATATTGATAAAATTAGGAGTATTAGGTACAGTTATTATAGTTCTAGCGATAATAACTGCATAATATCGGTAATAGTGCATGTTATATTGATAATAATAAAAGTAATAACTATAATTATTATAGTTCGAGCGATAATAACTGCATAATGTGGGTAATAGTGCATGTTATATTGATAATAATAAAAGTGACAAGTATAATTATTATAGTTCGAGCGATAATAACTGCATAACATGGGTAATAGTGCATGTTATATTGATAATAATAAAAGTAATAAGTATAATTATTATAGTTCGAGCGATAATAACTGCATAATATGGGTAATAACGCATGTTATATTGATAATAATAAAAGTAATAAGTGTAATTATTATAGTTCGAGCGATAATAACTGCATAACATGGGTAATAGTGCATGTTATATTGATAATAATAAAAGTAATAAGTATAATTATTGTAGTTCTAGCGATAATAACTGTATAATATGGCTAATAACGCATATTATATTGATAATATTGGGAGTAATAAGTATATTTTTTATAGTTCTGACGATAATAACTGTATAATATGGGTAAGAATGCATGTTATACTGATAATAATATAAGTAATAAGTATAACTATTATAGTTCTAGCGATAATAACTGTATAATATGGGTAATAGTGCATGACATACTGATAATATTAGGAGTAATAAGTACAATTATTATAGTTCTAGCGATAATAACTGCATAATGTGGGTAATAGTGCATGTTATATTGATAATAATAAAAGTAATAAGTATAATTATTACAGTTCGAGCGATAATAACTGCATAATATGGGTAATAGTGCATGTTATATTAATAATAATAAAAGTAATAAGTATAATTATTATAGTTCGAGCGATAATATCTGCATAATATGGGTAATAGTGCATGTTATATTGATAATATTGGGAGTAATAAGTATATTTATTATAGTTCTGGCGATAATAACTGTATAATATGGGTAATAGTGCATGACATACTGATAATATTAGGAGTAATAAGTATAATTATTATAGTTCTAGCGATAATAACTGCATAATGTGGGTAATAGTGCATGTTATATTGATAATAATAAAAGTAATAAGTATAATTATTATAGTTCGAGCGATATTAACTGCATAATATGGGTAATAACGCATGTTATATTGATAATAATAAAAGTAATAAGTGTAATTATTATAGTTCGAGCGATAATAACTGCATAATATGGGTAATAGTGCATGTTATATTGATAATATTGGGAGTAATAAGTATATTTATTATAGTTCTGACGATAATAACTGTATAATATGGGTAATAATGCATAACATATTGATAAAATTAGGAGTATTAAGTACAATTATTATAGTTCTAGCGATAATAACTGCATAATATCGGTAATAGTGCATGTTATATTGATAATAATAGAAGTAATAAGTATAATTATTATAGGTCGAGCGATAATAACTGCATAATATGGGTAATAGTGCATGTTATATTGATAATAATAAAAGTAATAAGTATAATTATTTTAGTTCTAGCGATAATAACTGCATAATATGGGTAATAACGCATATTATATTGATAATATTGGGAGTAATAAGTATATTTTTTATAGTTCTGACGATAATAACTGTATAATATGGGTAAGAATGCATGTTATACTGATAATAATATAAGTAATAAGTATAACTATTATAGTTCCGGCGATAATAACTGTATAATATGGGTAATAGTGCATGACATACTGATAATATTAGGAGTAATAAGTATAATTCTTATAGTTCTAGCGATAATAACTGCATAATGTGGGTAATAGTGCATGTTATATCGATAATAATAAAAGTAATAAGTATAATTATTATAGTTCGAGCGATAATAACCGCATAATATGGGTAATAGTGCATGTTATATTGATAATATTGGGAGTAATAAGTATATTTATTATAGTTCTGACGATAAGACCTGTATAATATGGGTAATAATGCATAACATATTGATAAAATTTGGAGTATTAAGTACAATTATTATAGTTCTAGCGATAATAACTGCATAATATCGGTAATAGTGCATGTATATATTGATAATAATAAAAGTAATAAGTATAATTATTATAGTTCGAGCGATAATAACTGCATAATATGGATAATAACGTATGTTATATTGATAATAATAAAAGTAATAAGTGTAATTATTATAGTTCGAGCGATAATAACTGCATAATATGGGTAATAGTGCATGTTATATTGATAATATTGGGAGTAATAAGTATATTTATTATAGTTCTGACGATAATAACTGTATAATATGGGTAATAATGCATAACATATTGATAAAATTTGGAGTATTAGGTACAGTTATTATAGTTCTAGCGATAATAACTGCATAATATCGGTAATAGTGCATGTTATATTGATAATAATAAAAGTAATAACTATAATTATTATAGTTCGAGCGATAATAACTGCATAATGTGGGTAATAGTGCATGTTATATTGATAATAATCAAAGTGACAAGTATAATTATTATAGTTCGAGCGATAATAACTGCATAACATGGGTAATAGTGCATGTTATATTGATAATAATAAAAGTAATAAGTATAATTATTATAGTTCGAGCGATAATAACTGCATAATATGGGTAATAACGCATGTTATATTGATAATAATAAAAGTAATAAGTGTAATTATTGTAGTTCTAGCGATAATAACTGCATTATATGGGTAATAATGCATGTTATATTGATGATAATAAAAGTAATACGTATATTTATTATAGTTCTAGCGATAATAACTGCATAATATCTGTAATAATGCATGTTATATTGATAATAATCTAAGTAATAAGTATAATTATTAGAGTGCTAGCGATAATAACTGCATTATATGGGTAATAATGCACGTTATATTGCTAACAATATAAGTAATAAGTATAATTATTACAGTTCAAGCGATAATAACTGCATAATATGGGTAATAATGCATGTTATATTGATAATAATATAAGTAATAAGTATAATTATTACAGTTCTAGCGATAATAACTGCATTGTATGGGTAATAATGCACGTTATATTGCTAACAATATAAGTAATAAGTATAATTATTACAGTTCTAGCGATAATAACTGCATAATATGGGTAATAATGCATGTTATATTGATAATAATATAAGTAATAAGTATAATTATTACAGTTCTAGCGATAATACCTCCATTATATGGGTAATAATGCATGTTATATTGATAATGATATAAGTAATAAGTATAATTATTACAGTTCTAGCGATAATAACTGCATAATATGGGTAATAATGCACGTTATATTGCTAATAATATAAGTAATGAGTACAATTATTACAGTTCTAGCGATAATAACTGCATAATATGGGTAATAATGCACGTTATATTGCTAATAATATAAGTAATAAGTATAATTATTACAGTTCTAGCAATAATACCTCCATTATATGGGTAATAATGCATGTTATATTGATAATAATATAAGTAATAAGTATAATTATTACAGTTCTAGCGATAATAAGTGCATTATATGGGTAATAATGCATGTTATATTGATAATATTGGGAGTAATAAGTATATTTATTATAGTTCTAGCGATAATAACTGCAGAATATGGGTAATAATGCATGTTACATTGATAATAGTATAAGTAATAAGTATAATTATTACAGTTCTAGCGATAATAACTGCATAATATGGGTAATAATGCATGTTATATTGATAATAATCTAAGTAATAAGTATAATTATTACAGTTCTAGCGATAATAACTGCATTATATGGGTAATAATGCACGTTATGTTGCTAACAATATAAGTAATAAGTATAATTATTACAGTTCTATCGATAATAACTTCTTAATATGGGTAATAATGCATGTTATATTGATGATAATGAAAGTAGTAAGTATATTTATTACAGTTCTAGCGATAATAACTGCATTATATGCGTAATAAGGCATGTTATATAGATAATATCGGGAGTAATAAGTATAATTATTATAGTTCTAGCGATAATAATAGTAAAATATGGCTAATAGTGCATGATATATTGATAATAGTAAAAGTAATAAGTATATTTATTACACTTCTGTCGATAATAACTGCATAATATGGGTAATAATGCATGTTATATTGAGAATAATATAAGTAATAAGTATAATTATTACAGTTATGGCGATAATAACTGCATTATATGGGTAATAATGCACGTTATATTGCTAATAGTATAAGTAATAAGTATAATTATTACAATTCTAGCGATAATACCTCCATTATATGGGTAATAATGCATGTTATATTGATAATAATATAAGTAATAAGTATAATTATTACAGTTCTAGCGATAATAACTGCATAATATGGGTAATAATGCATGTTATATTGATAATAATCTAAGTAATAAGTATAATTATTACAGTTCTAGCGATAATAACTGCATTATATGGGTAATAATGCATGTTATATTGATAATAATAAAAGTGATAAGTATATTTATTATCGTTCTATCGATAATAACTTCTTAATATGAGTAATAATGCATGTTATATTGATGATAATGAAAGTAGTAAGTATATTTATTACAGTTCTAGCGATAATAACTGCATTATATGCGTAGTGAGGCATGTTATATTGATAATATCGGGGGTAATAAGTATAATTATTATAGTTCTAGCGATAATAATAGTAAAATATGGCTAATAGTGCATGATATATTGATAATAGTAAAAGTAATAAGTATATTTATTACAGTTCTATCGATAATAACTGCATAATATGGGTAATAATGCATGTTATATTGATGATAATGAAAGTAATACGTATATTTATTATAGTTCTAGCGATAATAACTGCATAATATGGGTAACAATGCATGTTATATTGAGAATAATATAAGTAATAAGTATAATTATTACAGTTCTGGCGATAATAACTGCATTATATGGGTAATAATGCACGTTATATTGCTAATAGTATAAGTAATAAGTATAATTATTACAGTTCTAGCGATAATACCTCCATTATATGGGTAATAATGCATGTTATATTGATAATAATATAAGTAATAAGTATATTTATTACAGTTATATCGATAATAACTGCATAATATGGGTAATAATGCATGTTATATTGATGATAATAAAAGTAGTAAGTATATTTATTACAGTTCTAGCGATAATAACTGCATTATATGCGTAATAAGGCATGTTATATAGATAATATCGGGAGTAATAAGTATAATTATTATAGTTCTAGCGATAATAATAGTAAAATATGGCTAATAGTGCATGATATATTGATAATAGTAAAAGTAATAAGTATATTTATTACACTTCTGTCGATAATAACTGCATAATATGGGTAATAATGCATGTTATATTGAGAATAATATAAGTAATAAGTATAATTATTACAGTTATGGCGATAATAACTGCATTATATGGGTAATAATGCACGTTATATTGCTAATAGTATAAGTAATAAGTATAATTATTATAATTCTAGCGATAATACCTCCATTATATGGGTAATAATGCATGTTATATTGATAATAATATAAGTAATAAGTATAATTATTACAGTTCTAGCGATAATAACTGCATAATATGGGTAATAATGCATGTTATATTGATAATAATCTAAGTAATAAGTATAATTATTACAGTTCTAGCGATAATAACTGCATTATATGGGTAATAATGCATGTTATATTGATAATAATAAAAGTGATAAGTATATTTATTATCGTTCTATCGATAATAACTTCTTAATATGAGTAATAATGCATGTTATATTGATGATAATGAAAGTAGTAAGTATATTTATTACAGTTCTAGCGATAATAACTGCATTATATGCGTAGTGAGGCATGTTATATTGATAATATCGGGGGTAATAAGTATAATTATTATAGTTCTAGCGATAATAATAGTAAAATATGGCTAATAGTGCATGATATATTGATAATAGTAAAAGTAATAAGTATATTTATTACAGTTCTATCGATAATAACTGCATAATATGGGTAATAATGCATGTTATATTGATGATAATGAAAGTAATACGTATATTTATTATAGTTCTAGCGATAATAACTGCATAATATGGGTAACAATGCATGTTATATTGAGAATAATATAAGTAATAAGTATAATTATTACAGTTCTGGCGATAATAACTGCATTATATGGGTAATAATGCACGTTATATTGCTAATAGTATAAGTAATAAGTATAATTATTACAGTTCTAGCGATAATACCTCCATTATATGGGTAATAATGCATGTTATATTGATAATAATATAAGTAATAAGTATATTTATTACAGTTATATCGATAATAACTGCATAATATGGGTAATAATGCATGTTATATTGATGATAATAAAAGTAATACGTATATTTATTATAGTTCTAGCAATAATAACTGCATAATATGGGTAATAATGCATGTTATATTGATAATAATATAAGTAATAAGTATAATTATTACAGTTCTAGCGATAATTACTGCATTATATGGGTAATAATGCACGGTATATTGCTAGCAATATAAGTAATAAGTATAATTATTACAGTTCTGGCGATAATAACTGCATTATATGGGTAATAATGCACGTTATATTGCTAATAGTATTTAATAAGTATAATTATTACAGTTCTAGCGATAATACCTCCATTATATGGGTAATAATGCATGTTATATTGATAATGATATAAGTAATAAGTATAATTATTACAGTTCTAGCGATAATAACTGCATTATATGGGTAATAATGCACGTTATATTGCTAACAATATAAGTAATAAGTATAATTATTACAGTTCAAGCGATAATAACTGCATAATATGGGTAATAATGCATGTTATATTGATAATAATATAAGTAATAAGTATAATTGTTACAGTTCTAGCGATAATAACTGCATTACATGGGTAATAATGCATGTTATATTGATAATATTGGGAGTAATAAGTATATTTATTATAGTTCTAGCGATGATAACTGCAGAATATGGGTAATAATGCATGTTATATTGATAATAGTATAAGTAATAAGTATAATTGTTACAGTTCTAGCGATAATAACTGCATTACATGGGTAATAATGCATGTTATATTGATGATAATGAAAGTAATACGTATATTTATTATAGTTCTTGCGATAATAACTGCATAATATGGGTAATAATGCATGTTATACTGAGAATAGTATAAGTATTAAGTATAATTATTACAGTTCTGGCGATAATAATTGCATTATATGGATAATAGTGCACGTTATATTGCTAATAGTATTTAATAAGTATAATTACTACAGTTCTAGCGATAATACCTCCATTATATGGGTAATAATGCATGTTATATTGATAATGATATAAGTAATAAGTATAATTATTACAGTTCTAGCGATAATAACTGCATAATATGGGTAATAATGCACGTTATATTGCTAATAATATAAGTAATGAGTACAATTATTACAGATCTAGCGATAATAACTGCATAATATGGGTAATAATGCACGTTATATTGCTAATAATATAAGTAATAAGTATAATTATTACAGTTCTAGCGATAATAACTGCATTATATGGGTAATAATGCATGTTATATTGATAATATTGGGAGTAATAAGTATATTTATTATAGTTCTAGCGATAATAACTGCAGAATATGGGTAATAATGCATGTTATATTGATAATAGTCTAAGTAATAAGTATAATTATTACAGTTCTAGCGATAATACCTCCAATATATGGGTAATAATGCATGTTATATTGATAATAATATAAGTAATAAGTGTATTTATTACAGTTCTATCGATAATAACTGCATAATATGGGTAATAATGCATGTTATATTGATAATGATATAAGTAATAAGTATAATTATTACAGTTCTAGCGATAATAACTGCATAATATGGGTAATAATGCACGTTATATTGCTAATAATATAAGTAATGAGTACAATTATTACAGATCTAGCGATAATAACTGCATAATATGGGTAATAATGCACGTTATATTACTAATAATATAAGTAATAAGTATAATTATTACAGTTCTAGCGATAATAACTGCATTATATGGGTAATAATGCATGTTATATTGATAATATTGGGAGTAATAAGTATATTTATTATAGTTCTAGCGATAATAACTGCATTATATGGGTAATAATGCACGTTATATTGCTAATAGTATAAGTAATAAGTATAATTATTACAATTCTAGCGATAATACCTCCATTATATGGGTAATAATGCATGTTATATTGATAATAATATAAGTAATAAGTATAATTATTACAGTTCTAGCGATAATAACTGCATAATATGGGTAATAATGCATGTTATATTGATAATAATCTAAGTAATAAGTATAATTATTACAGTTCTAGCGATAATAACTGCATTATATGGGTAATAATGCATGTTATATTGATAATAATAAAAGTGATAAGTATATTTATTATCGTTCTATCGATAATAACTTCTTAATATGAGTAATAATGCATGTTATATTGATGATAATGAAAGTAGTAAGTATATTTATTACAGTTCTAGCGATAATAACTGCATTATATGCGTAGTGAGGCATGTTATATTGATAATATCGGGGGTAATAAGTATAATTATTATAGTTCTAGCGATAATAATAGTAAAATATGGCTAATAGTGCATGATATATTGATAATAGTAAAAGTAATAAGTATATTTATTACAGTTCTATCGATAATAACTGCATAATATGGGTAATAATGCATGTTATATTGATGATAATGAAAGTAATACATATATTTATTATAGTTCTAGCGATAATAACTGCATAATATGGGTAACAATGCATGTTATATTGAGAATAATATAAGTAATAAGTATAATTATTACAGTTCTGGCGATAATAACTGCATTATATGGGTAATAATGCACGTTATATTGCTAATAGTATAAGTAATAAGTATAATTATTACAGTTCTAGCGATAATACCTCCATTATATGGGAAATAATGCATGTTATATTGATAATAATATAAGTAATAAGTATAATTATTACAGTTCTAGCGATAATAACTGCATTACATGGGTAATAATGCATGTTATATTGATAATATTGGGAGTAATAAGTATATTTATTATAGTTCTAGCGATAATAACTGCAGAATATGGGTAATAATGCATGTTATATTGATAATAGTATAAGTAATAAGTATAATTATTACAGTTCTAGCGATAATAACTGCATTATATGGGTAATAATGCACGTTATATTGCTAATAATATAAGTAATAAGTATAATTATTACAGTTCTAGCGATAATAACTGCATTATATGGGTAATAGTGCATGTTATATTGATAATATCGGGAGTAATAAGTATAATTATTATAGTTCTAGCGATAATAATAGTAAAATATGGCAAATAGTGCATGTTATATTGATAATAATAAAAGAAATAAATATATTTACTACAGTTCTATCAATAATAAAAGTAATACGTATATTTATTATAGTTCTAGCGATAATAACTGCATAATGTGGGTAATAATGCATGTTATATTGATAATAATCTAAGTAATAAGTATAATTATTACAGTTCTAGCGATAATAACTGCATTATATGGGTAATAATGCACGTTATATTGCTAATAATATAAGTAATAAGTATAATTATTACAGTTCTAGCGATAATAACTGCATTATATGGGTAATAATGCATGTTATATTGATAATATCGGGAGTAATAAGTATAATTATTATAGTTCTAGCGATAATAATAGTAAAATATGGCAAATAGTGCATGTTATATTGATAATAATAAAAGTAATAAGTATATTTATTACAGTTCTATCGATAATAACAGCATAATATGGGTAATAATGCATGTTATATTGATGATAATGAAAGTAATACGTATATTTATTATAGTTCTAGCGATAATAACTGCATAATATGGGTAATAATGCATGTTATATTGATAATAATATAAGTAATAAGTATAATTATTACAGTTCTAGAGATAATAACTGCATAATATGGGTAAGCATGCATGTTATATTGATAATAATATAAGTAATAAGTATAATTATTACAGTTCTAGCGATAATACCTCAATTATATGGGTAATAATGCATGTTATATTGATGATAATGAAAGTAATACGTATATTTATTATAGTTCTAGCGATAATAACTGCATAATATGGGTAATAATGCATGTTATAATGAGAATAATATAAGTAATAAGTATAATTATTACAGTTCTGGCGATAATAACTGCATTATATGGTTAATAATGCACGTTATATTGCTAATAGTATAAGTAATAAGTATAATTATTACAGTTCTTGCGATAATACCTCCATTATATGGGTAATAATGCATGTTATATTGATAATAATATAAGTAATAAGTATAATTATTACAGTTCTAGCGATAATAACTGCATTATATGGGTAAAAATGCACGCTATATTGCTAATAATATAAGTAATAAGTATAATTATTACAGTTCTAGCGATAATAACTGCATTACATGGGTAATAATGCATGTTATATTGATAATATCGGGAGTAATAAGTATAATTATTATAGTTCTAGCGATAATAATAGTAAAATATGGCAAATAGTGCATGTTATATTGATAATAATAAAAGTAATAAGTATATTTATTACAGTTCTATCGATAATAACAGCATAATATGGGTAATAATGCATGTTATATTGATGACAATGAAAGTAATACGTATATTTATTATAGTTCTAGCGATAATAACTGCATAATATGGGTAATAATGCATGTTATAATGAGAATAATATAAGTAATAAGTATAATTATTACAGTTCTGTCGATAATAACTGCATTATATGGTTAATAATGCACGTTATATTGCTAATAGTATAAGTAATAAGTATAATTATTACAGTTCTTGCGATAATACCTCCATTATATGGGTAATAATGCATGTTATATTGATAATAATATAAGTAATAAGTATAATTATTACAGTTCTAGCGATAATAACTGCATTATATGGGTAATAATGCATGTTATAATGAGAATAATATAAGTAATAAGTATAATTATTACAGTTCTGGCGATAATAACTGCATTATATGGTTAATAATGCACGTTATATTGCTAATAGTATAAGTAATAAGTATAATTATTACAGTTCTTGCGATAATACCTCCATTATATGGGCAATAATGCATGTTATATTGATAATAATATAAGTAATAAGTATAATTATTACAGTTCTAGCGATAATAACTGCATTATATGTTTAATAATGCACGTTATATTGCTAATAATATAAGTAATAAGTATAATTATTACAGTTCTAGCGATAATAACTGCATTATATGGGTAATAATGCATGTTATATTGATAATATCGGGAGTAATAAGTATAATTATTATAGTTCTAGCGATAATAATAGTAAAATATGGCAAATAGTGCATGTTATATTGATAATAATATAAGTAATAAGTATAATTATTACAGTTCTATCGATAATAACAGCATAATATGGGTAATAATGCATGTTATATTGATGATAATGAAAGTAATACGTATATTTATTATAGTTCTAGCGATAATAACTGCATAATATGGGTAATAATGCATGTTATATTGATAATAATATAAGTAATAAGTATAATTATTACAGTTCTAGAGATAATAACTGCATAATATGGGTAATAATGCATGTTATATTGATAATAATATAAGTAATAAGTATAATTATTACAGTTCTAGCGATAATACCTCAATTATATGGGTAATAATGCATGTTATATTGATGATAATGAAAGTAATACGTATATTTATTATAGTTCTAGCGATAATAACTGCATAATATGGGTAATAATGCATGTTATAATGAGAATAATATAAGTAATAAGTGTAATTATTACAGTTCTGGCGATAATAACTGCATTATATGGTTAATAATGCATGTTATATTGATAATATCGGGAGTAATAAGTATAATTATTATTGTTCTAGCGATAATAATAGTAAAATATGGCAAGTAGTGCATGTTATATTGATAATAATAAAAGTAATAAGTATATTTATTACAGTTCTATCGATAATAACAGCATAATATGGGTAATAATGCATGTTATATTGATGATAATGAAAGTAATACGTATATTTATTATAGTTCTAGCGATAATAACTGCATAATATGGGTAATAATGCATGTTATATTGATAATAATATAAGTAATAAGTATAATTATTACAGTTCTAGAGATAATTACTGCATAATATGGGTAATAATGCATGTTATATTGATAATAATATAAGTAATAAGTATAATTATTACAGTTCTAGCGATAATACCTCAATTATATGGGTAATAATGCATGTTATATTGATGATAATGAAAGTAATACGTATATTTATTATAGTTCTAGCGATAATAACTGCATAATATGGGTAATAATGCATGTTATAATGAGAATAATATAAGTAATAAGTATAATTATTACAGTTCTGGCGATAATAACTGCATTATATGGTTAATAATGCACGTTATATTGCTAATAGTATAAGTAATAAGTATAATTATTACAGTTCTTGCGATAATACCTCCATTATATGGGTAATAATGCATGTTATATTGATAATAATATAAGTAATAAGTATAATTATTACTGCTCTAGCGATAATAACTGCATTATATGGGTAATAATGCACGTTATATTGCTAATAATATAAGTAATAAGTATAATTATTACAGTTCTAGCGATAATAACTGCATTATATGGGTAATAATGCATGTTATATTGATAATATCGGGAGTAGTAAGTATAATTATTATAGTTCTAGCGATAATAATAGTAAAATATGGCAAATAGTGCATGTTATATTGATAATAATAAAAGTAATAAGTATATTTATTACAGTTCTAGCGATAATAACTGCATAATATGGGTAATAATGCATGTTATAATGAGAATAATATAAGTAATAAGTATAATTGTTACAGTTCTGGCGATAATAACTGCATTATATGGTTAATAATGCACGTTATATTGCTAATAATATAAGTAATAAGTATAATTATTACAGTTCTAGCGATAATACCTCCATTATATGGGTAATAATGCATGTTATATTGATAATAATATAAGTAATAAGTATAATTATTACAGTTCTAGCGATAATAACTGCATTATATGGGTAATAATGCATGTTATATTGATGATAATGAAAGTAATACGTATATTTATTATAGTTCTAGCGATACGAACTGCATAATATGGGTAATAATGCATGTTATAATGAGAATAATATAAGTAATAAGTATAATTATTACAGTTCTGGCGATAATAACTGCATTATATGGTTAATAATGCACGTTATATTGCTAATAGTATAACTAATAAGTATAATTATTACAGTTCTTGCGATAATAACTCCATTATATGGGTAATAATGCATGTAATATTGATAATAATATAAGTAATAAGTATAATTATTATAGTTCTAGCGATAATAATAGTAAAATATGGCAAATAGTGCATGTTATATTGATAATAATAAAAGTAATAAGTATATTTATTACAGTTCTATCGATAATAACTGCATAATATGGGTAATAATGCATGTTGTATTGATGATAATAAAAGTAATACGTTTATTTATTATAGTTCTAGCGATAATAACTGCATAATATGGGTAATAATGCATGTTATAATGAGAATAATATAAGTAATAAGTATAATTATTACAGTTCTGGCGATAATAACTGCATTATATGGTTAATAATGCACGTTATATTGCTAATAGTATAAGTAATAAGTATAATTATTACAGTTCTTGCGATAATACCTCCATTATATGGGTAATAATGCATGTTATATTGATAATAATATAAGTAATAAGTATAATTATTACAGTTCTAGCGATAATAACTGCATTATATGGGTAATAATGCACGTTATATTGCTAATAATATAAGTAATAAGTATAATTATTACAGTTCTAGCGATAATAACTGCATTATATGTGTAATAATGCATGTTATATTGATAATATCGGGAGTAATAAGTATAATTATTATAGTTCTAGCGATAATAATAGTAAAATATGGCAAATAGTGCATGTTATATTGATAATAATATAAGTAATAAGTATAATTATTACAGTTCTAGCGATAATAACTGCATTATATGGGTAATAATGCATGTTATATTGATAATATCGGGAGTAATAAGTATAATTATTATAGTTCTAGCGATAATAACTGCATAATATGGGTAATAATGCATGTTATATTGATAATAATATAAGTAATAAGTATAATTATTACAGTTCTAGAGATAATTACTGCATAATATGGGTAATAATGCATGTTATATTGATAATAATATAAGTAATAAGTATAATTATTACAGTTCTAGCGATAATACCTCAATTATATGGGTAATAATGCATGTTATATTGATGATAATGAAAGTAATACGTATATTTATTATAGTTCTAGCGATAATAACTGCATAATATGGGTAATAATGCATGTTATAATGAGAATAATATAAGTAATAAGTATAATTATTACAGTTCTGGCGATAATAACTGCATTATATGGTTAATAATGCACGTTATATTGCTAATAGTATAAGTAATAAGTATAATTATTACAGTTCTTGCGATAATACCTCCATTATATGGGTAATAATGCATGTTATATTGATAATAATATAAGTAATAAGTATAATTATTACTGCTCTAGCGATAATAACTGCATTATATGGGTAATAATGCACGTTATATTGCTAATAATATAAGTAATAAGTATAATTATTACAGTTCTAGCGATAATAACTGCATTATATGGGTAATAATGCATGTTATATTGATAATATCGGGAGTAGTAAGTATAATTATTATAGTTCTAGCGATAATAATAGTAAAATATGGCAAATAGTGCATGTTATATTGATAATAATAAAAGTAATAAGTATATTTATTACAGTTCTAGCGATAATAACTGCATAATATGGGTAATAATGCATGTTATAATGAGAATAATATAAGTAATAAGTATAATTGTTACAGTTCTGGCGATAATAACTGCATTATATGGTTAATAATGCACGTTATATTGCTAATAATATAAGTAATAAGTATAATTATTACAGTTCTAGCGATAATACCTCCATTATATGGGTAATAATGCATGTTATATTGATAATAATATAAGTAATAAGTATAATTATTACAGTTCTAGCGATAATAACTGCATTATATGGGTAATAATGCATGTTATATTGATGATAATGAAAGTAATACGTATATTTATTATAGTTCTAGCGATACGAACTGCATAATATGGGTAATAATGCATGTTATAATGAGAATAATATAAGTAATAAGTATAATTATTACAGTTCTGGCGATAATAACTGCATTATATGGTTAATAATGCACGTTATATTGCTAATAGTATAACTAATAAGTATAATTATTACAGTTCTTGCGATAATAACTCCATTATATGGGTAATAATGCATGTAATATTGATAATAATATAAGTAATAAGTATAATTATTATAGTTCTAGCGATAATAATAGTAAAATATGGCAAATAGTGCATGTTATATTGATAATAATAAAAGTAATAAGTATATTTATTACAGTTCTATCGATAATAACTGCATAATATGGGTAATAATGCATGTTGTATTGATGATAATAAAAGTAATACGTTTATTTATTATAGTTCTAGCGATAATAACTGCATAATATGGGTAATAATGCATGTTATAATGAGAATAATATAAGTAATAAGTATAATTATTACAGTTCTGGCGATAATAACTGCATTATATGGTTAATAATGCACGTTATATTGCTAATAGTATAAGTAATAAGTATAATTATTACAGTTCTTGCGATAATACCTCCATTATATGGGTAATAATGCATGTTATATTGATAATAATATAAGTAATAAGTATAATTATTACAGTTCTAGCGATAATAACTGCATTATATGGGTAATAATGCACGTTATATTGCTAATAATATAAGTAATAAGTATAATTATTACAGTTCTAGCGATAATAACTGCATTATATGTGTAATAATGCATGTTATATTGATAATATCGGGAGTAATAAGTATAATTATTATAGTTCTAGCGATAATAATAGTAAAATATGGCAAATAGTGCATGTTATATTGATAATAATATAAGTAATAAGTATAATTATTACAGTTCTAGCGATAATAACTGCATTATATGGGTAATAATGCATGTTATATTGATAATATCGGGAGTAATAAGTATAATTATTATAGTTCTAGCGATAATAATAGTAAAATATGGCAAGTAGTGCATGTTATATTGATAATAATAAAAGTAATAAGTATATTTATTACAGTTCTATCGATAATAACAGCATAATATGGGTAATAATGCATGTTATATTGATGATAATGAAAGTAATACGTATATTTATTATAGTTCTAGCGATAATAACTGCATAATATTTGTAATAATGCATGTTATATTGATAATAATATAAGTAATAAGTATAATTATTACAGTTCTGGAGATAATAACTGCATTATATGGGTAATAATGCATGTTATATTGATAATAATATAAGTAATAAGTATAATTATTACAGTCCTAGCGATAATACCTCAATTATATGGGTAATAATGCATGTTATATTGATGATAATGAAAGTAATACGTATATTTATTATAGTTCTAGCGATAATAACTGCATAATATGGGTAATAATGCATGTTATAATGAGAATAATATAAGTAATAAGTATAATTATTACAGTTCTGGCGATAATAACTGCATTATATGGTTAATAATGCACGTTATATTGCTAATAGTATAAGTAATAAGTATAATTATTACAGTTCTAGCGATAATAACTGCATAATATGGGTAATAATGCACGTTATATTGCTAATAATATAAGTAATGAGTACAATTATTACAGTTCCAGCGATAATAACTGCATAATATGGGTAATAATGCACGTTATATTGCTAATAATATAAGTAATAAGTATAATTATTACAGTTCTAGCAATAATACCTCCATTATATGGGTAATAATGCACGTTATATTGCTAACAATATAAGTAATAAGTATAATTATTACAGTTCTAGCGATAATAACTGCATTATATGGGTAATAATGCATGTTATATTGATAATATTTAATAGTAATAAGTATATTTATTACAGTTCTAGCGATAATAACTGCATTATATGGGTAATAATGCATGTTATATTGATAATAATATAAGTAATAAGTATAATTATTACAGTTCTAGCGATAATAACTGCATTATATGGGTAATAATGCATGTTATATTGATGATAATGAAAGTAGTAAGTATATTTATTACAGTTCTAGCGATAATAACTGCATTATATGGGTAATAATGCAC
Organism: Megachile leachella; assembly: GCA_963576845.1. Classification (NCBI taxonomy): domain Eukaryota; kingdom Metazoa; phylum Arthropoda; class Insecta; order Hymenoptera; family Megachilidae; genus Megachile; species Megachile leachella. The sequence continues at coordinate 1,283,887 of CAUYWW010000146.1, read as the reverse complement.
GTTATATTGCTAACAATATAAGTAATAAGTATAATTATTACAGTTCTAGCGATAATAACTGCATTATATGGGTAATAATGCATGTTATATTGATAATATTGGGAGTAATAAGTATATTTATTATAGTTCTAGCGATAATAACTGCAGAATATGGGTAATAATGCATGTTATATTGATAATAGTGTAAGTAGTAAGTATAATTATTACAGTTCTAGCGATAATAACTGCATTATATGGGTAATAATGCATGTTATATTGATGATAATGAAAGTAGTAAGTATATTTATTACAGTTCTAGCGATAATAACTGCATTATATGCGTAATAAGGCATGTTATATTGATAATATCGGGAGTAATAAGTATAATTATTATAGTTCTAGCGATAATAATAGTAAAATATGGCTAATAGTGCATGTTATATTGATGATAATAAAGGTAATACGTATATTTATTACAGTTCTAGCGATAACAACTGCATTATAGGGGTAATAATGCACGTTATATTGCTAATAATATAAGTAATAAGTATAATTATTACAGTTCTAGCGATAATAACTGCATTATATGGGTTATAATGCACGTTATATTGCTAATAATATAAGTAATAAGTATAATTATTACAGTTCTAGCGATAATAACTGCATTATATGGGTAATAATGCATGTTATATTGATAATATCGGGAGTAATAAGTATAATTATTATAGTTCTAGCGATAATAATAGTAAAATATGGCTATTAGTGCCTGTTATATTGATAATAATAAAAGTAATGAGTATATTTATTATACTTCTCTCGATAATAGCTGCATTATATGGGTAATAATGCATGTTATATTGATAATAATATAAGTAATAAGTATAATTATTACAGTTCTAGCGATAATAACTGCATTATATGGGTAATAATGCACGTTATATTGCTAATAATATAAGTAATAAGTATAATTATTACAGTTCTAGCGATAATAACTGCATTATACGGGTAATAATGCATGTTATATTGATAATAATAAAAGTAATAAGTATATTCATTATAGTTCTATCGATAATAACTGCATAATATGGGTAATAATGCATGTTATATTGATAATATCGGGAGTAATAAGTATAATTATTACAGTTCTAGCGATAATACTAGTAAAATATATCTAACAGTGCCTGTTATATTGATAATAATAATAGTAATAAGTATATTTATTATACTTCTGTCGATAATACCTGCATTATATGGGTAATAATGCATGTTATATTGATAATATCGGGAGTAATAAATATAATTATTATAGTTCTAGCGATAATAATAGTAAAATATGGCTAATAGTACATGTTATATTGATAATAATGAAAGTAATGAGTATATTTATTATACTTCTCTCGATAATAGCTGCATTATATGGGTAATAATGCATGTTATATTGATAATAATAAAAGTTATAAGTATATTTATTACAGTTCTAGCGATAATAACTGCATTATATGGGTAATAATGCACGTTATATTGACAATAATATAAGTAATAAGTATAATTATTACAGTTCTAGCGATAACAACTGCATTATAGGGGTAATAATGCACGTTATATTGCTAATAATATAAGTAATAAGTATAATTATTACAGTTCTAGCGATAATAACTGCATTATATGGGTAATAATGCACGTTATATTGCTAATAATATAAGTAATAAGTATAATTATTACAGTTCTAGCGATAATAACTGCATTATATGGGTAATAATGCATGTTATATTGATAATATCGGGAGTAATAAGTATAATTATTATAGTTCTAGCGATAATAATAGTAAAATATGGCTATTAGTGCCTGTTATATTGATAATAATAAAAGTAATGAGTATATTTATTATACTTCTCTCGATAATAGCTGCATTATATGGGTAATAATGCATGTTATATTGATAATAATATAAGTAATAAGTATAATTATTACAGTTCTAGCGATAATAACTGCATTATATGGGTAATAATGCACGTTATATTGCTAATAATATAAGTAATAAGTATAATTATTACAGTTCTAGCGATAATAACTGCATTATACGGGTAATAATGCATGTTATATTGATAATAATAAAAGTAATAAGTATATTTATTATAGTTCTATCGATAATAACTGCATAATATGGGTAATAATGCATGTTATATTGATAATATCGGGAGTAATAAGTATAATTATTACAGTTCTAGCGATAATACTAGTAAAATATATCTAACAGTGCCTGTTATATTGATAATAATAATAGTAATAAGTATATTGATTATACTTCTGTCGATAATACCTGCATTATATGGGTAATAATGCATGTTATATTGATAATATCGGGAGTAATAAATATAGTTATTATAGTTCTAGCGATAATAATAGTAAAATATGGCTAATAGTACATGTTATACTGATAATAATAAAAGTAATAAGTATATTTATTATACTTCTGTCGATAATAACTGCATTATATGGGTAATAATGCATGTTATATTGATAATATCGGGAGTAATAAGTATAATTATTACAGTTCTAGTGATAATAACTGCATTATATGGGTAATAATGGATGTTATATTGACAATATCGGGAGTAATAAGTATAATTATTACAGTTCTAGCGATAATAACTGCATTATATGGGTAATAATGCATGTTATATTGATAATATTGGGTGTAATAAGTATAATTATTATAGTTCTAGCGATAATAATAGTAAAATATGGCTATTAGTGCCTGTTATATTGATAATAATAAAAGTAATAAGTATATTTATTATACTTCTCTCGATAATAACTGCATTATATGGGTAATAATGCATGTTATATTGATAATAATATAAGTAATATGTATAATTATTACAGTTCTAGCGATAATAACTGCATTATATGGGTAATAATGCACGTTATATTGATAATAATATAAGTAATAAGTATAATTATTACAGTTCTAGCGATAACAACTGCATTATAGGGGTAATAATGCACGTTATATTGCTTATAATATAAGTAATAAGTATAATTATTACAGTTCTAGCGATAATAACTGCATTATATGGGTAATAATGCATGTTATATTGATAATATCGGGAGTAATAAGTATAATTATGATAGTTCTAGCGATAATAATAGTAAAATATGGCTAATAGTACATGTTATACTGATAATAATAAAAGCAATAAGTATATTCATTATACTTCTGTCGATAATAACTGCATTATATGGGTAATAATGCATGTTATATTGATAATATTGGGAGTAGTAAGTATATTCATTATAGTTCTAGCGATAATAACTGCATAATATGGGTAATAATGCATGTTATATTGGTAATAATATAAGTAATAAGTATAATTATTACAGTTCTAGCGATAATAACTGCATAATATGGGTAATAATGCATGTTATATTGATAATATCGGGATTAATAAGTATAATTATTACAGTTCTAGCGATAATACTAGTAAAATATATCTAACAGTGCCTGTTATATTGATAATAATAATAGTAATAAGTATATTTATTATACTTCTGTCGATAATACTTGCATTATATGGGTAGTAATGCATGTTATATTGATAATATCGGGAGTAATAAGTATAATTATGATAGTTCTAGCAATAATAATAGTAAAATATGGCTAATAGTACATGTTATACTGATAATAATAAAAGCAATAAGTATATTTATTATACTTCTGTCGATAATAACTGCATTATATGGGTAATAATGCATGTTATATTGATAATATTGGGAGTAATAAGTATTTTTATTATAGTTCTAGCGATAATAACTGCATAATATGGGTAATAATGCACGTTATATTGATAATAATATAAGTAATAAGTATAATTATTACAGTTCTAGCGATAATAACTGCATTATATGGGTAATAATGCACGTTATATTGCTAATAATATAAGTAATAAGTATAATTATTACAGTTCTAGCGATAATAACTGCATAATATGGGTAATAATGCATCTTATATTGATAATATCGGGAGTAATAAGTATAATTATTATAGTTCTAGCGATTATAATAGTAAAATATGGCTAATAGTGCATGTTATATTGATAATAATAAAAGTAATAAGTACATTTATTACAGTTCTATCGATAATAACTGCATAATATGGGTAATAATGCATGTTATATTAATGATAATAAAAGTAATACGTATATTTATTATAGTTCTGGCGATAATAACTGCATTATATGGGTAATAATGCACGTTATATTGCTAATAATATAAGTAATAAGTATAATTATTACAGTTCAAGCGATAATAACTGCATAATATGGGTAATAATGCATGTTATATTGATGATAATGAAAGTAGTAAGTATATTTATTACAGTTCTAGCGATAATAACTGCATTATATGCGTAATAACGCATGTTATATTGATAATATCGGGAGTAATAAGTATAATTATTACAGTTCTAGCGATAATACTAGTAAAATATATCTAACAGTGCCTGTTATATTGATAATAATAATAGTAATAAGTATATTTATTATACTTCTGTCGATAATACTTGCATTATATGGGTAGTAATGCATGTTATATTGATAATATCGGGAGTAATAAGTATAATTATGATAGTTCTAGCAATAATAATAGTAAAATATGGCTAATAGTACATGTTATACTGATAATAATAAAAGCAATAAGTATATTTATTATACTTCTGTCGATAATAACTGCATTATATGGGTAATAATGCATGTTATATTGATAATATTGGGAGTAATAAGTATTTTTATTATAGTTCTAGCGATAATAACTGCATAATATGGGTAATAATGCACGTTATATTGATGATAATAAAAGTAATACGTATATTTATTATAGTTCTAGCGATAATAACTGCATTATATGCGTAATAATGCATGTTATATTGATAATAATATAAGTAATAAGTATAATTATTACAGTTCGAGCGATAATAACTGCATTATATGGGTAATAACGGACGTTATATTGCTAACAATATAAGTAATACGTATAATTATTACAGTTCTAGCGATAATAACTGCATTATACGGGTAATAATGCATGTTATATTGATAATAATAAAAGTAATAAGTATATTTATTATAGTTCTATCGATAATAACTGCATAATATGGGTAATAATGCATGTTATATTGATAATATCGGGAGTAATAAGTATAATTATTACAGTTCTAGCGATAATACTAGTAAAATATATCGAACAGTGCCTGTTATATTGATAATAATAATAGTAATAAGTATATTTATTATACTTCTGTCGATAATAACTGCATTATATGGGTAATAATGCATGTTATATTGATAATTTCGGGAGTAATAAGTATAATTATTACAGTTCTAGCGATAATAACTGCATTATATGGGTAATAATGCATGTTATATTGATAATATCGGGAGTAATAAGTATAATTATTACAGTTCTAGCGATAATAACTGCATTATATGGGTAATAATGCATGTTATATTGATAATATCGGGAGTAATAAGTATAATTATTATAGTTCTAGCGATAATAATAGTAAAATATGGCAAACAGTGCATGTTATATTGATAATAATAAAAGTAATAAGTATATTTATTACAGTTCTATCGATAATAACTGCATAATATGGGTAATAATGCATGTTATATTGATGATAATAAAAGTAATACGTATATTTATTATAGTTCTAGCGATAATAACTGCATTATATGCGTAATAATGCATGTTATATTGATAATAATATAAGTAATAAGTATAATTATTACAGTTCTAGCGATAATAACTGCATTATATGGGTAATAATGCACGTTATATTGCTAATAATATAAGTAATAAGTATAATTATTACAGTTCTAGCGATAGTAAGTGCATTATACGGGTAATAATGCATGTTATATTGATAATAATCGAAGTAATAAGTATATTTATTATAGTTCTATCGACAATAACTGTATAATATGGGTAATAATGCATGTTATATTGATGATAATGAAAGTAGTAAGTATATTTATTACAGTTCTAGCGATAATAACTGCATTATACGGGTAATAATGCATGTTATATTGATAATAATCGAAGTAATAAGTATATTTATTATAGTTCTATCGACAATAACTGTATAATATGGGTAATAATGCATGTTATATTGATGATAATGAAAGTAGTAAGTATATTTATTACAGTTCTAGCGATAATAACTGCATTATATGCGTAATAATGCATGTTATATTGATAATATTGGGAGTAATAAGTATATTTATTATGGTTCTAGCGATAATAACTGCATAATATGGGTAATAATGCACGTTATATTGCTAATAATATAAGTAATAAGTATAATTATTACAGTTCTAGCGATAATAACTGCATTATATGGGTAATAATGCATGTTATATTGATAATATCGGGAGTAATAAGTATAATTATTATAGTTCTAGCGATAATAATAGTAAAATATGGCTATTAGTGCCTGTTATATTGATAATAATAAAAGTAATAAGTATATTTATTATACTTCTCTCGATAATAACTGCATTATATGGGTAATAATGCATGTTATATTGATAATAATATAAGTAATAAGTATAATTATTACAGTTCTAGCGATAATAACTGCATTATATGGGTAATAATGCACGTTATATTGCTAATAATATAAGTAATAAGTATAATTATTACAGTTCTAGCGATAGTAAGTGCATTATACGGGTAATAATGCATGTTATATTGATAATAATCGAAGTAATAAGTATATTTATTATAGTTCTATCGACAATAACTGTATAATATGGGTAATAATGCATGTTATATTGATGATAATGAAAGTAGTAAGTATATTTATTACAGTTCTAGCGATAATAACTGCATTATACGGGTAATAATGCATGTTATATTGATAATAATCGAAGTAATAAGTATATTTATTATAGTTCTATCGACAATAACTGTATAATATGGGTAATAATGCATGTTATATTGATGATAATGAAAGTAGTAAGTATATTTATTACAGTTCTAGCGATAATAACTGCATTATATGCGTAATAATGCATGTTATATTGATAATATTGGGAGTAATAAGTATATTTATTATGGTTCTAGCGATAATAACTGCATAATATGGGTAATAATGCACGTTATATTGCTAATAATATAAGTAATAAGTATAATTATTACAGTTCTAGCGATAATAACTGCATTATATGGGTAATAATGCATGTTATATTGATAATATCGGGAGTAATAAGTATAATTATTATAGTTCTAGCGATAATAATAGTAAAATATGGCTATTAGTGCCTGTTATATTGATAATAATAAAAGTAATAAGTATATTTATTATACTTCTCTCGATAATAACTGCATTATATGGGTAATAATGCATGTTATATTGATAATAATATAAGTAATAAGTATAATTATTACAGTTCTAGCGATAATAACTGCATTATATGGGTAATAATGCACGTTATATTGCTAATAATATAAGTAATAAGTATAATTATTACAGTTCTAGCGATAATAACTGCATTATACGGGTAATAATGCATGTTATATTGATAATAATAAAAGTAATAAGTATATTTATTATAGTTCTATCGATAATAACTGCATAATATGCTTAATAATGCATGTTATATTGATAATATCGGGAGTAATAATTATAATTATTACAGTTCTAGCGATAATACTAGTAAAATATATCAAACAGTGCCTGTTATATTGATAATAATAATAGTAATACGTATATTTATTATGCTTCTGCCGATAATACCTGCATTATATGGGTAATAATGCATGTTATATTGATAATATCGGGGGTAATAAGTATAATTATTATAGTTCTAGCGATAATAATAGTAAAATATGGCAAACAGTGCATGTTATATTGATAATAATAAAAGTAATAAGTATATTTATTACAGTTCTATCGATAATAACTGCATAATATGGGTAATAATGCATGTTATATTGATGATAATAAAAGTAATACGTATATTTATTATAGTTCTAGCGATAATAACTGCATTATATGCGTAATAATGCATGTTATATTGATAATAATGTAAGTAATAAGTATAATTATTACAGTTCGAGCGATAATAACTGCATTATATGGGTAATAACGCACGTTATATTGCTAACAATATAAGTAATACGTATAATTATTACAGTTCTAGCGATAATAACTGCATTATACGGGTAATAATGCATGTTATATTGATAATAATAAAAGTAATAAGTATATTTATTATAGTTCTATCGATAATAACTGCATAATATGGGTAATAATGCATGTTATATTGATAATATCGGGAGTAATAAGTATAATTATTACAGTTCTAGCGATAATACTAGTAAAATATATCTAACAGTGCCTGTTATATAGATAATAATAATAGTAATAAGTCTATTTATTATACTTCTGTCGATAATACCTGCATTATATGGGTAATAATGCATGTTATATTGATAATATCGGGAGTAATAAGTATAATTATTATAGTTCTAGCGATAATAATAGTAAAATATGGCTAATAGTACATGTTATACTGATGATAATAAAAGTAATAAGTATATTTATTATACTTCTGTCGATAATCACTGCATTATATGGGTAATAATGCATGTTATATTGATAATATCGGGAGTAATAAGTATAATTATTACAGTTCTAGCGATAATAACTGCATTATATGGGTAATAATGCATGTTATATTGATAATATCGGGAGTAATAAGTATAATTCTTATAGTTCTAGCGATAATAATAGTAAAATATGGCTAATAGTACATGTTATACTGATAATAATAAAAGTAATAAGTATATTTATTATACTTCTGTCGATAATAACTGCATTATATGGGTAATAATGCATGTTATATTGATAATATCGGGAGTAAATAGTATAATTATTACAGTTCTAGTGATAATAACTGCATTATATGGGTAATAATGGATGTTATATTGACAATATCGGGAGTAATAAGTATAAGTATTACAGTTCTAGCGATAATAACTGCATTATATGGGTAATAATGCATGTTATATTGATAATATTGGGAGTAATAAGTATAATTATTATAGTTCTAGCGATAACGATTGTAAAATATTTCTAATAGTGCATGTTATATTGATAATAATAAAAGTTATAAGTATATTTATTACAGTTCTAGCGATAATAACTGCATTATATGGGTAATAATGCACGTTATATTGATAATAATATAAGTAATAAGTATAATTATTACAGTTCTAGCGATAACAACTGCATTATAGGGGTAATAATGCACGTTATATTGCTAATAATATAAGTAATAAGTATAATTATTACAGTTCTAGCGATAATAACTGCATTATATGGGTAATAATGCACGTTATATTGCTAATAATATAAGTAATAAGTATAATTATTACAGTTCCAGCGATAATAAGTGCATTATACGGGTAATAATGCGTGTTATATTGATAATAATCGAAGTAATAAGTATATTTATTATAGTTCTATCGACAATAACTGTATAATATGGGTAATAATGCATGTTATATTGATGATAATGAAAGTAGTAAGTATATTTATTACAGTTCTAGCGATAATAACTGCATTATACGGGTAATAATGCATGTTATATTGATAATAATCGAAGTAATAAGTATATTTATTATAGTTCTATCGACAATAACTGTATAATATGGGTAATAATGCATGTTATATTGATGATAATGAAAGTAGTAAGTATATTTATTACAGTTCTAGCGATAATAACTGCATTATATGCGTAATAATGCATGTTATATTGATAATATTGGGAGTAATAAGTATATTTATTATGGTTCTAGCGATAATAACTGCATAATATGGGTAATAATGCACGTTATATTGCTAATAATATAAGTAATAAGTATAATTATTACAGTTCTAGCGATAATAACTGCATTATATGGGTAATAATGCATGTTATATTGATAATATCGGGAGTAATAAGTATAATTATTATAGTTCTAGCGATAATAATAGTAAAATATGGCTATTAGTGCATGATATATTGATAATAGTAAAAGTAATAAGTATATTTATTACAGTTCTATCGATAATAACTGCATAATATGGGTAATAATGCATGTTATATTGATGATAATGAAAGTAATACGTATATTTATTATAGTTCTAGCGATAATAACTGCATAATATGGGTAACAATGCATGTTATATTGAGAATAATATAAGTAATAAGTATAATTATTACAGTTCTGGCGATAATAACTGCATTATATGGGTAATAATGCACGTTATATTGCTAATAGTATAAGTAATAAGTATAATTATTACAGTTCTAGCGATAATACCTCCATTATATGGGTAATAATGCATGTTATATTGATAATAATATAAGTAATAAGTATATTTATTACAGTTATATCGATAATAACTGCATAATATGGGTAATAATGCATGTTATATTGATGATAATAAAAGTAGTAAGTATATTTATTACAGTTCTAGCGATAATAACTGCATTATATGCGTAATAAGGCATGTTATATAGATAATATCGGGAGTAATAAGTATAATTATTATAGTTCTAGCGATAATAATAGTAAAATATGGCTAATAGTGCATGATATATTGATAATAGTAAAAGTAATAAGTATATTTATTACACTTCTGTCGATAATAACTGCATAATATGGGTAATAATGCATGTTATATTGAGAATAATATAAGTAATAAGTATAATTATTACAGTTATGGCGATAATAACTGCATTATATGGGTAATAATGCACGTTATATTGCTAATAGTATAAGTAATAAGTATAATTATTACAATTCTAGCGATAATACCTCCATTATATGGGTAATAATGCATGTTATATTGATAATAATATAAGTAATAAGTATAATTATTACAGTTCTAGCGATAATAACTGCATAATATGGGTAATAATGCATGTTATATTGATAATAATCTAAGTAATAAGTATAATTATTACAGTTCTAGCGATAATAACTGCATTATATGGGTAATAATGCATGTTATATTGATAATAATAAAAGTGATAAGTATATTTATTATCGTTCTATCGATAATAACTTCTTAATATGAGTAATAATGCATGTTATATTGATGATAATGAAAGTAGTAAGTATATTTATTACAGTTCTAGCGATAATAACTGCATTATATGCGTAGTGAGGCATGTTATATTGATAATATCGGGGGTAATAAGTATAATTATTATAGTTCTAGCGATAATAATAGTAAAATATGGCTAATAGTGCATGATATATTGATAATAGTAAAAGTAATAAGTATATTTATTACAGTTCTATCGATAATAACTGCATAATATGGGTAATAATGCATGTTATATTGATGATAATGAAAGTAATACGTATATTTATTATAGTTCTAGCGATAATAACTGCATAATATGGGTAACAATGCATGTTATATTGAGAATAATATAAGTAATAAGTATAATTATTACAGTTCTGGCGATAATAACTGCATTATATGGGTAATAATGCACGTTATATTGCTAATAGTATAAGTAATAAGTATAATTATTACAGTTCTAGCGATAATACCTCCATTATATGGGTAATAATGCATGTTATATTGATAATAATATAAGTAATAAGTATATTTATTACAGTTATATCGATAATAACTGCATAATATGGGTAATAATGCATGTTATATTGATGATAATAAAAGTAATACGTATATTTATTATAGTTCTAGCAATAATAACTGCATAATATGGGTAATAATGCATGTTATATTGATAATAATATAAGTAATAAGTATAATTATTACAGTTCTAGCGATAATTACTGCATTATATGGGTAATAATGCACGGTATATTGCTAGCAATATAAGTAATAAGTATAATTATTACAGTTCTGGCGATAATAACTGCATTATATGGGTAATAATGCACGTTATATTGCTAATAGTATTTAATAAGTATAATTATTACAGTTCTAGCGATAATACCTCCATTATATGGGTAATAATGCATGTTATATTGATAATGATATAAGTAATAAGTATAATTATTACAGTTCTAGCGATAATAACTGCATTATATGGGTAATAATGCACGTTATATTGCTAACAATATAAGTAATAAGTATAATTATTACAGTTCAAGCGATAATAACTGCATAATATGGGTAATAATGCATGTTATATTGATAATAATATAAGTAATAAGTATAATTGTTACAGTTCTAGCGATAATAACTGCATTACATGGGTAATAATGCATGTTATATTGATAATATTGGGAGTAATAAGTATATTTATTATAGTTCTAGCGATGATAACTGCAGAATATGGGTAATAATGCATGTTATATTGATAATAGTATAAGTAATAAGTATAATTGTTACAGTTCTAGCGATAATAACTGCATTACATGGGTAATAATGCATGTTATATTGATGATAATGAAAGTAATACGTATATTTATTATAGTTCTTGCGATAATAACTGCATAATATGGGTAATAATGCATGTTATACTGAGAATAGTATAAGTATTAAGTATAATTATTACAGTTCTGGCGATAATAATTGCATTATATGGATAATAGTGCACGTTATATTGCTAATAGTATTTAATAAGTATAATTACTACAGTTCTAGCGATAATACCTCCATTATATGGGTAATAATGCATGTTATATTGATAATGATATAAGTAATAAGTATAATTATTACAGTTCTAGCGATAATAACTGCATAATATGGGTAATAATGCACGTTATATTGCTAATAATATAAGTAATGAGTACAATTATTACAGATCTAGCGATAATAACTGCATAATATGGGTAATAATGCACGTTATATTGCTAATAATATAAGTAATAAGTATAATTATTACAGTTCTAGCGATAATAACTGCATTATATGGGTAATAATGCATGTTATATTGATAATATTGGGAGTAATAAGTATATTTATTATAGTTCTAGCGATAATAACTGCAGAATATGGGTAATAATGCATGTTATATTGATAATAGTCTAAGTAATAAGTATAATTATTACAGTTCTAGCGATAATACCTCCAATATATGGGTAATAATGCATGTTATATTGATAATAATATAAGTAATAAGTGTATTTATTACAGTTCTATCGATAATAACTGCATAATATGGGTAATAATGCATGTTATATTGATAATGATATAAGTAATAAGTATAATTATTACAGTTCTAGCGATAATAACTGCATAATATGGGTAATAATGCACGTTATATTGCTAATAATATAAGTAATGAGTACAATTATTACAGATCTAGCGATAATAACTGCATAATATGGGTAATAATGCACGTTATATTACTAATAATATAAGTAATAAGTATAATTATTACAGTTCTAGCGATAATAACTGCATTATATGGGTAATAATGCATGTTATATTGATAATATTGGGAGTAATAAGTATATTTATTATAGTTCTAGCGATAATAACTGCATTATATGGGTAATAATGCACGTTATATTGCTAATAGTATAAGTAATAAGTATAATTATTACAATTCTAGCGATAATACCTCCATTATATGGGTAATAATGCATGTTATATTGATAATAATATAAGTAATAAGTATAATTATTACAGTTCTAGCGATAATAACTGCATAATATGGGTAATAATGCATGTTATATTGATAATAATCTAAGTAATAAGTATAATTATTACAGTTCTAGCGATAATAACTGCATTATATGGGTAATAATGCATGTTATATTGATAATAATAAAAGTGATAAGTATATTTATTATCGTTCTATCGATAATAACTTCTTAATATGAGTAATAATGCATGTTATATTGATGATAATGAAAGTAGTAAGTATATTTATTACAGTTCTAGCGATAATAACTGCATTATATGCGTAGTGAGGCATGTTATATTGATAATATCGGGGGTAATAAGTATAATTATTATAGTTCTAGCGATAATAATAGTAAAATATGGCTAATAGTGCATGATATATTGATAATAGTAAAAGTAATAAGTATATTTATTACAGTTCTATCGATAATAACTGCATAATATGGGTAATAATGCATGTTATATTGATGATAATGAAAGTAATACATATATTTATTATAGTTCTAGCGATAATAACTGCATAATATGGGTAACAATGCATGTTATATTGAGAATAATATAAGTAATAAGTATAATTATTACAGTTCTGGCGATAATAACTGCATTATATGGGTAATAATGCACGTTATATTGCTAATAGTATAAGTAATAAGTATAATTATTACAGTTCTAGCGATAATACCTCCATTATATGGGAAATAATGCATGTTATATTGATAATAATATAAGTAATAAGTATAATTATTACAGTTCTAGCGATAATAACTGCATTACATGGGTAATAATGCATGTTATATTGATAATATTGGGAGTAATAAGTATATTTATTATAGTTCTAGCGATAATAACTGCAGAATATGGGTAATAATGCATGTTATATTGATAATAGTATAAGTAATAAGTATAATTATTACAGTTCTAGCGATAATAACTGCATTATATGGGTAATAATGCACGTTATATTGCTAATAATATAAGTAATAAGTATAATTATTACAGTTCTAGCGATAATAACTGCATTATATGGGTAATAGTGCATGTTATATTGATAATATCGGGAGTAATAAGTATAATTATTATAGTTCTAGCGATAATAATAGTAAAATATGGCAAATAGTGCATGTTATATTGATAATAATAAAAGAAATAAATATATTTACTACAGTTCTATCAATAATAAAAGTAATACGTATATTTATTATAGTTCTAGCGATAATAACTGCATAATGTGGGTAATAATGCATGTTATATTGATAATAATCTAAGTAATAAGTATAATTATTACAGTTCTAGCGATAATAACTGCATTATATGGGTAATAATGCACGTTATATTGCTAATAATATAAGTAATAAGTATAATTATTACAGTTCTAGCGATAATAACTGCATTATATGGGTAATAATGCATGTTATATTGATAATATCGGGAGTAATAAGTATAATTATTATAGTTCTAGCGATAATAATAGTAAAATATGGCAAATAGTGCATGTTATATTGATAATAATAAAAGTAATAAGTATATTTATTACAGTTCTATCGATAATAACAGCATAATATGGGTAATAATGCATGTTATATTGATGATAATGAAAGTAATACGTATATTTATTATAGTTCTAGCGATAATAACTGCATAATATGGGTAATAATGCATGTTATATTGATAATAATATAAGTAATAAGTATAATTATTACAGTTCTAGAGATAATAACTGCATAATATGGGTAAGCATGCATGTTATATTGATAATAATATAAGTAATAAGTATAATTATTACAGTTCTAGCGATAATACCTCAATTATATGGGTAATAATGCATGTTATATTGATGATAATGAAAGTAATACGTATATTTATTATAGTTCTAGCGATAATAACTGCATAATATGGGTAATAATGCATGTTATAATGAGAATAATATAAGTAATAAGTATAATTATTACAGTTCTGGCGATAATAACTGCATTATATGGTTAATAATGCACGTTATATTGCTAATAGTATAAGTAATAAGTATAATTATTACAGTTCTTGCGATAATACCTCCATTATATGGGTAATAATGCATGTTATATTGATAATAATATAAGTAATAAGTATAATTATTACAGTTCTAGCGATAATAACTGCATTATATGGGTAAAAATGCACGCTATATTGCTAATAATATAAGTAATAAGTATAATTATTACAGTTCTAGCGATAATAACTGCATTACATGGGTAATAATGCATGTTATATTGATAATATCGGGAGTAATAAGTATAATTATTATAGTTCTAGCGATAATAATAGTAAAATATGGCAAATAGTGCATGTTATATTGATAATAATAAAAGTAATAAGTATATTTATTACAGTTCTATCGATAATAACAGCATAATATGGGTAATAATGCATGTTATATTGATGACAATGAAAGTAATACGTATATTTATTATAGTTCTAGCGATAATAACTGCATAATATGGGTAATAATGCATGTTATAATGAGAATAATATAAGTAATAAGTATAATTATTACAGTTCTGTCGATAATAACTGCATTATATGGTTAATAATGCACGTTATATTGCTAATAGTATAAGTAATAAGTATAATTATTACAGTTCTTGCGATAATACCTCCATTATATGGGTAATAATGCATGTTATATTGATAATAATATAAGTAATAAGTATAATTATTACAGTTCTAGCGATAATAACTGCATTATATGGGTAATAATGCATGTTATAATGAGAATAATATAAGTAATAAGTATAATTATTACAGTTCTGGCGATAATAACTGCATTATATGGTTAATAATGCACGTTATATTGCTAATAGTATAAGTAATAAGTATAATTATTACAGTTCTTGCGATAATACCTCCATTATATGGGCAATAATGCATGTTATATTGATAATAATATAAGTAATAAGTATAATTATTACAGTTCTAGCGATAATAACTGCATTATATGTTTAATAATGCACGTTATATTGCTAATAATATAAGTAATAAGTATAATTATTACAGTTCTAGCGATAATAACTGCATTATATGGGTAATAATGCATGTTATATTGATAATATCGGGAGTAATAAGTATAATTATTATAGTTCTAGCGATAATAATAGTAAAATATGGCAAATAGTGCATGTTATATTGATAATAATATAAGTAATAAGTATAATTATTACAGTTCTATCGATAATAACAGCATAATATGGGTAATAATGCATGTTATATTGATGATAATGAAAGTAATACGTATATTTATTATAGTTCTAGCGATAATAACTGCATAATATGGGTAATAATGCATGTTATATTGATAATAATATAAGTAATAAGTATAATTATTACAGTTCTAGAGATAATAACTGCATAATATGGGTAATAATGCATGTTATATTGATAATAATATAAGTAATAAGTATAATTATTACAGTTCTAGCGATAATACCTCAATTATATGGGTAATAATGCATGTTATATTGATGATAATGAAAGTAATACGTATATTTATTATAGTTCTAGCGATAATAACTGCATAATATGGGTAATAATGCATGTTATAATGAGAATAATATAAGTAATAAGTGTAATTATTACAGTTCTGGCGATAATAACTGCATTATATGGTTAATAATGCACGTTATATTGCTAATAGTATAAGTAGTAAGTATAATTATTACAGTTCTTGCGATAATACCTCCATTATATGGGTAATAATGCATGTTATATTGATAATAATATAAGTAATAAGTATAATTATTACTGCTCTAGCGATAATAACTGCATTATATGGGTCATAATGCACGTTATATTGCTAATAATATAAGTAATAAGTATAATTATTACAGTTCTAGCGATAATAACTGCATTATATGGGTAATAATGCATGTTATATTGATAATATCGGGAGTAATAAGTATAATTATTATAGTTCTAGCGATAATAATAGTAAAATATGGCAAATAGTGCATGTTATATTGATAATAATATAAGTAATAAGTATAATTATTACAGTTCTAGCGATAATAACTGCATTATATGGGTAATAATGCATGTTATATTGATAATATCGGGAGTAATAAGTATAATTATTATTGTTCTAGCGATAATAATAGTAAAATATGGCAAGTAGTGCATGTTATATTGATAATAATAAAAGTAATAAGTATATTTATTACAGTTCTATCGATAATAACAGCATAATATGGGTAATAATGCATGTTATATTGATGATAATGAAAGTAATACGTATATTTATTATAGTTCTAGCGATAATAACTGCATAATATGGGTAATAATGCATGTTATATTGATAATAATATAAGTAATAAGTATAATTATTACAGTTCTAGAGATAATTACTGCATAATATGGGTAATAATGCATGTTATATTGATAATAATATAAGTAATAAGTATAATTATTACAGTTCTAGCGATAATACCTCAATTATATGGGTAATAATGCATGTTATATTGATGATAATGAAAGTAATACGTATATTTATTATAGTTCTAGCGATAATAACTGCATAATATGGGTAATAATGCATGTTATAATGAGAATAATATAAGTAATAAGTATAATTATTACAGTTCTGGCGATAATAACTGCATTATATGGTTAATAATGCACGTTATATTGCTAATAGTATAAGTAATAAGTATAATTATTACAGTTCTTGCGATAATACCTCCATTATATGGGTAATAATGCATGTTATATTGATAATAATATAAGTAATAAGTATAATTATTACTGCTCTAGCGATAATAACTGCATTATATGGGTAATAATGCACGTTATATTGCTAATAATATAAGTAATAAGTATAATTATTACAGTTCTAGCGATAATAACTGCATTATATGGGTAATAATGCATGTTATATTGATAATATCGGGAGTAGTAAGTATAATTATTATAGTTCTAGCGATAATAATAGTAAAATATGGCAAATAGTGCATGTTATATTGATAATAATAAAAGTAATAAGTATATTTATTACAGTTCTAGCGATAATAACTGCATAATATGGGTAATAATGCATGTTATAATGAGAATAATATAAGTAATAAGTATAATTGTTACAGTTCTGGCGATAATAACTGCATTATATGGTTAATAATGCACGTTATATTGCTAATAATATAAGTAATAAGTATAATTATTACAGTTCTAGCGATAATACCTCCATTATATGGGTAATAATGCATGTTATATTGATAATAATATAAGTAATAAGTATAATTATTACAGTTCTAGCGATAATAACTGCATTATATGGGTAATAATGCATGTTATATTGATGATAATGAAAGTAATACGTATATTTATTATAGTTCTAGCGATACGAACTGCATAATATGGGTAATAATGCATGTTATAATGAGAATAATATAAGTAATAAGTATAATTATTACAGTTCTGGCGATAATAACTGCATTATATGGTTAATAATGCACGTTATATTGCTAATAGTATAACTAATAAGTATAATTATTACAGTTCTTGCGATAATAACTCCATTATATGGGTAATAATGCATGTAATATTGATAATAATATAAGTAATAAGTATAATTATTATAGTTCTAGCGATAATAATAGTAAAATATGGCAAATAGTGCATGTTATATTGATAATAATAAAAGTAATAAGTATATTTATTACAGTTCTATCGATAATAACTGCATAATATGGGTAATAATGCATGTTGTATTGATGATAATAAAAGTAATACGTTTATTTATTATAGTTCTAGCGATAATAACTGCATAATATGGGTAATAATGCATGTTATAATGAGAATAATATAAGTAATAAGTATAATTATTACAGTTCTGGCGATAATAACTGCATTATATGGTTAATAATGCACGTTATATTGCTAATAGTATAAGTAATAAGTATAATTATTACAGTTCTTGCGATAATACCTCCATTATATGGGTAATAATGCATGTTATATTGATAATAATATAAGTAATAAGTATAATTATTACAGTTCTAGCGATAATAACTGCATTATATGGGTAATAATGCACGTTATATTGCTAATAATATAAGTAATAAGTATAATTATTACAGTTCTAGCGATAATAACTGCATTATATGTGTAATAATGCATGTTATATTGATAATATCGGGAGTAATAAGTATAATTATTATAGTTCTAGCGATAATAATAGTAAAATATGGCAAATAGTGCATGTTATATTGATAATAATATAAGTAATAAGTATAATTATTACAGTTCTAGCGATAATAACTGCATTATATGGGTAATAATGCATGTTATATTGATAATATCGGGAGTAATAAGTATAATTATTATAGTTCTAGCGATAATAATAGTAAAATATGGCAAGTAGTGCATGTTATATTGATAATAATAAAAGTAATAAGTATATTTATTACAGTTCTATCGATAATAACAGCATAATATGGGTAATAATGCATGTTATATTGATGATAATGAAAGTAATACGTATATTTATTATAGTTCTAGCGATAATAACTGCATAATATTTGTAATAATGCATGTTATATTGATAATAATATAAGTAATAAGTATAATTATTACAGTTCTGGAGATAATAACTGCATTATATGGGTAATAATGCATGTTATATTGATAATAATATAAGTAATAAGTATAATTATTACAGTCCTAGCGATAATACCTCAATTATATGGGTAATAATGCATGTTATATTGATGATAATGAAAGTAATACGTATATTTATTATAGTTCTAGCGATAATAACTGCATAATATGGGTAATAATGCATGTTATAATGAGAATAATATAAGTAATAAGTATAATTATTACAGTTCTGGCGATAATAACTGCATTATATGGTTAATAATGCACGTTATATTGCTAATAGTATAAGTAATAAGTATAATTATTACAGTTCTAGCGATAATAACTGCATAATATGGGTAATAATGCACGTTATATTGCTAATAATATAAGTAATGAGTACAATTATTACAGTTCCAGCGATAATAACTGCATAATATGGGTAATAATGCACGTTATATTGCTAATAATATAAGTAATAAGTATAATTATTACAGTTCTAGCAATAATACCTCCATTATATGGGTAATAATGCACGTTATATTGCTAACAATATAAGTAATAAGTATAATTATTACAGTTCTAGCGATAATAACTGCATTATATGGGTAATAATGCATGTTATATTGATAATATTTAATAGTAATAAGTATATTTATTACAGTTCTAGCGATAATAACTGCATTATATGGGTAATAATGCATGTTATATTGATAATAATATAAGTAATAAGTATAATTATTACAGTTCTAGCGATAATAACTGCATTATATGGGTAATAATGCATGTTATATTGATGATAATGAAAGTAGTAAGTATATTTATTACAGTTCTAGCGATAATAACTGCATTATATGGGTAATAATGCACGTTATATTGCTAACAATATAAGTAATAAGTATAATTATTACAGTTCTAGCGATAATAACTGCATTATATGGGTAATAATGCATGTTATATTGATAATATTGGGAGTAATAAGTATATTTATTATAGTTCTAGCGATAATAACTGCAGAATATGGGTAATAATGCATGTTATATTGATAATAGTGTAAGTAGTAAGTATAATTATTACAGTTCTAGCGATAATAACTGCATTATATGGGTAATAATGCATGTTATATTGATGATAATGAAAGTAGTAAGTATATTTATTACAGTTCTAGCGATAATAACTGCATTATATGCGTAATAAGGCATGTTATATTGATAATATCGGGAGTAATAAGTATAATTATTATAGTTCTAGCGATAATAATAGTAAAATATGGCTAATAGTGCATGTTATATTGATGATAATAAAGGTAATACGTATATTTATTACAGTTCTAGCGATAACAACTGCATTATAGGGGTAATAATGCACGTTATATTGCTAATAATATAAGTAATAAGTATAATTATTACAGTTCTAGCGATAATAACTGCATTATATGGGTTATAATGCACGTTATATTGCTAATAATATAAGTAATAAGTATAATTATTACAGTTCTAGCGATAATAACTGCATTATATGGGTAATAATGCATGTTATATTGATAATATCGGGAGTAATAAGTATAATTATTATAGTTCTAGCGATAATAATAGTAAAATATGGCTATTAGTGCCTGTTATATTGATAATAATAAAAGTAATGAGTATATTTATTATACTTCTCTCGATAATAGCTGCATTATATGGGTAATAATGCATGTTATATTGATAATAATATAAGTAATAAGTATAATTATTACAGTTCTAGCGATAATAACTGCATTATATGGGTAATAATGCACGTTATATTGCTAATAATATAAGTAATAAGTATAATTATTACAGTTCTAGCGATAATAACTGCATTATACGGGTAATAATGCATGTTATATTGATAATAATAAAAGTAATAAGTATATTCATTATAGTTCTATCGATAATAACTGCATAATATGGGTAATAATGCATGTTATATTGATAATATCGGGAGTAATAAGTATAATTATTACAGTTCTAGCGATAATACTAGTAAAATATATCTAACAGTGCCTGTTATATTGATAATAATAATAGTAATAAGTATATTTATTATACTTCTGTCGATAATACCTGCATTATATGGGTAATAATGCATGTTATATTGATAATATCGGGAGTAATAAATATAATTATTATAGTTCTAGCGATAATAATAGTAAAATATGGCTAATAGTACATGTTATATTGATAATAATGAAAGTAATGAGTATATTTATTATACTTCTCTCGATAATAGCTGCATTATATGGGTAATAATGCATGTTATATTGATAATAATAAAAGTTATAAGTATATTTATTACAGTTCTAGCGATAATAACTGCATTATATGGGTAATAATGCACGTTATATTGACAATAATATAAGTAATAAGTATAATTATTACAGTTCTAGCGATAACAACTGCATTATAGGGGTAATAATGCACGTTATATTGCTAATAATATAAGTAATAAGTATAATTATTACAGTTCTAGCGATAATAACTGCATTATATGGGTAATAATGCACGTTATATTGCTAATAATATAAGTAATAAGTATAATTATTACAGTTCTAGCGATAATAACTGCATTATATGGGTAATAATGCATGTTATATTGATAATATCGGGAGTAATAAGTATAATTATTATAGTTCTAGCGATAATAATAGTAAAATATGGCTATTAGTGCCTGTTATATTGATAATAATAAAAGTAATGAGTATATTTATTATACTTCTCTCGATAATAGCTGCATTATATGGGTAATAATGCATGTTATATTGATAATAATATAAGTAATAAGTATAATTATTACAGTTCTAGCGATAATAACTGCATTATATGGGTAATAATGCACGTTATATTGCTAATAATATAAGTAATAAGTATAATTATTACAGTTCTAGCGATAATAACTGCATTATACGGGTAATAATGCATGTTATATTGATAATAATAAAAGTAATAAGTATATTTATTATAGTTCTATCGATAATAACTGCATAATATGGGTAATAATGCATGTTATATTGATAATATCGGGAGTAATAAGTATAATTATTACAGTTCTAGCGATAATACTAGTAAAATATATCTAACAGTGCCTGTTATATTGATAATAATAATAGTAATAAGTATATTGATTATACTTCTGTCGATAATACCTGCATTATATGGGTAATAATGCATGTTATATTGATAATATCGGGAGTAATAAATATAGTTATTATAGTTCTAGCGATAATAATAGTAAAATATGGCTAATAGTACATGTTATACTGATAATAATAAAAGTAATAAGTATATTTATTATACTTCTGTCGATAATAACTGCATTATATGGGTAATAATGCATGTTATATTGATAATATCGGGAGTAATAAGTATAATTATTACAGTTCTAGTGATAATAACTGCATTATATGGGTAATAATGGATGTTATATTGACAATATCGGGAGTAATAAGTATAATTATTACAGTTCTAGCGATAATAACTGCATTATATGGGTAATAATGCATGTTATATTGATAATATTGGGTGTAATAAGTATAATTATTATAGTTCTAGCGATAATAATAGTAAAATATGGCTATTAGTGCCTGTTATATTGATAATAATAAAAGTAATAAGTATATTTATTATACTTCTCTCGATAATAACTGCATTATATGGGTAATAATGCATGTTATATTGATAATAATATAAGTAATATGTATAATTATTACAGTTCTAGCGATAATAACTGCATTATATGGGTAATAATGCACGTTATATTGATAATAATATAAGTAATAAGTATAATTATTACAGTTCTAGCGATAACAACTGCATTATAGGGGTAATAATGCACGTTATATTGCTTATAATATAAGTAATAAGTATAATTATTACAGTTCTAGCGATAATAACTGCATTATATGGGTAATAATGCATGTTATATTGATAATATCGGGAGTAATAAGTATAATTATGATAGTTCTAGCGATAATAATAGTAAAATATGGCTAATAGTACATGTTATACTGATAATAATAAAAGCAATAAGTATATTCATTATACTTCTGTCGATAATAACTGCATTATATGGGTAATAATGCATGTTATATTGATAATATTGGGAGTAGTAAGTATATTCATTATAGTTCTAGCGATAATAACTGCATAATATGGGTAATAATGCATGTTATATTGGTAATAATATAAGTAATAAGTATAATTATTACAGTTCTAGCGATAATAACTGCATAATATGGGTAATAATGCATGTTATATTGATAATATCGGGATTAATAAGTATAATTATTACAGTTCTAGCGATAATACTAGTAAAATATATCTAACAGTGCCTGTTATATTGATAATAATAATAGTAATAAGTATATTTATTATACTTCTGTCGATAATACTTGCATTATATGGGTAGTAATGCATGTTATATTGATAATATCGGGAGTAATAAGTATAATTATGATAGTTCTAGCAATAATAATAGTAAAATATGGCTAATAGTACATGTTATACTGATAATAATAAAAGCAATAAGTATATTTATTATACTTCTGTCGATAATAACTGCATTATATGGGTAATAATGCATGTTATATTGATAATATTGGGAGTAATAAGTATTTTTATTATAGTTCTAGCGATAATAACTGCATAATATGGGTAATAATGCACGTTATATTGATAATAATATAAGTAATAAGTATAATTATTACAGTTCTAGCGATAATAACTGCATTATATGGGTAATAATGCACGTTATATTGCTAATAATATAAGTAATAAGTATAATTATTACAGTTCTAGCGATAATAACTGCATAATATGGGTAATAATGCATCTTATATTGATAATATCGGGAGTAATAAGTATAATTATTATAGTTCTAGCGATTATAATAGTAAAATATGGCTAATAGTGCATGTTATATTGATAATAATAAAAGTAATAAGTACATTTATTACAGTTCTATCGATAATAACTGCATAATATGGGTAATAATGCATGTTATATTAATGATAATAAAAGTAATACGTATATTTATTATAGTTCTGGCGATAATAACTGCATTATATGGGTAATAATGCACGTTATATTGCTAATAATATAAGTAATAAGTATAATTATTACAGTTCAAGCGATAATAACTGCATAATATGGGTAATAATGCATGTTATATTGATGATAATGAAAGTAGTAAGTATATTTATTACAGTTCTAGCGATAATAACTGCATTATATGCGTAATAACGCATGTTATATTGATAATATCGGGAGTAATAAGTATAATTATTACAGTTCTAGCGATAATACTAGTAAAATATATCTAACAGTGCCTGTTATATTGATAATAATAATAGTAATAAGTATATTTATTATACTTCTGTCGATAATACTTGCATTATATGGGTAGTAATGCATGTTATATTGATAATATCGGGAGTAATAAGTATAATTATGATAGTTCTAGCAATAATAATAGTAAAATATGGCTAATAGTACATGTTATACTGATAATAATAAAAGCAATAAGTATATTTATTATACTTCTGTCGATAATAACTGCATTATATGGGTAATAATGCATGTTATATTGATAATATTGGGAGTAATAAGTATTTTTATTATAGTTCTAGCGATAATAACTGCATAATATGGGTAATAATGCACGTTATATTGATGATAATAAAAGTAATACGTACATTTATTATAGTTCTAGCGATAATAACTGCATTATATGCGTAATAATGCATGTTATATTGATAATAATATAAGTAATAAGTATAATTATTACAGTTCGAGCGATAATAACTGCATTATATGGGTAATAACGGACGTTATATTGCTAACAATATAAGTAATACGTATAATTATTACAGTTCTAGCGATAATAACTGCATTATACGGGTAATAATGCATGTTATATTGATAATAATAAAAGTAATAAGTATATTTATTATAGTTCTATCGATAATAACTGCATAATATGGGTAATAATGCATGTTATATTGATAATATCGGGAGTAATAAGTATAATTATTACAGTTCTAGCGATAATACTAGTAAAATATATCGAACAGTGCCTGTTATATTGATAATAATAATAGTAATAAGTATATTTATTATACTTCTGTCGATAATAACTGCATTATATGGGTAATAATGCATGTTATATTGATAATTTCGGGAGTAATAAGTATAATTATTACAGTTCTAGCGATAATAACTGCATTATATGGGTAATAATGCATGTTATATTGATAATATCGGGAGTAATAAGTATAATTATTACAGTTCTAGCGATAATAACTGCATTATATGGGTAATAATGCATGTTATATTGATAATATCGGGAGTAATAAGTATAATTATTATAGTTCTAGCGATAATAATAGTAAAATATGGCAAACAGTGCATGTTATATTGATAATAATAAAAGTAATAAGTATATTTATTACAGTTCTATCGATAATAACTGCATAATATGGGTAATAATGCATGTTATATTGATGATAATAAAAGTAATACGTATATTTATTATAGTTCTAGCGATAATAACTGCATTATATGCGTAATAATGCATGTTATATTGATAATAATATAAGTAATAAGTATAATTATTACAGTTCTAGCGATAATAACTGCATTATATGGGTAATAATGCACGTTATATTGCTAATAATATAAGTAATAAGTATAATTATTACAGTTCTAGCGATAGTAAGTGCATTATACGGGTAATAATGCATGTTATATTGATAATAATCGAAGTAATAAGTATATTTATTATAGTTCTATCGACAATAACTGTATAATATGGGTAATAATGCATGTTATATTGATGATAATGAAAGTAGTAAGTATATTTATTACAGTTCTAGCGATAATAACTGCATTATACGGGTAATAATGCATGTTATATTGATAATAATCGAAGTAATAAGTATATTTATTATAGTTCTATCGACAATAACTGTATAATATGGGTAATAATGCATGTTATATTGATGATAATGAAAGTAGTAAGTATATTTATTACAGTTCTAGCGATAATAACTGCATTATATGCGTAATAATGCATGTTATATTGATAATATTGGGAGTAATAAGTATATTTATTATGGTTCTAGCGATAATAACTGCATAATATGGGTAATAATGCACGTTATATTGCTAATAATATAAGTAATAAGTATAATTATTACAGTTCTAGCGATAATAACTGCATTATATGGGTAATAATGCATGTTATATTGATAATATCGGGAGTAATAAGTATAATTATTATAGTTCTAGCGATAATAATAGTAAAATATGGCTATTAGTGCCTGTTATATTGATAATAATAAAAGTAATAAGTATATTTATTATACTTCTCTCGATAATAACTGCATTATATGGGTAATAATGCATGTTATATTGATAATAATATAAGTAATAAGTATAATTATTACAGTTCTAGCGATAATAACTGCATTATATGGGTAATAATGCACGTTATATTGCTAATAATATAAGTAATAAGTATAATTATTACAGTTCTAGCGATAATAACTGCATTATACGGGTAATAATGCATGTTATATTGATAATAATAAAAGTAATAAGTATATTTATTATAGTTCTATCGATAATAACTGCATAATATGCTTAATAATGCATGTTATATTGATAATATCGGGAGTAATAAGTATAATTATTACAGTTCTAGCGATAATACTAGTAAAATATATCTAACAGTGCCTGTTATATTGATAATAATAATAGTAATACGTATATTTATTATGCTTCTGCCGATAATACCTGCATTATATGGGTAATAATGCATGTTATATTGATAATATCGGGGGTAATAAGTATAATTATTATAGTTCTAGCGATAATAATAGTAAAATATGGCAAACAGTGCATGTTATATTGATAATAATAAAAGTAATAAGTATATTTATTACAGTTCTATCGATAATAACTGCATAATATGGGTAATAATGCATGTTATATTGATGATAATAAAAGTAATACGTATATTTATTATAGTTCTAGCGATAATAACTGCATTATATGCGTAATAATGCATGTTATATTGATAATAATATAAGTAATAAGTATAATTATTACAGTTCGAGCGATAATAACTGCATTATATGGGTAATAACGCACGTTATATTGCTAACAATATAAGTAATACGTATAATTATTACAGTTCTAGCGATAATAACTGCATTATACGGGTAATAATGCATGTTATATTGATAATAATATAAGTAATAAGTATATTTATTATAGTTCTATCGATAATAACTGCATAATATGGGTAATAATGCATGTTATATTGATAATATCGGGAGTAATAAGTATAATTATTACAGTTCTAGCGATAATACTAGTAAAATATATCTAACAGTGCCTGTTATATAGATAATAATAATAGTAATAAGTCTATTTATTATACTTCTGTCGATAATACCTGCATTATATGGGTAATAATGCATGTTATATTGATAATATCGGGAGTAATAAGTATAATTATTATAGTTCTAGCGATAATAATAGTAAAATATGGCTAATAGTACATGTTATACTGATGATAATAAAAGTAATAAGTATATTTATTATACTTCTGTCGATAATCACTGCATTATATGGGTAATAATGCATGTTATATTGATAATATCGGGAGTAATAAGTATAATTATTACAGTTCTAGCGATAATAACTGCATTATATGGGTAATAATGCATGTTATATTGATAATATCGGGAGTAATAAGTATAATTCTTATAGTTCTAGCGATAATAATAGTAAAATATGGCTAATAGTACATGTTATACTGATAATAATAAAAGTAATAAGTATATTTATTATACTTCTGTCGATAATAACTGCATTATATGGGTAATAATGCATGTTATATTGATAATATCGGGAGTAAATAGTATAATTATTACAGTTCTAGTGATAATAACTGCATTATATGGGTAATAATGGATGTTATATTGACAATATCGGGAGTAATAAGTATAAGTATTACAGTTCTAGCGATAATAACTGCATTATATGGGTAATAATGCATGTTATATTGATAATATTGGGAGTAATAAGTATAATTATTATAGTTCTAGCGATAACGATTGTAAAATATTTCTAATAGTGCATGTTATATTGATAATAATAAAAGTTATAAGTATATTTATTACAGTTCTAGCGATAATAACTGCATTATATGGGTAATAATGCACGTTATATTGATAATAATATAAGTAATAAGTATAATTATTACAGTTCTAGCGATAACAACTGCATTATAGGGGTAATAATGCACGTTATATTGCTAATAATATAAGTAATAAGTATAATTATTACAGTTCTAGCGATAATAACTGCATTATATGGGTAATAATGCACGTTATATTGCTAATAATATAAGTAATAAGTATAATTATTACAGTTCCAGCGATAATAAGTGCATTATACGGGTAATAATGCGTGTTATATTGATAATAATCGAAGTAATAAGTATATTTATTATAGTTCTATCGACAATAACTGTATAATATGGGTAATAATGCATGTTATATTGATGATAATGAAAGTAGTAAGTATATTTATTACAGTTCTAGCGATAATAACTGCATTATACGGGTAATAATGCATGTTATATTGATAATAATCGAAGTAATAAGTATATTTATTATAGTTCTATCGACAATAACTGTATAATATGGGTAATAATGCATGTTATATTGATGATAATGAAAGTAGTAAGTATATTTATTACAGTTCTAGCGATAATAACTGCATTATATGCGTAATAATGCATGTTATATTGATAATATTGGGAGTAATAAGTATATTTATTATGGTTCTAGCGATAATAACTGCATAATATGGGTAATAATGCACGTTATATTGCTAATAATATAAGTAATGAGTACAATTATTACAGTTCTAGCGATAATAACTGCATTATATGGGCAATAATGCATGTTATATTGATAATAACATAAGTAATAAGTATAATTATTACAGTTCTAGCGATAATAACTGCATTATATGGGTAATAATGCATGTTATATTGATAATATCGGGAGTAATAAGTATAATTATTATAGTTCCTGCGATAATAATAGTAAAATATGGCAAATAGTGCATGTTATATTGATAATAATAAAAGTAATAAGTATATTTATTACAGTTCTGGCGATAATAACTGCATTATATGGGTAATAGTGCACGTTATATTGATAATAGTATAAGTAGTAAGTATAATTATTACAGTTCTAGCGATAATAACTGCATTATATGTGTAATAATGCATGTTATATTGATAATAACATAAGTAATAAGTATAATTATTACAGTTCTAGCGATAATAACTGCATTATATGGGTAATAATGCATGTTATATTGATAATATCGGGAGTAATAAGTATAATTATTATAGTTCTAGCGATAATAATAGTAAAATATGGCAAATAGTGCATGTTATATTGATAATAATAAAAGTAATAAGTATATTTATTACAGTTCTATCGATAATAACTGCATAATATGGGTAATAATGCATGTTATATTGATGATAATAAAAGTAATACGTATATTTATTATAGTTCTAGCGATAATAACTGCATAATGTGGGTAATAATGCATGTTATATTGATAATAATGAAAGTAATACGTATATTTATTATAGTTCTAGCAATAATAACTGCATAATATGGGTAATAATGCATGTTATATTGAGAATAATGTAAGTAATAAGTATATCTATTACAGTTCTGGCGATAATAACTGCATTATATGGGTAATAATGCACGTTATATTGATAATAGTATAAGTAGTAAGTATAATTATTACAGTTCTAGCGATAATAACTGCATTATATGGGTAATAATGCATGTTATATTGATAATAATATAAGTAATAAGTATAATTATTACAGTTCTAGCGATAATAACTGCATTATATGGGTAATAATGCATGTTATATTGATAATATCGGGAGTAATAAGTATAATTAGTATAGTTCTAGCGATAATAATAGTAAAATATGGCAAATTGTGCATGTTATATTGATAATAATAAAAGTATTAAGTATATTTATTACAGTTCTATCGATAATAACTGCATAATATGGGTAATAATGCATGTTATATTGATGATAATAAAGGTAATACGTATATTTATTATAGTTCTAGCGATAATAACTGCATTATATGCGTAATAATGCATGTTATATTGATAATAATATAAGTAATAAGTATAATTATTACAGTTCGAGCGATAATAACTGCATTATATGGGTAATAACGGACGTTATATTGCTAACAATATAAGTAATACGTATAATTATTACAGTTCTAGCGATAATAACTGCATTATACGGGTAATAATGCATGTTATATTGATAATAATAAAAGTAATAAGTATATTTATTATAGTTCTATCGATAATAACTGCATAATATGGGTAATAATGCATGTTATATTGATAATATCGGGAGTAATAAGTATAATTATTACAGTTCTAGCGATAATACTAGTAAAATATATCGAACAGTGCCTGTTATATTGATAATAATAATAGTAATAAGTATATTTATTATACTTCTGTCGATAATAACTGCATTATATGGGTAATAATGCATGTTATATTGATAATTTCGGGAGTAATAAGTATAATTATTACAGTTCTAGCGATAATAACTGCATTATATGGGTAATAATGCATGTTATATTGATAATATCGGGAGTAATAAGTATAATTATTACAGTTCTAGCGATAATAACTGCATTATATGGGTAATAATGCATGTTATATTGATAATATCGGGAGTAATAAGTATAATTATTATAGTTCTAGCGATAATAATAGTAAAATATGGCAAACAGTGCATGTTATATTGATAATAATAAAAGTAATAAGTATATTTATTACAGTTCTATCGATAATAACTGCATAATATGGGTAATAATGCATGTTATATTGATGATAATAAAAGTAATACGTATATTTATTATAGTTCTAGCGATAATAACTGCATTATATGCGTAATAATGCATGTTATATTGATAATAATATAAGTAATAAGTATAATTATTACAGTTCTAGCGATAATAACTGCATTATATGGGTAATAATGCACGTTATATTGCTAATAATATAAGTAATAAGTATAATTATTACAGTTCTAGCGATAGTAAGTGCATTATACGGGTAATAATGCATGTTATATTGATAATAATCGAAGTAATAAGTATATTTATTATAGTTCTATCGACAATAACTGTATAATATGGGTAATAATGCATGTTATATTGATGATAATGAAAGTAGTAAGTATATTTATTACAGTTCTAGCGATAATAACTGCATTATACGGGTAATAATGCATGTTATATTGATAATAATCGAAGTAATAAGTATATTTATTATAGTTCTATCGACAATAACTGTATAATATGGGTAATAATGCATGTTATATTGATGATAATGAAAGTAGTAAGTATATTTATTACAGTTCTAGCGATAATAACTGCATTATATGCGTAATAATGCATGTTATATTGATAATATTGGGAGTAATAAGTATATTTATTATGGTTCTAGCGATAATAACTGCATAATATGGGTAATAATGCACGTTATATTGCTAATAATATAAGTAATAAGTATAATTATTACAGTTCTAGCGATAATAACTGCATTATATGGGTAATAATGCATGTTATATTGATAATATCGGGAGTAATAAGTATAATTATTATAGTTCTAGCGATAATAATAGTAAAATATGGCTATTAGTGCCTGTTATATTGATAATAATAAAAGTAATAAGTATATTTATTATACTTCTCTCGATAATAACTGCATTATATGGGTAATAATGCATGTTATATTGATAATAATATAAGTAATAAGTATAATTATTACAGTTCTAGCGATAATAACTGCATTATATGGGTAATAATGCACGTTATATTGCTAATAATATAAGTAATAAGTATAATTATTACAGTTCTAGCGATAATAACTGCATTATACGGGTAATAATGCATGTTATATTGATAATAATAAAAGTAATAAGTATATTTATTATAGTTCTATCGATAATAACTGCATAATATGCTTAATAATGCATGTTATATTGATAATATCGGGAGTAATAAGTATAATTATTACAGTTCTAGCGATAATACTAGTAAAATATATCTAACAGTGCCTGTTATATTGATAATAATAATAGTAATACGTATATTTATTATGCTTCTGCCGATAATACCTGCATTATATGGGTAATAATGCATGTTATATTGATAATATCGGGGGTAATAAGTATAATTATTATAGTTCTAGCGATAATAATAGTAAAATATGGCAAACAGTGCATGTTATATTGATAATAATAAAAGTAATAAGTATATTTATTACAGTTCTATCGATAATAACTGCATAATATGGGTAATAATGCATGTTATATTGATGATAATAAAAGTAATACGTATATTTATTATAGTTCTAGCGATAATAACTGCATTATATGCGTAATAATGCATGTTATATTGATAATAATATAAGTAATAAGTATAATTATTACAGTTCGAGCGATAATAACTGCATTATATGGGTAATAACGCACGTTATATTGCTAACAATATAAGTAATACGTATAATTATTACAGTTCTAGCGATAATAACTGCATTATACGGGTAATAATGCATGTTATATTGATAATAATAAAAGTAATAAGTATATTTATTATAGTTCTATCGATAATAACTGCATAATATGGGTAATAATGCATGTTATATTGATAATATCGGGAGTAATAAGTATAATTATTACAGTTCTAGCGATAATACTAGTAAAATATATCTAACAGTGCCTGTTATATAGATAATAATAATAGTAATAAGTCTATTTATTATACTTCTGTCGATAATACCTGCATTATATGGGTAATAATGCATGTTATATTGATAATATCGGGAGTAATAAGTATAATTATTATAGTTCTAGCGATAATAATAGTAAAATATGGCTAATAGTACATGTTATACTGATGATAATAAAAGTAATAAGTATATTTATTATACTTCTGTCGATAATCACTGCATTATATGGGTAATAATGCATGTTATATTGATAATATCGGGAGTAATAAGTATAATTATTACAGTTCTAGCGATAATAACTGCATTATATGGGTAATAATGCATGTTATATTGATAATATCGGGAGTAATAAGTATAATTCTTATAGTTCTAGCGATAATAATAGTAAAATATGGCTAATAGTACATGTTATACTGATAATAATAAAAGTAATAAGTATATTTATTATACTTCTGTCGATAATAACTGCATTATATGGGTAATAATGCATGTTATATTGATAATATCGGGAGTAAATAGCATAATTATTACAGTTCTAGTGATAATAACTGCATTATATGGGTAATAATGGATGTTATATTGACAATATCGGGAGTAATAAGTATAAGTATTACAGTTCTAGCGATAATAACTGCATTATATGGGTAATAATGCATGTTATATTGATAATATTGGGAGTAATAAGTATAATTATTATAGTTCTAGCGATAACGATTGTAAAATATTTCTAATAGTGCATGTTATATTGATAATAATAAAAGTTATAAGTATATTTATTACAG
The DNA here is from genome assembly GCA_963576845.1 of Megachile leachella. Lineage (NCBI taxonomy): Eukaryota > Metazoa > Arthropoda > Insecta > Hymenoptera > Megachilidae > Megachile > Megachile leachella. The sequence continues at coordinate 1,248,948 of CAUYWW010000146.1, read as the reverse complement.
TTCTAGCGATAATAACTGCATTATATGGGTAATAATGCACGTTATATTGATAATAATATAAGTAATAAGTATAATTATTACAGTTCTAGCGATAACAACTGCATTATAGGGGTAATAATGCACGTTATATTGCTAATAATATAAGTAATAAGTATAATTATTACAGTTCTAGCGATAATAACTGCATTATATGGGTAATAATGCACGTTATATTGCTAATAATATAAGTAATAAGTATAATTATTACAGTTCCAGCGATAATAAGTGCATTATACGGGTAATAATGCATGTTATATTGATAATAATCGAAGTAATAAGTATATTTATTATAGTTCTATCGACAATAACTGTATAATATGGGTAATAATGCATGTTATATTGATGATAATGAAAGTAGTAAGTATATTTATTACAGTTCTAGCGATAATAACTGCATTATACGGGTAATAATGCATGTTATATTGATAATAATCGAAGTAATAAGTATATTTATTATAGTTCTATCGACAATAACTGTATAATATGGGTAATAATGCATGTTATATTGATGATAATGAAAGTAGTAAGTATATTTATTACAGTTCTAGCGATAATAACTGCATTATATGCGTAATAATGCATGTTATATTGATAATATTGGGAGTAATAAGTATATTTATTATGGTTCTAGCGATAATAACTGCATAATATGGGTAATAATGCACGTTATATTGCTAATAATATAAGTAATAAGTATAATTATTACAGTTCTAGCGATAATAACTGCATTATATGGGTAATAATGCATGTTATATTGATAATATCGGGAGTAATAAGTATAATTATTATAGTTCTAGCGATAATAATAGTAAAATATGGCTATTAGTGCCTGTTATATTGATAATAATAAAAGTAATAAGTATATTTATTATACTTCTCTCGATAATAACTGCATTATATGGGTAATAATGCACGTTATATTGCTAACAATATAAGTAATAAGTATAATTATTACAGTTCTAGCGATAATAACTGCATTATATGGGTAATAATGCACGTTATATTGCTAACAATATAAGTAATAAGTATAATTATTACAGTTCTAGCGATAATAACTGCATTATATGGGTAATAATGCATGTTATATTGATGATAATGAAAGTAATACGTATATTTATTATAGTTCTAGCAATAATAACTGCATAATATGGGTAATAATGCATGTTATATTGAGAATAATATAAGTAATAAGTATATCTATTACAGTTCTGGCGATAATAACTGCATTATATGGGTAATAATGCACGTTATATTGATAATAGTATAAGTAGTAAGTATAATTATTACAGTTCTAGCGATAATAACTGCATTGTATGGGTAATAATGCATGTTATATTGATAATAATATAAGTAATAAGTATAATTATTACAGTTCTAGCGATAATAACTGCATTATATGGGTAATAATGCATGTTATATTGATAATATCGGGAGTAATAAGTATAATTAGTATAGTTCTAGCGATAATAATAGTAAAATATGGCAAATAGTGCATGTTATATTGATAATAATAAAAGTAATAAGTATATTTATTACAGTTCTATCGATAATAACTGCATAATATGGGTAATAATGCACGTTATATTGCTAATAATATAAGTAATGAGTACAATTATTACAGTTCTAGCGATAATAACTGCATTATATGGGCAATAATGCATGTTATATTGATAATAACATAAGTAATAAGTATAATTATTACAGTTCTAGCGATAATAACTGCATTATATGGGTAATAATGCATGTTATATTGATAATATCGGGAGTAATAAGTATAATTATTATAGTTCCTGCGATAATAATAGTAAAATATGGCAAATAGTGCATGTTATATTGATAATAATAAAAGTAATAAGTATATTTATTACAGTTCTGGCGATAATAACTGCATTATATGGGTAATAATGCACGTTATATTGATAATAGTATAAGTAGTAAGTATAATTATTACAGTTCTAGCGATAATAACTGCATTATATGTGTAATAATGCATGTTATATTGATAATAACATAAGTAATAAGTATAATTATTACAGTTCTAGCGATAATAACTGCATTATATGGGTAATAATGCATGTTATATTGATAATATCGGGAGTAATAAGTATAATTATTATAGTTCTAGCGATAATAATAGTAAAATATGGCAAATAGTGCATGTTATATTGATAATAATAAAAGTAATAAGTATATTTATTACAGTTCTATCGATAATAACTGCATAATATGGGTAATAATGCATGTTATATTGATGATAATAAAAGTAATACGTATATTTATTATAGTTCTAGCGATAATAACTGCATAATGTGGGTAATAATGCATGTTATATTGATAATAATCTAAGTAATAAGTATAATTATTACAGTTCGAGCGATAATAACTGCATTATATGGGTAATAACGCACGTTATATTGCTAACAATATAAGTAATACGTATAATTATTACAGTTCTAGCGATAATAACTGCATTATACGGGTAATAATGCATGTTATATTGATAATAATAAAAGTAATAAGTATATTTATTATAGTTCTATCGATAATAACTGCATAATATGGGTAATAATGCATGTTATATTGATAATATCGGGAGTAATAAGTATAATTATTACAGTTCTAGCGATAATACTAGTAAAATATATCTAACAGTGCCTGTTATATAGATAATAATAATAGTAATAAGTCTATTTATTATACTTCTGTCGATAATACCTGCATTATATGGGTAATAATGCATGTTATATTGATAATATCGGGAGTAATAAGTATAATTATTATAGTTCTAGCGATAATAATAGTAAAATATGGCTAATAGTACATGTTATACTGATGATAATAAAAGTAATAAGTATATTTATTATACTTCTGTCGATAATCACTGCATTATATGGGTAATAATGCATGTTATATTGATAATATCGGGAGTAATAAGTATAATTATTACAGTTCTAGCGATAATAACTGCATTATATGGGTAATAATGCATGTTATATTGATAATATCGGGAGTAATAGGTATAATTCTTATAGTTCTAGCGATAATAATAGTAAAATATGGCTAATAGTACATGTTATACTGATAATAATAAAAGTAATAAGTATATTTATTATACTTCTGTCGATAATAACTGCATTATATGGGTAATAATGCATGTTATATTGATAATATCGGGAGTAAATAGCATAATTATTACAGTTCTAGTGATAATAACTGCATTATATGGGTAATAATGGATGTTATATTGACAATATCGGGAGTAATAAGTATAAGTATTACAGTTCTAGCGATAATAACTGCATTATATGGGTAATAATGCATGTTATATTGATAATATTGGGAGTAATAAGTATAATTATTATAGTTCTAGCGATAACGATTGTAAAATATTTCTAATAGTGCATGTTATATTGATAATAATAAAAGTTATAAGTATATTTATTACAGTTCTAGCGATAATAACTGCATTATATGGGTAATAATGCACGTTATATTGATAATAATATAAGTAATAAGTATAATTATTACAGTTCTAGCGATAACAACTGCATTATAGGGGTAATAATGCACGTTATATTGCTAATAATATAAGTAATAAGTATAATTATTACAGTTCTAGCGATAATAACTGCATTATATGGGTAATAATGCACGTTATATTGCTAATAATATAAGTAATAAGTATAATTATTACAGTTCCAGCGATAATAAGTGCATTATACGGGTAATAATGCATGTTATATTGATAATAATCGAAGTAATAAGTATATTTATTATAGTTCTATCGACAATAACTGTATAATATGGGTAATAATGCATGTTATATTGATGATAATGAAAGTAGTAAGTATATTTATTACAGTTCTAGCGATAATAACTGCATTATACGGGTAATAATGCATGTTATATTGATAATAATCGAAGTAATAAGTATATTTATTATAGTTCTATCGACAATAACTGTATAATATGGGTAATAATGCATGTTATATTGATGATAATGAAAGTAGTAAGTATATTTATTACAGTTCTAGCGATAATAACTGCATTATATGCGTAATAATGCATGTTATATTGATAATATTGGGAGTAATAAGTATATTTATTATGGTTCTAGCGATAATAACTGCATAATATGGGTAATAATGCACGTTATATTGCTAATAATATAAGTAATAAGTATAATTATTACAGTTCTAGCGATAATAACTGCATTATATGGGTAATAATGCATGTTATATTGATAATATCGGGAGTAATAAGTATAATTATTATAGTTCTAGCGATAATAATAGTAAAATATGGCTATTAGTGCCTGTTATATTGATAATAATAAAAGTAATAAGTATATTTATTATACTTCTCTCGATAATAACTGCATTATATGGGTAATAATGCACGTTATATTGCTAACAATATAAGTAATAAGTATAATTATTACAGTTCTAGCGATAATAACTGCATTATATGGGTAATAATGCACGTTATATTGCTAACAATATAAGTAATAAGTATAATTATTACAGTTCTAGCGATAATAACTGCATTATATGGGTAATAATGCATGTTATATTGATGATAATGAAAGTAATACGTATATTTATTATAGTTCTAGCAATAATAACTGCATAATATGGGTAATAATGCATGTTATATTGAGAATAATATAAGTAATAAGTATATCTATTACAGTTCTGGCGATAATAACTGCATTATATGGGTAATAATGCACGTTATATTGATAATAGTATAAGTAGTAAGTATAATTATTACAGTTCTAGCGATAATAACTGCATTATATGGGTAATAATGCATGTTATATTGATAATAATATAAGTAATAAGTATAATTATTACAGTTCTAGCGATAATAACTGCATTATATGGGTAATAATGCATGTTATATTGATAATATCGGGAGTAATAAGTATAATTAGTATAGTTCTAGCGATAATAATAGTAAAATATGGCAAATAGTGCATGTTATATTGATAATAATAAAAGTAATAAGTATATTTATTACAGTTCTATCGATAATAACTGCATAATATGGGTAATAATGCACGTTATATTGCTAATAATATAAGTAATGAGTACAATTATTACAGTTCTAGCGATAATAACTGCATTATATGGGCAATAATGCATGTTATATTGATAATAACATAAGTAATAAGTATAATTATTACAGTTCTAGCGATAATAACTGCATTATATGGGTAATAATGCATGTTATATTGATAATATCGGGAGTAATAAGTATAATTATTATAGTTCCTGCGATAATAATAGTAAAATATGGCAAATAGTGCATGTTATATTGATAATAATAAAAGTAATAAGTATATTTATTACAGTTCTGGCGATAATAACTGCATTATATGGGTAATAATGCACGTTATATTGATAATAGTATAAGTAGTAAGTATAATTATTACAGTTCTAGCGATAATAACTGCATTGTATGGGTAATAATGCATGTTATATTGATAATAATATAAGTAATAAGTATAATTATTACAGTTCTAGCGATAATAACTGCATTATATGGGTAATAATGCATGTTATATTGATAATATCGGGAGTAATAAGTATAATTAGTATAGTTCTAGCGATAATAATAGTAAAATATGGCAAATAGTGCATGTTATATTGATAATAATAAAAGTAATAAGTATATTTATTACAGTTCTATCGATAATAACTGCATAATATGGGTAATAATGCACGTTATATTGCTAATAATATAAGTAATGAGTACAATTATTACAGTTCTAGCGATAATAACTGCATTATATGGGCAATAATGCATGTTATATTGATAATAACATAAGTAATAAGTATAATTATTACAGTTCTAGCGATAATAACTGCATTATATGGGTAATAATGCATGTTATATTGATAATATCGGGAGTAATAAGTATAATTATTATAGTTCCTGCGATAATAATAGTAAAATATGGCAAATAGTGCATGTTATATTGATAATAATAAAAGTAATAAGTATATTTATTACAGTTCTGGCGATAATAACTGCATTATATGGGTAATAATGCACGTTATATTGATAATAGTATAAGTAGTAAGTATAATTATTACAGTTCTAGCGATAATAACTGCATTATATGTGTAATAATGCATGTTATATTGATAATAACATAAGTAATAAGTATAATTATTACAGTTCTAGCGATAATAACTGCATTATATGGGTAATAATGCATGTTATATTGATAATATCGGGAGTAATAAGTATAATTATTATAGTTCTAGCGATAATAATAGTAAAATATGGCAAATAGTGCATGTTATATTGATAATAATAAAAGTAATAAGTATATTTATTACAGTTCTATCGATAATAACTGCATAATATGGGTAATAATGCATGTTATATTGATGATAATAAAAGTAATACGTATATTTATTATAGTTCTAGCGATAATAACTGCATAATGTGGGTAATAATGCATGTTACATTGATAATAATCTAAGTAATAAGTATAATTATTACAGTTCGAGCGATAATAACTGCATTATATGGGTAATAACGCACGTTATATTGCTAACAATATAAGTAATACGTATAATTATTACAGTTCTAGCGATAATAACTGCATTATACGGGTAATAATGCATGTTATATTGATAATAATAAAAGTAATAAGTATATTTATTATAGTTCTATCGATAATAACTGCATAATATGGGTAATAATGCATGTTATATTGATAATATCGGGAGTAATAAGTATAATTATTACAGTTCTAGCGATAATACTAGTAAAATATATCTAACAGTGCCTGTTATATAGATAATAATAATAGTAATAAGTCTATTTATTATACTTCTGTCGATAATACCTGCATTATATGGGTAATAATGCATGTTATATTGATAATATCGGGAGTAATAAGTATAATTATTATAGTTCTAGCGATAATAATAGTAAAATATGGCTAATAGTACATGTTATACTGATGATAATAAAAGTAATAAGTATATTTATTATACTTCTGTCGATAATCACTGCATTATATGGGTAATAATGCATGTTATATTGATAATATCGGGAGTAATAAGTATAATTATTACAGTTCTAGCGATAATAACTGCATTATATGGGTAATAATGCATGTTATATTGATAATATCGGGAGTAATAGGTATAATTCTTATAGTTCTAGCGATAATAATAGTAAAATATGGCTAATAGTACATGTTATACTGATAATAATAAAAGTAATAAGTATATTTATTATACTTCTGTCGATAATAACTGCATTATATGGGTAATAATGCATGTTATATTGATAATATCGGGAGTAAATAGCATAATTATTACAGTTCTAGTGATAATAACTGCATTATATGGGTAATAATGGATGTTATATTGACAATATCGGGAGTAATAAGTATAAGTATTACAGTTCTAGCGATAATAACTGCATTATATGGGTAATAATGCATGTTATATTGATAATATTGGGAGTAATAAGTATAATTATTATAGTTCTAGCGATAACGATTGTAAAATATTTCTAATAGTGCATGTTATATTGATAATAATAAAAGTTATAAGTATAATTATTACAGTTCTAGCGATAATAACTGCATTATATGGGTAATAATGCACGTTATATTGCTAATAATATAAGTAATAAGTATAATTATTACAGTTCCAGCGATAATAAGTGCATTATACGGGTAATAATGCATGTTATATTGATAATAATCGAAGTAATAAGTATATTTATTATAGTTCTATCGACAATAACTGTATAATATGGGTAATAATGCATGTTATATTGATGATAATGAAAGTAGTAAGTATATTTATTACAGTTCTAGCGATAATAACTGCATTATACGGGTAATAATGCATGTTATATTGATAATAATCGAAGTAATAAGTATATTTATTATAGTTCTATCGACAATAACTGTATAATATGGGTAATAATGCATGTTATATTGATGATAATGAAAGTAGTAAGTATATTTATTACAGTTCTAGCGATAATAACTGCATTATATGCGTAATAATGCATGTTATATTGATAATATTGGGAGTAATAAGTATATTTATTATGGTTCTAGCGATAATAACTGCATAATATGGGTAATAATGCACGTTATATTGCTAATAATATAAGTAATAAGTATAATTATTACAGTTCTAGCGATAATAACTGCATTATATGGGTAATAATGCATGTTATATTGATAATATCGGGAGTAATAAGTATAATTATTATAGTTCTAGCGATAATAATAGTAAAATATGGCTATTAGTGCCTGTTATATTGATAATAATAAAAGTAATAAGTATATTTATTATACTTCTCTCGATAATAACTGCATTATATGGGTAATAATGCACGTTATATTGCTAACAATATAAGTAATAAGTATAATTATTACAGTTCTAGCGATAATAACTGCATTATATGGGTAATAATGCACGTTATATTGCTAACAATATAAGTAATAAGTATAATTATTACAGTTCTAGCGATAATAACTGCATTATATGGGTAATAATGCATGTTATATTGATGATAATGAAAGTAATACGTATATTTATTATAGTTCTAGCAATAATAACTGCATAATATGGGTAATAATGCATGTTATATTGAGAATAATATAAGTAATAAGTATATCTATTACAGTTCTGGCGATAATAACTGCATTATATGGGTAATAATGCACGTTATATTGATAATAGTATAAGTAGTAAGTATAATTATTACAGTTCTAGCGATAATAACTGCATTATATGGGTAATAATGCATGTTATATTGATAATAATATAAGTAATAAGTATAATTATTACAGTTCTAGCGATAATAACTGCATTATATGGGTAATAATGCATGTTATATTGATAATATCGGGAGTAATAAGTATAATTAGTATAGTTCTAGCGATAATAATAGTAAAATATGGCAAATAGTGCATGTTATATTGATAATAATAAAAGTAATAAGTATATTTATTACAGTTCTATCGATAATAACTGCATAATATGGGTAATAATGCACGTTATATTGCTAATAATATAAGTAATGAGTACAATTATTACAGTTCTAGCGATAATAACTGCATTATATGGGCAATAATGCATGTTATATTGATAATAACATAAGTAATAAGTATAATTATTACAGTTCTAGCGATAATAACTGCATTATATGGGTAATAATGCATGTTATATTGATAATATCGGGAGTAATAAGTATAATTATTATAGTTCCTGCGATAATAATAGTAAAATATGGCAAATAGTGCATGTTATATTGATAATAATAAAAGTAATAAGTATATTTATTACAGTTCTGGCGATAATAACTGCATTATATGGGTAATAATGCACGTTATATTGATAATAGTATAAGTAGTAAGTATAATTATTACAGTTCTAGCGATAATAACTGCATTATATGTGTAATAATGCATGTTATATTGATAATAACATAAGTAATAAGTATAATTATTACAGTTCTAGCGATAATAACTGCATTATATGGGTAATAATGCATGTTATATTGATAATATCGGGAGTAATAAGTATAATTATTATAGTTCTAGCGATAATAATAGTAAAATATGGCAAATAGTGCATGTTATATTGATAATAATAAAAGTAATAAGTATATTTATTACAGTTCTATCGATAATAACTGCATAATATGGGTAATAATGCATGTTATATTGATGATAATAAAAGTAATACGTATATTTATTATAGTTCTAGCGATAATAACTGCATAATGTGGGTAATAATGCATGTTATATTGATAATAATCTAAGTAATAAGTATAATTATTACAGTTCTAGCGATAATAACTGCATTATATGGGTAATAATGCACGTTATATTGCTAACAATATAAGTAATAAGTATAATTATTACAGTTCTAGCGATAATAACTGCATTATATGGGTAATAATGCATGTTATATTGATGATAATGAAAGTAATACGTATATTTATTATAGTTCTAGCAATAATAACTGCATAATATGGGTAATAATGCATGTTATATTGAGAATAATGTAAGTAATAAGTATATCTATTACAGTTCTGGCGATAATAACTGCATTATATGGGTAATAATGCACGTTATATTGATAATAGTATAAGTAGTAAGTATAATTATTACAGTTCTAGCGATAATAACTGCATTATATGGGTAATAATGCATGTTATATTGATAATAATATAAGTAATAAGTATAATTATTACAGTTCTAGCGATAATAACTGCATTATATGGGTAATAATGCATGTTATATTGATAATATCGGGAGTAATAAGTATAATTAGTATAGTTCTAGCGATAATAATAGTAAAATATGGCAAATTGTGCATGTTATATTGATAATAATAAAAGTATTAAGTATATTTATTACAGTTCTATCGATAATAACTGCATAATATGGGTAATAATGCACGTTATATTGCTAATAATATAAGTAATGAGTACAATTATTACAGTTCTAGCGATAATAACTGCATTATATGGGTAATAATGCATGTTATATTGATAATAACATAAGTAATAAGTATAATTATTACAGTTCTAGCGATAATAACTGCATTATATGGGTAATAATGCATGTTATATTGATAATATCGGGAGTAATAAGTATAATTATTATAGTTCTAGCGATAATAATAGTAAAATATGGCAAATAGTGCATGTTATATTGATAATAATAAAAGTAATAAGTATATTTATTACAGTTCTGGCGATAATAACTGCATTATATGGGTAATAATGCACGTTATATTGATAATAGTATAAGTAGTAAGTATAATTATTACAGTTCTAGCAATAATAACTGCATTATATGGGTAATAATGCATGTTATATTGATAATAATATAAGTAATAAGTATAATTATTACAGTTCTAGCGATAATAACTGCATTATATGGGTAATAATGCATGTTATATTGATAATATCGGGAGTAATAAGTATAATTAGTATAGTTCTAGCGATAATAATAGTAAAATATGGCAAATAGTGCATGTTATATTGATAATAATAAAAGTAATAAGTATATTTATTACAGTTCTATCGATAATAACTGCATAATATGGGTAATAATGCATGTTATATTGATGATAATAAAAGTAATACGTATATTTATTATAGTTCTAGCGATAATAACTGCATAATATGGGTAATAATGCATGTTATATTGAGAATAATATAAGTAATAAGTATATCTATTACAGTTCTGGCGATAATAACTGCATTATATGGGTAATAATGCACGTTATATTGATAATAGTATAAGTAGTAAGTATAATTATTACAGTTCTAGCAATAATAACTGCATAATATGGGTAATAATGCATGTTATATTGATAATAATCTAAGTAATAAGTATAATTATTACAGTTCTAGCGATAATAACTGCATTATATGGGTAATAATGCACGTTATATTGCTAACAATATAAGTAATAAGTATAATTATTACAGTTCTAGCGGTAATAACTGTATTATATGGGTAATAATGCATGTTATATTGATGATAATGAAAGTAATACGTATATTTATTATAGTTCTAGCGATAATGACTGCATAATATGGGTAATAATGCATGTTATATTGAGAATAATATAAGTAATAAGTATATCTATTACAGTTCTGGCGATAATAACTGCATTATATGGGTAATAATGCACGTTATATTGATAATAGTATAAGTAGTAAGTATAATTATTACAGTTCTAGCGATAATACCTCCATTATATGGGTAATAATGCATGTTATATTGATAATGATATAAGTAATAAGTATAATTATTACAGTTCTAGCGATAATAACTGCATAATATGGGTAATAATGCACGTTATATTGCTAATAATATGAGTAATGAGTACAATTATTACAGTTCTAGCGATAATAACTGCATAATATGGGTAATAATGCACGTTATATTGCTAATAATATAAGTAATGAGTACAATTATTACAGTTCTAGCGATAATAACTGCATTATATGGGTAATAATGCATGTTATATTGATAATAACATAAGTAATAAGTATAATTATTACAGTTCTAGCGATAATAACTGCATTATATGGGTAATAATGCATGTTATATTGATAATATCGGGAGTAATAAGTATAATTATTATAGTTCTAGCGATAATAATAGTAAAATATGGCAAATAGTGCATGTTATATTGATAATAATAAAAGTAATAAGTATATTTATTACAGTTCTATCGATAATAACTGCATAATATGGGTAATAATGCATGTTATATTGATGATAATAAAAGTAATACGTATATTTATTATAGTTCTAGCGATAATAACTGCATAATGTGGGTAATAATGCATGTTATATTGATAATAATCTAAGTAATAAGTATAATTATTACAGTTCTAGCGATAATAACTGCATTATATGGGTAATAATGCACGTTATATTGCCAACAATATAAGTAATAAGTATAATTATTACAGTTCTAGCGATAATAACTGCATTATATGGGTAATAATGCATGTTATATTGATAATGATATAAGTAATAAGTATAATTATTACAGTTCTAGCGATAATAACTGCATAATATGGGTAATAATGCACGTTATATTGCTAATAATATAAGTAATGAGTACAATTATTACAGTTCTAGCAATAATAACTGCATAATATGGGTAATAATGCATGTTATATTGAGAATAATATAAGTAATAAGTATATCTATTACAGTTCTGGCGATAATAACTGCATTATATGGGTAATAATGCACGTTATATTGATAATAGTATAAGTAGTAAGTATAATTATTACAGTTCTAGCGATAATAACTGCATTATATGGTTAATAATGCATGTTATATTGATAATAATATAAGTAATAAGTATAATTATTACAGTTCTAGCGATAATAACTGCATTATATGGGTAATAATGCATGTTATATTGATAATATCGGGAGTAATAAGTATAATTAGTATAGTTCTAGCGATAATAATAGTAAAATATGGCAAATAGTGCATGTTATATTGATAATAATAAAAGTAATAAGTATATTTATTACAGTTCTATCGATAATAACTGCATAATATGGGTAATAATGCATGTTATATTGATGATAATAAAAGTAATACGTATATTTATTATAGTTCTAGCGATAATAACTGCATAATATGGGTAATAATGCATGTTATATTGATAATAATCTAAGTAATAAGTATAATTATTACAGTTCTAGCGATAATAACTGCATAATATGGGTAATAATGCATGTTATATTGAGAATAATATAAGTAATAAGTATATCTATTACAGTTCTGGCGATAATAACTGCATTATATGGGTAATAATGCCCGTTATATTGATAATAGTATAAGTAGTAAGTATAATTATTACAGTTCTAGCGATAATACCTCCATTATATGGGTAATAATGCATGTTATATTGATAATGATATAAGTAATAAGTATAATTATTACAGTTCTAGCGATAATAACTGCATTATATGGGTAATAATGCACGTTATATTGCTAATAGTATAAGTAATAAGTATAATTATTACAGTTCTTGCGATAATACCTCCATTATATGGGTAATAATGCATGTTATATTGATAATAATATAAGTCATAAGTATAATTATTACAGTTCTAGCGATAATAACTGCATTATATGGGTAATAATTCACGTTATATTTCTAAAAATATAAGCAATAAGTATAATTATTACAGTTCTAGCGATAATAACTGCATTATATGGGTAATAATGCATGTTATATTGATAATACCGGGAGTAATAAGTATAATTATTATAGTTCTAGCGATAATAATAGTAAAATATGGCAAATAGTGCATGTTATATTGATAATAATAAAAGTAATAAGTATATTTATTACAGTTCTATCGATAATGACTGCATAATATGGGTAATAATGCATGTTATATTGATGATAATAAAAGTAATACGTATATTTATTATAGTTCTAGCGATAATAACTGCATAATATGGGTAATAATGCATGTTATATTGATAATAATCTAAGTAATAAGTATAGTTATTACAGTTCTATCGATAATGACTGCATAATATGGGTAATAATGCATGTTATATTGATGATAATAAAAGTAATACGTATATTTATTATAGTTCTAGCGATAATAACTGCATAATATGGGTAATAATGCATGTTATATTGATAATAATCTAAGTAATAAGTATAGTTATTACAGTTCTAGCGATAATAACTGCATTATATGGTTAATAATGCATGTTATATTGATAATAATATAAGTAATAAGTATAATTATTACAGTTCTAGCGATAATAACTGCATTATATGGGTAATAATGCATGTTATATTGATAATATCGGGAGTAATAAGTATAATTAGTATAGTTCTAGCGATAATAATAGTAAAATATGGCAAATAGTGCATGTTATATTGATAATAATAAAAGTAATAAGTATATTTATTACAGTTCTATCGATAATAACTGCATAATATGGGTAATAATGCACGTTATATTGCTAATAATATAAGTAATGAATACAATTATTACAGTTCTAGCGATAATAACTGCATTATATGGGTAATAATGCATGTTATATTGATAATATCGGGAGTAATAAGTATAATTATTATAGTTCTAGCGATAATAATAGTAAAATATGGCAAATAGTGCATGTTATATTGATAATAATAAAAGTAATAAGTATATTTATTACAGTTCTATCGATAATAACTGCATAATATGGGTAATAATGCATGTTATATTGATGATAATAAAAGTAATACGTATATTTATTATAGTTCTAGCGATAATAACTGCATTATATGGGTAATAATGCATGTTATATTGATAATAATAAAAGTAATAAGTATATTTATTCCAGTTCTATCGATAATAACTGCATAATATGGGTAATAATGCATGTTATATTGATGATAATAAAAGTAATACGTATATTTATTATAGTTCTAGCGATAATTACTGCATTATATGGGTAATAATGCATGTTATATTGATAATATCGGGAGTAATAAGTATAATTAGTATAGTTCTAGCGATAATAATAGTAAAATATGGCAAATAGTGCATGTTATATTGATAATAATAAAAGTAATAAGTATATTTATTACAGTTCTATCGATAATAACTGCATAATATGGGTAATAATGCACGTTATATTGCTAATAATATAAGTAATGAGTACAATTATTACAGTTCTAGCGATAATAACTGCATTATATGGGTAATAATGCATGTTATATTGATAATAACATAAGTAATAAGTATAATTATTACAGTTCTAGCGATAATAACTGCATTATATGGGTAATAATGCATGTTATATTGATAATATCGGGAGTAATAAGTTTAATTAGTATAGTTCTAGCGATAATAATAGTAAAATATGGCAAATAGTGCATGTTATATTGATAATAATAAAAGTAATAAGTATATTTATTACAGTTCTATCGATAATAACTGCATAATATGGGTAATAATGCATGTTATATTGATGATAATAAAAGTAATACGTATATTTATTGTAGTTCTAGCGATAATAACTGCATTATATGGGTAATAATGCACGTTATATTGCTAACAATATAAGTAATAAGTATAATTATTACAGTTCTAGCGATAATAACTGCATTATATGGGTAAAAATGCATGTTATATTGATAATATTGGGAGTAATAAGTATATTTATTATGGTTCTAGAGATAATAATAGTAAAATATGGCAAATAGTGCATGTTATATTGATAATAATAAAAGTAATAAGTATATTTATTACAGTTCTATCGATAATAACTGCATAATATGGGTAATAATGCATGTTATATTGATGATAATAAAAGTAATACGTATATTTATTATAGTTCTAGCGATAATAACTGCATAATATGGGTAATAATGCATGTTATATTGATAATAATAAAAGTAATAAGTATATTTATTACAGTTCTATCGATAATAACTGCATAATATGGGTAATAATGCATGTTATATTGATGATAATAAAAGTAATACGTATATTTATTATAGTTCTAGCGATAATAACTGCATAATATGGGTAATAATGCATGTTATATTGATAATAATCTAAGTAATAAGTATAATTATTACAGTTCTAGCGATAATAACTGCATAATATGGGTAATAATGCATGTTATATTGAGAATAATATAAGTAATAAGTATATCTATTACAGTTCTGGCGATAATAACTGCATTATATGGGTAATAATGCCCGTTATATTGATAATAGTATAAGTAGTAAGTATAATTATTACAGTTCTAGCGATAATACCTCCATTATATGGGTAATAATGCATGTTATATTGATAATGATATAAGTAATAAGTATAATTATTACAGTTCTAGCGATAATAACTGCATTATATGGGTAATAATGCACGTTATATTGCTAATAGTATAAGTAATAAGTATAATTATTACAGTTCTTGCGATAATACCTCCATTATATGGGTAATAATGCATGTTATATTGATAATAATATAAGTCATAAGTATAATTATTACAGTTCTAGCGATAATAACTGCATTATATGGGTAATAATGCACGTTATATTGCTAAAAATATAAGCAATAAGTATAATTATTACAGTTCTAGCGATAATAACTGCATTATATGGGTAATAATGCATGTTATATTGAGAATAATGTAAGTAATAAGTATATCTATTACAGTTCTGGCGATAATAACTGCATTATATGGGTAATAATGCACGTTATATTGATAATAGTATAAGTAGTAAGTATAATTATTACAGTTCTAGCGATAATAACTGCATTATATGGGTAATAATGCATGTTATATTGATAATAATATAAGTAATAAGTATAATTATTACAGTTCTAGCGATAATAACTGCATTATATGGGTAATAATGCATGTTATATTGATAATATCGGGAGTAATAAGTATAATTAGTATAGTTCTAGCGATAATAATAGTAAAATATGGCAAATTGTGCATGTTATATTGATAATAATAAAAGTATTAAGTATATTTATTACAGTTCTATCGATAATAACTGCATAATATGGGTAATAATGCACGTTATATTGCTAATAATATAAGTAATGAGTACAATTATTACAGTTCTAGCGATAATAACTGCATTATATGGGTAATAATGCATGTTATATTGATAATAACATAAGTAATAAGTATAATTATTACAGTTCTAGCGATAATAACTGCATTATATGGGTAATAATGCATGTTATATTGATAATATCGGGAGTAATAAGTATAATTATTATAGTTCTAGCGATAATAATAGTAAAATATGGCAAATAGTGCATGTTATATTGATAATAATAAAAGTAATAAGTATATTTATTACAGTTCTGGCGATAATAACTGCATTATATGGGTAATAATGCACGTTATATTGATAATAGTATAAGTAGTAAGTATAATTATTACAGTTCTAGCAATAATAACTGCATTATATGGGTAATAATGCATGTTATATTGATAATAATATAAGTAATAAGTATAATTATTACAGTTCTAGCGATAATAACTGCATTATATGGGTAATAATGCATGTTATATTGATAATATCGGGAGTAATAAGTATAATTAGTATAGTTCTAGCGATAATAATAGTAAAATATGGCAAATAGTGCATGTTATATTGATAATAATAAAAGTAATAAGTATATTTATTACAGTTCTATCGATAATAACTGCATAATATGGGTAATAATGCATGTTATATTGATGATAATAAAAGTAATACGTATATTTATTATAGTTCTAGCGATAATAACTGCATAATATGGGTAATAATGCATGTTATATTGATAATAATCTAAGTAATAAGTATAATTATTACAGTTCTAGCGATAATAACTGCATTATATGGGTAATAATGCACGTTATATTGCTAACAATATAAGTAATAAGTATAATTATTACAGTTCTAGCGGTAATAACTGTATTATATGGGTAATAATGCATGTTATATTGATGATAATGAAAGTAATACGTATATTTATTATAGTTCTAGCGATAATAACTGCATAATATGGGTAATAATGCATGTTATATTGAGAATAATATAAGTAATAAGTATATCTATTACAGTTCTGGCGATAATAACTGCATTATATGGGTAATAATGCACGTTATATTGATAATAGTATAAGTAGTAAGTATAATTATTACAGTTCTAGCGATAATACCTCCATTATATGGGTAATAATGCATGTTATATTGATAATGATATAAGTAATAAGTATAATTATTACAGTTCTAGCGATAATAACTGCATAATATGGGTAATAATGCACGTTATATTGCTAATAATATAAGTAATGAGTACAATTATTACAGTTCTAGCGATAATAACTGCATAATATGGGTAATAATGCACGTTATATTGCTAATAATATAAGTAATGAGTACAATTATTACAGTTCTAGCGATAATAACTGCATTATATGGGTAATAATGCATGTTATATTGATAATAACATAAGTAATAAGTATAATTATTACAGTTCTAGCGATAATAACTGCATTATATGGGTAATAATGCATGTTATATTGATAATATCGGGAGTAATAAGTATAATTATTATAGTTCTAGCGATAATAATAGTAAAATATGGCAAATAGTGCATGTTATATTGATAATAATAAAAGTAATAAGTATATTTATTACAGTTCTATCGATAATAACTGCATAATATGGGTAATAATGCATGTTATATTGATGATAATAAAAGTAATACGTATATTTATTATAGTTCTAGCGATAATAACTGCATAATGTGGGTAATAATGCATGTTATATTGATAATAATCTAAGTAATAAGTATAATTATTACAGTTCTAGCGATAATAACTGCATTATATGGGTAATAATGCACGTTATATTGCCAACAATATAAGTAATAAGTATAATTATTACAGTTCTAGCGATAATAACTGCATTATATGGGTAATAATGCATGTTATATTGATAATATCGGGAGTAATAAGTATAATTATTATAGTTCTAGCGATAATAATAGTAAAATATGGCAAATAGTGCATGTTATATTGATAATAATAAAAGTAATAAGTATATTTATTACAGTTCTATCGATAATAACTGCATAATATGGGTAATAATGCATGTTATATTGATGATAATAAAAGTAATACGTATATTTATTATAGTTCTAGCGATAATAACTGCATAATGTGGGTAATAATGCATGTTATATTGATAATAATCTAAGTAATAAGTATAATTATTACAGTTCTAGCGATAATAACTGCATTATATGGGTAATAATGCACGTTATATTGCCAACAATATAAGTAATAAGTATAATTATTACAGTTCTAGCGATAATAACTGCATTATATGGGTAATAATGCATGTTATATTGATGATAATGAAAGTAATACGTATATTTATTGTAGTTCTAGCAATAATAACTGCATAATATGGGTAATAATGCATGTTATATTGAGAATAATATAAGTAATAAGTATATCTATTACAGTTCTGGCGATAATAACTGCATTATATGGGTAATAATGCACGTTATATTGATAATAGTATAAGTAGTAAGTATAATTATTACAGTTCTAGCGATAATAACTGCATTATATGGTTAATAATGCATGTTATATTGATAATAATATAAGTAATAAGTATAATTATTACAGTTCTAGCGATAATAACTGCATTATATGGGTAATAATGCATGTTATATTGATAATATCGGGAGTAATAAGTATAATTATTATAGTTCTAGCGATAATAATAGTAAAATATGGCAAATAGTGCATGTTATATTGATAATAATAAAAGTAATAAGTATATTTATTACAGTTCTATCGATAATAACTGCATAATATGGGTAATAATGCATGTTATATTGATGATAATAAAAGTAATACGTATATTTATTATAGTTCTAGCGATAATAACTGCATTATATGGGTAATAATGCATGTTATATTGATAATAATAAAAGTAATAAGTATATTTATTCCAGTTCTATCGATAATAACTGCATAATATGGGTAATAATGCATGTTATATTGATGATAATAAAAGTAATACGTATATTTATTATAGTTCTAGCGATAATTACTGCATTATATGGGTAATAATGCATGTTATATAGATAATATCGGGAGTAATAAGTATAATTAGTATAGTTCTAGCGATAATAATAGTAAAATATGGCAAATAGTGCATGTTATATTGATAATAATAAAAGTAATAAGTATATTTATTACAGTTCTATCGATAATAACTGCATAATATGGGTAATAATGCACGTTATATTGCTAATAATATAAGTAATGAGTACAATTATTACAGTTCTAGCGATAATAACTGCATTATATGGGTAATAATGCATGTTATATTGATAATAACATAAGTAATAAGTATAATTATTACAGTTCTAGCGATAATAACTGCATTATATGGGTAATAATGCATGTTATATTGATAATATCGGGAGTAATAAGTTTAATTAGTATAGTTCTAGCGATAATAATAGTAAAATATGGCAAATAGTGCATGTTATATTGATAATAATAAAAGTAATAAGTATATTTATTACAGTTCTATCGATAATAACTGCATAATATGGGTAATAATGCATGTTATATTGATGATAATAAAAGTAATACGTATATTTATTATAGTTCTAGCGATAATAACTGCATTATATGGGTAATAATGCACGTTATATTGCTAACAATATAAGTAATAAGTATAATTATTACAGTTCTAGCGATAATAACTGCATTATATGGGTAAAAATGCATGTTATATTGATAATATTGGGAGTAATAAGTATATTTATTATGGTTCTAGAGATAATAATAGTAAAATATGGCAAATAGTGCATGTTATATTGATAATAATAAAAGTAATAAGTATATTTATTACAGTTCTATCGATAATAACTGCATAATATGGGTAATAATGCATGTTATATTGATGATAATAAAAGTAATACGTATATTTATTATAGTTCTAGCGATAATAACTGCATAATATGGGTAATAATGCATGTTATATTGATAATAATAAAAGTAATAAGTATATTTATTACAGTTCTATCGATAATAACTGCATAATATGGGTAATAATGCATGTTATATTGATGATAATAAAAGTAATACGTATATTTATTATAGTTCTAGCGATAATAACTGCATAATATGGGTAATAATGCATGTTATATTGAGAATAATATAAGTAATAAGTATATCTATTACAGTTCTGGCGATAATAACTGCATTATATGGGTAATAATGCACGTTATATTGATAATAGTATAAGTAGTAAGTATAATTATTACAGTTCTAGCGATAATACCTCCATTATATGGGTAATAATGCATGTTATATTGATAATGATATAAGTAATAAGTATAATTATTACAGTTCTAGCGATAATAACTGCATTATATGGGTAATAATGCACGCTATATTGCTAATAGTATAAGTAATAAGTATAATTATTACAGTTCTTGCGATAATACCTCCATTATATGGGTAATAATGCATGTTATATTGATAATAATATAAGTCATAAGTATAATTATTACAGTTCTAGCGATAATAACTGCATTATATGGGTAATAATGCACGTTATATTGCTAAAAATATAAGCAATAAGTATAATTATTACAGTTCTAGCGATAATAACTGCATTATATGGGTAATAATGCATGTTATATTGATAATACCGGGAGTAATAAGTATAATTATTATAGTTCTAGCGATAATAATAGTAAAATATGGCAAATAGTGCATGTTATATTGATAATAATAAAAGTAATAAGTATATTTATTACAGTTCTATCGATAATGACTGCATAATATGGGTAATAATGCATGTTATATTGATGATAATAAAAGTAATACGTATATTTATTATAGTTCTAGCGATAATAACTGCATAATATGGGTAATAATGCATGTTATATTGATAATAATCTAAGTAATAAGTATAGTTATTACAGTTCTAGCGATAATAACTGCATTATATGGGTAATAATGCACGTTATATTGCTAACAATATAAGTAATAAGTATAATTATTACAGTTCTAGCGATAATAACTGCATTATATGGGTAATAATGCATGTTATATTGATGATAATGAAAGTAATACGTATATTTATTATAGTTCTAGCGATAATAACTGCATAATATGGGTAATAATGCATGTTATATTGAGAATAATATAAGTAATAAGTACATCTATTACAGTTCTGGCGATAATAACTGCATTATATGGGTAATAATGCACGTTATATTGATAATAGTATAAGTAGTAAGTATAATTATTACAGTTCTAGCGATAATACCTCCATTATATGGGTAATAATGCATATTATATTGATAATGATATAAGTAATAAGTATAATTATTACAGTTCTAGCGATAATAACTGCATTATATGGGTAATAATGCATGTTATATTGATAATATCGGGAGTAATAAGTATAATTATTATAGTTCTAGCGATAATAATAGTAAAATATGGCAAATAGTGCATGTTATATTGATAATAATAAAAGTAATAAGTATATTTATTACAGTTCTATCGATAATAACTGCATAATATGGGTAATAATGCATGTTATATTGATGATAATAAAAGTAATACGTATATTTATTATAGTTCTAGCGATAATAACTGCATAATATGGGTAATAATGCATGTTATATTGATAATAATCTAAGTAATAAGTATAATTATTACAGTTCTAGCGATAATAACTGCATTATATGGGTAATAATGCACGTTATATTGCTAACAATATAAGTAATAAGTATAATTATTACAGTTCTAGCGATAATAACTGCATTATATGGGTAATAATGCATGTTATATTGATGATAATGAAAGTAATACGTATATTTATTATAGTTCTAGCGATAATAACTGCATAATATGGGTAATAATGCATGTTATATTGAGAATAATATAAGTAATAAGTATATCTATTACAGTTCTGGCGATAATAACTGCATTATATGGGTAATAATGCACGTTATATTGATAATAGTATAAGTAGTAAGTATAATTATTACAGTTCTAGCGATAATACCTCCATTATATGGGTAATAATGCATGTTATATTGATAATGATATAAGTAATAAGTATAATTATTACAGTTCTAGCGATAATAACTGCATTATATGGGTAATAATGCACGTTATATTGCTAATAGTATAAGTAATAAGTATAATTATTACAGTTCTTGCGATAATACCTCCATTATATGGGTAATAATGCATGTTATATTGATAATAATATAAGTCATAAGTATAATTATTACAGTTCTAGCGATAATAACTGCATTATATGGGTAATAATGCACGTTATATTGCTAAAAATATAAGCAATAAGTATAATTATTACAGTTCTAGCGATAATAACTGCATTATATGGGTAATAATGCATGTTATATTGATAATACCGGGAGTAATAAGTATAATTATTATAGTTCTAGCGATAATAATAGTAAAATATGGCAAATAGTGCATGTTATATTGATAATAATAAAAGTAATAAGTATATTTATTACAGTTCTATCGATAATGACTGCATAATATGGGTAATAATGCATGTTATATTGATGATAATAAAAGTAATACGTATATTTATTATAGTTCTAGCGATAATAACTGCATAATATGGGTAATAATGCATGTTATATTGATAATAATCTAAGTAATAAGTATAGTTATTACAGTTCTAGCGATAATAACTGCATTATATGGGTAATAATGCACGTTATATTGCTAACAATATAAGTAATAAGTATAATTATTACAGTTCTAGCGATAATAACTGCATTATATGGGTAATAATGCATGTTATATTGATGATAATGAAAGTAATACGTATATTTATTATAGTTCTAGCGATAATAACTGCATAATATGGGTAATAATGCATGTTATATTGAGAATAATATAAGTAATAAGTACATCTATTACAGTTCTGGCGATAATAACTGCATTATATGGGTAATAATGCACGTTATATTGATAATAGTATAAGTAGTAAGTATAATTATTACAGTTCTAGCGATAATACCTCCATTATATGGGTAATAATGCATATTATATTGATAATGATATAAGTAATAAGTATAATTATTACAGTTCTAGCGATAATAACTGCATTATATGGGTAATAATGCATGTTATATTGATAATATCGGGAGTAATAAGTATAATTATTATAGTTCTAGCGATAATAATAGTAAAATATGGCAAATAGTGCATGTTATATTGATAATAATAAAAGTAATAAGTATATTTATTACAGTTCTATCGATAATAACTGCATAATATGGGTAATAATGCATGTTATATTGATGATAATAAAAGTAATACGTATATTTATTATAGTTCTAGCGATAATAACTGCATAATATGGGTAATAATGCATGTTATATTGATAATAATCTAAGTAATAAGTATAATTATTACAGTTCTAGCGATAATAACTGCATTATATGGGTAATAATGCACGTTATATTGCTAACAATATAAGTAATAAGTATAATTATTACAGTTCTAGCGATAATAACTGCATTATATGGGTAATAATGCATGTTATATTGATAATATCGGGACTAATAAGTATAATTATTATAGTTCTAGCGATAATAATAGTAAAATATGGCAAATAGTGCATGTTATATTGATAATAATAAAAGTAATAAGTATATTTATTACAGTTCTATCGATAATAACTGCATAATATGGGTAATAATGCATGTTATATTGATGATAATAAAAGTAATACGTATATTTATTATAGTTCTAGCGATAATAACTGCATAATATGGGTAATAATGCATGTTATATTGATAACAATCTAAGTAATAAGTATATTTATTACAGTTCTATCGATAATGACTGCATAATATGGGTAATAATGCATGTTATATTGATGATAATAAAAGTAATACGTATATTTATTATAGTTCTAGCGATAATTACTGCATTATATGGGTAATAATGCATGTTATATTGATAATATCGGGAGTAGTAAGTATAATTAGTATAGTTCTAGCGATAATAATAGTAAAATATGGCAAATAGTGCATGTTATATTGATAATAATAAAAGTAATAAGTATATTTATTACAGTTCTATCGATAATAACTGCATAATATGGGTAATAATGCACGTTATATTGCTAATAATATAAGTAATGAGTACAATTATTACAGTTCTAGCGATAATAACTGCATTATATGGGTAATAATGCATGTTATATTGATAATAACATAAGTAATAAGTATAATTATTACAGTTCTAGCGATAATAACTGCATTATATGGGTAATAATGCATGTTATATTGATAATATCGGGAGTAATAAGTATAATTAGTATAGTTCTAGCGATAATAATAGTAAAATATGGCAAATAGTGCATGTTATATTGATAATAATAAAAGTAATAAGTATATTTATTACAGTTCTATCGATAATAACTGCATAATATGGGTAATAATGCATGTTATATTGATGATAATAAAAGTAATACGTATATTTATTATAGTTCTAGCGATAATAACTGCATTATATGGGTAATAATGCACGTTATATTGCTAACAATATAAGTAATAAGTATAATTATTACAGTTCTAGCGATAATAACTGCATTATATGGGTAAAAATGCATGTTATATTGATAATATTGGGAGTAATAAGTATATTTATTATGGTTCTAGAGATAATAATAGTAAAATATGGCAAATAGTGCATGTTATATTGATAATAATAAAAGTAATAAGTATATTTATTACAGTTCTATCGATAATAACTGCATAATATGGGTAATAATGCATGTTATATTGATGATAATAAAAGTAATACGTATATTTATTATAGTTCTAGCGATAATAACTGCATAATATGGGTAATAATGCATGTTATATTGATAATAATATAAGTAATAAGTATAATTATTACAGTTCTAGCGATAATAACTGCATTATATGGGTAATAATGCATGTTATATTGATAATATCGGGAGTAATAAGTATAATTATTATAGTTCTAGCGATAATAATAGTAAAATATGGCAAATAGTGTATGTTATATTGATAATAATAAAAGTAATAAGTATATTTATTACAGTTCTATCGATAATAACTGCATAATATGGGTAATAATGCATGTTATATTGATGATAATAAAAGTAATACGTATATTTATTATAGTTCTAGCGATAATAACTGCATAATATGGGTAATAATGCATGTTATATTGATAATAATATAAGTAATAAGTATAATTATTACAGTTCTAGCGATAATAACTGCATTATATGGGTAATAATGCACGTTATATTGCTAATAGTATAAGTTATAAGTATAATTATTACAGTTCTTGCGATAATACCTCCATTATATGGGTAATAATGCATGTTATATTGATAATAATATAAGTCATAAGTATAATTATTACAGTTCTAGCGATAATAACTGCATTATATGGGTAATAATGCACGTTATATTGCTAATAATATAAGCAATAAGTATAATTATTACAGTTCTAGCGATAATAACTGCATTATATGGGTAATAATGCATGTTATATTGATGATAATGAAAGTAATACATATATTTATTATAGTTCTAGCGATAATAACTGCATAATATGGGTAATAATGCATGTTATATTGAGAATAATATAAGTAATAAGTATAATTATTACAGTTCTGGCGATAATAACTGCATTATATGGGTAATAATGCACGTTATATTGCTAATAGTATAAGTAATAAGTATAATTATTACAGTTCTTGCGATAATACCTCCATTATATGGGTAATAATGCATGTTATATTGATAATAATATAAGTAATAAGTATAATTATTACAGTTCTAGCGATAATAACTGCATTATATGGGTAATAATGCACGTTATATTGCTAATAATATAAGTAATAAGTATAATTATTACAGTTCTAGCGATAATAACTGCATTATATGGGTAATAATGCATGTTATATTGATAATATCGGGAGTAATAAGTATAATTATTATAGTTCTAGCGATAATAATAGTAAAATATGGCTAATAGTGCATGTTATATTGATAATAATAAAAGTAATAAGTATATTTATTACAGTTCTATCGATAATAACTGCATAATATGGGTAATAATGCATGTTATATTGATGATAATAAAAGAATACGTATATTTATTATAGTTCTAGCGATAATAACTGCATAATATGGGTAATAATGCATGTTATATTTATAATAATATAAGTAATAAGTATAATTATTACAGTTCTAGCAATAATACCTCCATTATATGGGTAATAATGCATGTTATATTGATGATAATGAAAGTAATACGTATATTTATTATAGTTCTTGCGATAATAACTGCATAATATGGGTAATAATGCATGTTATATTCAGAATAATATAAGTAATAAGTATAATTATTACAGTTCTGGCGATAATAACTGCATTATATGGGTAACAATGCACGTGATATTGCTAATAGTATAAGTAATAAGTATAATTATTACAGTTCTAGCAATAATACCTCCATTATATGGGTGATAATGCATGTTATATTGATAATAATATAAGTAATAAGTATAATTATTACAGTTCTAGCGATAATAACTGTATTATATGGGTAATAATGCACGTTATATTGCTAACAATATAAGTAATAAGTATAATTATTACAGTTCTAGCGATAATAACTGCATTATATGGGTAAAAATGCATGTTATATTGATAATATTGGGAGTAATAAGTATATTTATTATGGTTCTAGAGATAATAACTGCATAATATGGGTAATAATGCATGTTATATTGATAATAATATAAGTAATAAGTATAATTATTACAGTTCTAGCGATAATTCCTCCATTATATGGGTAATAATGCATGTTATATTGATGACAATGAAAGTAATACGTATATTTATTATAGTTCTAGCGATAATAACTGCATAATATGGGTAATAATGCATGTTATATTGAGAATAATATAAGTAATAAGTATAATTATTACAGTTCTGGCGATAATAACTGCATTATATGGGTAATAATGCACGTCATATTGCTAATAGTATAAGTAATAAGTATAATTATTACAGTTCTTGCGATAATACCTCCATTATATGGGTAATAATGCATGTTATATTGATAATAATATAAGTAATAAGTATAATTATTACAGTTCTAGCGATAATAACTGCATTATATGGGTAATAATGCATGTTATAGTGATAATATCGGGAGTAATAAGTATAATTATTATAGTTCTAGCGATAATAATAGTAAAATATGGCAAATAGTGCATGTTATATTGATAATAATAAAAGTAATAAGTATATATATTACAGTTCTATCGATAATAACTGCATAATATGGGTAATAATGCATGTTATATTGATGATAATAAAAGTAATACGTATATTTATTATAGTTCTAGCGATAATAACTGCATAATATGGGTAATAATGCATGTTATATTGATAATAATATAAGTAATAAGTATAATTATTACAGTTCTAGCGATAATAACTGCATTATATGGGTAATAATGCACGTTATATTGCTAATAGTATAAGTAATAAGTATAATTATTACAGTTCTTGCGATAATACCACCATTATATGGGTAATAATGCACGTTATATTGCTAATAGTATAAGTAATAAGTATAATTATTACAGTTCTTGCGATAATACCTCCATTATATGGGTAAAAATGCATGTTATATTGATAATAATATAAGTAATAAGTATAATTATTACAGTTCTAGCGATAATAACTGCATTATATGGGTAAAAATGCATGTTATATTGATAATATTGGGAGTAATAAGTATATTTATTATGGTTCTAGAGATAATAATAGTAAAATATGGCAAATAGTGCATGTTATATTGATAATAATAAAAGTAATAAGTATATTTATTACAGTTCTACCGATAATAACTGCATAATATGGGTAATAATGCATGTTATATTGATGATAATAAAAGTAATACGTATATTTATTATAGTTCTAGCGATAATAACTGCATAATATGGGTAATAATGCATGTTATATTCATAATAATATAAGTAATAAGTATAATTATTACAGTTCTAGCGATAATAACTGCATTATATGGGTAATAATGCATGTTATATTGATAATATCGGGAGTAATAAGTATAATTATTATAGTTCTAGCGATAATAATAGTAAAATATGGCAAATAGTGCATGTTATATTGATAATAATAAAAGTAATAAGTATATTTATTACAGTTCTATCGATAATAACTGCATAATATGGGTAATAATGCATGTTATATTGATGATAATAAAAGTAATACGTATATTTGTTATAGTTCTAGCGATAATAACTGCATAATATGGGTAATAATGCATGTTATATTGATAATAATATAAGTAATAAGTATAATTATTACAGTTCTAGCGATAATATCTGCATTATATGGGTAATAATGCACGTTATATTGCTAGTAGTATAAGTAATAAGTATAATTATTACAGTTCTAGCGGTAATAACTGCATAATATGGGTAATAATGCACGTTATATTGCTAATAATATAAGTAATGAGTACAATTATTACATTTCTAGCGATAATAACTGCATTATATGGGTAATAATGCACGTTATATTGCTAATAATATAAGTAATAAGTATAATTATTACAGTTCTAGCGATAATAACTGCATTATATGGGTAATAATGCATGTTACATTGATAATATTGGGAGTAATAAGTATATTTATTACAGTTCTACCGATAATAACTGCATAATATGGGTAATAATGCATGTTATATTGATGATAATAAAAGTAATACGTATATTTATTATAGTTCTAGCGATAATAACTGCATAATATGGGTAATAATGCATGTTATATTCATAATAATATAAGTAATAAGTATAATTATTACAGTTCTAGCGGTAATAACTGCATAATATGGGTAATAATGCACGTTATATTGCTAATAATATAAGTAATGAGTACAATTATTACATTTCTAGCGATAATAACTGCATTATATGGGTAATAATGCACGTTATATTGCTAATAATATAAGTAATAAGTATAATTATTACAGTTCTAGCGATAATAACTGCATTATATGGGTAATAATGCATGTTACATTGATAATATTGGGAGTAATAAGTATATTTATTACAGTTCTACCGATAATAACTGCATAATATGGGTAATAATGCATGTTATATTGATGATAATAAAAGTAATACGTATATTTATTATAGTTCTAGCGATAATAACTGCATAATATGGGTAATAATGCATGTTATATTCATAATAATATAAGTAATAAGTATAATTATTACAGTTCTAGCGATAATAACTGCATTATATGGGTAATAATGCATGTTATATTGATAATATCGGGAGTAATAAGTATAATTATTATAGTTCTAGCGATAATAATAGTAAAATATGGCAAATAGTGCATGTTATATTGATAATAATAAAAGTAATAAGTATATTTATTACAGTTCTATCGATAATAACTGCATAATATGGGTAATAATGCATGTTATATTGATGATAATAAAAGTAATACGTATATTTATTATAGTTCTAGCGATAATAACTGCATAATATGGGTAATAATGCATGTTATATTGATAATAATATAAGTAATAAGTTTAATTATTACAGTTCTAGCGATAATAACTGCATTATATGGGTAATAATGCATGTTATATTGATAATATCGGGAGTAATAAGTATAATTATTATAGTTCTAGCGATAATAATAGTAAAATATGGCAAATAGTGCATGTTATGTTGATAATAATAAAAGTAATAAGTATATTTATTACAGTTCTATCGATAATAACTGCATAATATGGGTAATAATGCATGTGATATTGATGATAATAAAAGTAATACGTATATTTATTATAGTTCTAGCGATAATAACTGCATTATATGGGTAATAATGCACGTTATATTGCTAGTAGTATAAGTAATAAGTATAATTATTACAGTTCTAGCGATAATAACTGCATAATATGGGTAATAATGCACGTTATATTGCTAATAATACAAGTAATGAGTACAATTATTACATTTCTAGCGATAATAACTGCATTATATGGGTAATAATGCATGTTATATTGATAATATCGGGAGTAATAAGTATAATTATTATAGTTCTAGCGATAATAATAGTAAAATATGGCAAATAGTGCATGTTATATTGATAATAATAAAAGTAATAAGTATATTTATTACAGTTCTATCGATAATAACTGCATAATATGGGTAATAATGCATGTTATATTGAAGATAATAAAAGTAATACGTATATTTATTATAGTTCTAGCGATAATAACTGCATAATGTGGGTAATAATGCATGTTATATTGATAATAATATAAGTAGTAAGTATAATTATTACAGTTCTAGCGATAATAACTGCATTATATGGGTAATAATGCATGTTATATTGATAATATTGGGAGTAATAAGTATATTTATTATGGTTCTAGAGATAATACCTCCATTATATGGGTAATAATGCATGTTATATTGATAATAATATAAGTAATAAGTATAATTATTACAGTTCTAGCGATAATAACTGCATTATATGGGTAATAATGCACGTTATATTGCTAATAATATAAGTAATAAGTATAATTATTACAGTTCTAGCAATAATACCTCCATTATATGGGTAATAATGCATGTTATATTGATAATAATATAAGTAATAAGTATAATTATTACAGTTCTAGCGATAATATCTGCATTATATGGGTAATAATGCACGTTATATTGCTAGTAGTATAAGTAATAAGTATAATTATTACAGTTCTAGCGGTAATAACTGCATAATATGGGTAATAATGCACGTTATATTGCTAATAATATAAGTAATGAGTACAATTATTACATTTCTAGCGATAATAACTGCATTATATGGGTAATAATGCACGTTATATTGCTAATAATATAAGTAATAAGTATAATTATTACAGTTCTAGCGATAATAACTGCATTATATGGGTAATAATGCATGTTACATTGATAATATTGGGAGTAATAAGTATATTTATTACAGTTCTACCGATAATAACTGCATAATATGGGTAATAATGCATGTTATATTGATGATAATAAAAGTAATACGTATATTTATTATAGTTCTAGCGATAATAACTGCATAATATGGGTAATAATGCATGTTATATTCATAATAATATAAGTAATAAGTATAATTATTACAGTTCTAGCGGTAATAACTGCATAATATGGGTAATAATGCACGTTATATTGCTAATAATATAAGTAATGAGTACAATTATTACATTTCTAGCGATAATAACTGCATTATATGGGTAATAATGCACGTTATATTGCTAATAATATAAGTAATAAGTATAATTATTACAGTTCTAGCGATAATAACTGCATTATATGGGTAATAATGCATGTTACATTGATAATATTGGGAGTAATAAGTATATTTATTACAGTTCTACCGATAATAACTGCATAATATGGGTAATAATGCATGTTATATTGATGATAATAAAAGTAATACGTATATTTATTATAGTTCTAGCGATAATAACTGCATAATATGGGTAATAATGCATGTTATATTCATAATAATATAAGTAATAAGTATAATTATTACAGTTCTAGCGATAATAACTGCATTATATGGGTAATAATGCATGTTATATTGATAATATCGGGAGTAATAAGTATAATTATTATAGTTCTAGCGATAATAATAGTAAAATATGGCAAATAGTGCATGTTATATTGATAATAATAAAAGTAATAAGTATATTTATTACAGTTCTATCGATAATAACTGCATAATATGGGTAATAATGCATGTTATATTGATGATAATAAAAGTAATACGTATATTTATTATAGTTCTAGCGATAATAACTGCATAATATGGGTAATAATGCATGTTATATTGATAATAATATAAGTAATAAGTTTAATTATTACAGTTCTAGCGATAATAACTGCATTATATGGGTAATAATGCATGTTATATTGATAATATCGGGAGTAATAAGTATAATTATTATAGTTCTAGCGATAATAATAGTAAAATATGGCAAATAGTGCATGTTATGTTGATAATAATAAAAGTAATAAGTATATTTATTACAGTTCTATCGATAATAACTGCATAATATGGGTAATAATGCATGTGATATTGATGATAATAAAAGTAATACGTATATTTATTATAGTTCTAGCGATAATAACTGCATTATATGGGTAATAATGCACGTTATATTGCTAGTAGTATAAGTAATAAGTATAATTATTACAGTTCTAGCGATAATAACTGCATAATATGGGTAATAATGCACGTTATATTGCTAATAATACAAGTAATGAGTACAATTATTACATTTCTAGCGATAATAACTGCATTATATGGGTAATAATGCATGTTATATTGATAATATCGGGAGTAATAAGTATAATTATTATAGTTCTAGCGATAATAATAGTAAAATATGGCAAATAGTGCATGTTATATTGATAATAATAAAAGTAATAAGTATATTTATTACAGTTCTATCGATAATAACTGCATAATATGGGTAATAATGCATGTTATATTGAAGATAATAAAAGTAATACGTATATTTATTATAGTTCTAGCGATAATAACTGCATAATGTGGGTAATAATGCATGTTATATTGATAATAATATAAGTAGTAAGTATAATTATTACAGTTCTAGCGATAATAACTGCATTATATGGGTAATAATGCATGTTATATTGATAATATTGGGAGTAATAAGTATATTTATTATGGTTCTAGAGATAATACCTCCATTATATGGGTA
Organism: Megachile leachella; assembly: GCA_963576845.1. Lineage (NCBI taxonomy): Eukaryota > Metazoa > Arthropoda > Insecta > Hymenoptera > Megachilidae > Megachile > Megachile leachella. The sequence continues at coordinate 1,214,971 of CAUYWW010000146.1, read as the reverse complement.
ATAATGCATGTTATATTGATAATAATATAAGTAATAAGTATAATTATTACAGTTCTAGCGATAATAACTGCATTATATGGGTAATAATGCACGTTATATTGCTAATAATATAAGTAATAAGTATAATTATTACAGTTCTAGCAATAATACCTCCATTATATGGGTAATAATGCATGTTATATTGATGATAATGATAGTGATACGTATATTTATTATAGTTCTTGCGATAATAACTGCATCATATGGGTAATAATGCATGTTATATTGAGAATAATATAAGTAATAAGTATAATTATTACAGTTCTGGCGATAATAACTGCATTATATGGGTAACAATGCACGTTACATTGCTAATAGTATAAGTAATAAGTATAATTATTACAGTTCTAGCAATAATACCTCCATTATATGGGTAATAATGCATGTTATATTGATAATAATATAAGTAATAAGTATAATTATTACAGTTCTAGCGATAATAACTGCATTATATGGGTAATAATGCACGTTATATTGCTAATAATATAAGTAATAGGTATAATTATTACAGTTCTAGCGATAATAACTGCATTATATGGGTAATAATGCATGTTATATTGATAACAATATAAGTAATAAGTATAATTATTACAGTTCTAGCGATAATAACTGCATTATATGGGTAATAGTGCATGTTACATTGATAACATTGGGAGTAATAAGTGTATTTATGATAGTTCTAGCGATAATGACTGCATAATATGGGTAATAATGCATGTTATATTGATAATAATATAAGTAATAAGTTTAATTATTACAGTTCTAGCGATAATAACTGCATTATATGGGTAATAATGCATGTTATATTGATAATATCGGGAGTAATAAGTATAATTATTATAGTTCTAGCGATAATAATAGTAAAATATGGCAAATAGTGCATGTTATATTGATAATAATAAAAGTAATAAGTATATTTATTACAGTTCTATCGATAATAACTGCATAATATGGGTAATAATGCATGTGATATTGATGATAATAAAAGTAATACGTATATTTATTATAGTTCTAGCGATAATAACTGCATTATATGGGTAATAATGCACGTTATATTGCTAGTAGTATAAGTAATAAGTATAATTATTACAGTTCTAGCGATAATAACTGCATAATATGGGTAATAATGCACGTTATATTGCTAATAATACAAGTAATGAGTACAATTATTACATTTCTAGCGATAATAACTGCATTATATGGGTAATAATGCATGTTATATTGATAATATCGGGAGTAATAAGTATAATTATTATAGTTCTAGCGATAATAATAGTAAAATATGGCAAATAGTGCATGTTATATTGATAATAATAAAAGTAATAAGTATATTTATTACAGTTCTATCGATAATAACTGCATAATATGGGTAATAATGCATGTTATATTGAAGATAATAAAAGTAATACGTATATTTATTATAGTTCTAGCGATAATAACTGCATAATGTGGGTAATAATGCATGTTATATTGATAATAATATAAGTAGTAAGTATAATTATTACAGTTCTAGCGATAATAACTGCATTATATGGGTAATAATGCATGTTATATTGATAATATTGGGAGTAATAAGTATATTTATTATGGTTCTAGAGATAATACATCCATTATATGGGTAATAATGCATGTTATATTGATAATAATATAAGTAATAAGTATAATTATTACAGTTCTAGCGATAATAACTGCATTATATGGGTAATAATGCACGTTATATTGCTAATAATATAAGTAATAAGTATAATTATTACAGTTCTAGCAATAATACCTCCATTATATGGGTAATAATGCATGTTATATTGATGATAATGATAGTGATACGTATATTTATTATAGTTCTTGCGATAATAACTGCATCATATGGGTAATAATGCATGTTATATTGAGAATAATATAAGTAATAAGTATAATTATTACAGTTCTGGCGATAATAACTGCATTATATGGGTAACAATGCACGTTACATTGCTAATAGTATAAGTAATAAGTATAATTATTACAGTTCTAGCAATAATACCTCCATTATATGGGTAATAATGCATGTTATATTGATAATAATATAAGTAATAAGTATAATTATTACAGTTCTAGCGATAATAACTGCATTATATGGGTAATAATGCACGTTATATTGCTAATAATATAAGTAATAGGTATAATTATTACAGTTCTAGCGATAATAACTGCATTATATGGGTAATAATGCATGTTATATTGATAACAATATAAGTAATAAGTATAATTATTACAGTTCTAGCGATAATAACTGCATTATATGGGTAATAGTGCATGTTACATTGATAACATTGGGAGTAATAAGTGTATTTATGATAGTTCTAGCGATAATGACTGCATAATATGGGTAATAATGCATGTTATATTGATAATAATATAAGTAATAAGTATAATTATTACAGTTCTAGCAATAATACCTCCATTATATGGGTAATAATGCATGTTATATTGATGATAATCATAGTGATACGTATATTTATTATAGTTCTTGCGATAATAACTGCATCATATGGGTAATAATGCATGTTATATTGAGAATAATATAAGTAATAAGTATAATTATTACAGTTCTGGCGATAATAACTGCATTATATGGGTAACAATGCACGTTACATTGCTAATAGTATAAGTAATAAGTATAATTATTACAGTTCTAGCAATAATACCTCCATTATATGGGTAATAATGCATGTTATATTGATAATAATATAAGTAATAAGTATAATTATTACAGTTCTAGCGATAATAACTGCATTATATGGGTAATAATGCATGTTATATTGATAATATTGGGAGTAATAAGTATATTTATTATGGTTCTAGAGATAATACCTCCATTATATGGGTAATAATGCATGTTATATTGATAATAATATAAGTAATAAGTATAATTATTACAGTTCTAGCGATAATAACTGCATTATATGGGTAATAATGCACGTTATATTGCTAATAATATAAGTAATAAGTATAATTATTACAGTTCTAGCGATAATAACTGCATTATATGGGTAATAATGCATGTTATATTGATAATATCGGGAGTAATAAGTATAATTATTACAGTTCTAGCGATAATAACTGCATTATATGGGTAATAATGCATGTTATATTGATAATATCGGGAGTAATAAGTATAATTATTATAGTTCTAGCGATAATAATAGTAAAATATGGCAAATAGTGCATGTTATATTGATAATAATAAAAGTAATAAGTATATTTATTACAGTTCTATCGATAATAACTGCATAATATGGGTAATAATGCATGTTATATTGAAGATAATAAAAGTAATACGTATATTTATTATAGTTCTAGCGATAATAACTGCATAATATGGGTAATAATGCATGTTATATTGATAATAATATAAGTAGTAAGTATAATTATTACAGTTCTAGCGATAATAACTGCATTATATGGGTAATAATGCACGTTATATTGCTAACAATATAAGTAATAAGTATAATTATTACAGTTCTAGCGATAATAACTGCATTATATGGGTAATAATGCATGTTATATTGATGATAATGAAAGTAATACGTATATTTATTATAGTTCTTGCGATAATAACTGCATAATATGGGTAATAATGCATGTTATATTGAGAATAATATAAGTAATAAGTATAATTATTACAGTTCTGGCGATAATAACTGCATTATATGGGTAATAATGCACGTTATATTGCTAATAGTATAAGTAATAAGTATAATTATTACAGTTCTAGCGATAATACCTCCATTATATGGGTAATAATGCATGTTATATTGATAATGATATAAGTAATAAGTATAATTATTACAGTTCTAGCGATAATAACTACATAATATGGGTAATAATGCACGTTATATTGCTAATAATATAAGTAATGAGTACAATTATTACAGTTCTAGCGATAATAACTGCATTATATGGGTAATAATGCATGTTATATTGATAATAACATAAGTAATAAGTATAATTATTACAGTTCTAGCGATAATAACTGCATTATATGGGTAATAATGCACGTTATATTGCTAACAATATAAGTAATAAGTATAATTATTACAGTTCTAGCGATAATAACTGCATTATATGGGTCAAAATGCATGTTATATTGATAATATTGGGAGTAATAAGTATATTTATTATGGTTCCAGAGATAATAACTGCATAATATGGATAATAATGCATGTTATATTGATAATAATATAAGGAATAAGTATAATTATTACAGTTCTAACGATAATACCTCCATTATATGGGTAATAATGCATGTTATATTGATGATAATGAAAGTAATACGTATATTTATTATAGTTCTAGCGATAATAACTGCATAATATGGGTAATAATGCATGTTATATTGAGAATAATATAAGTAATAAGTATAATTATTACAGTTCTGGCGATAATAACTGCATTATATGGGTAATAATGCACGTTATATTGCTAATAGTATAAGTAATAAGTATAATTATTACAGTTCTTGCGATAATACCTCCATTATATGGGTAATAATGCATGTTATATTGATAATAATATAAGTAATAGGTATAATTATTACAGTTCTAGCGATAATAACTGCATTATATGGGTAATAATGCATGTTATATTGATGATAATAAAAGAATACGTATATTTATTATAGTTCTAGCGATAATAACTGCATTATATAGGTAATAATGCATGTTATATTGATAATATCGGGAGTAATAAGTATAATTATTATAGTTCTAGCGATAATAATAGTAAAATATGGCAAATAGTGCATGTTATATTGATAATAATAAAAGTAATAAGTATATTTATTACAGTTCTATCGATAATAACTGCATAATATGGGTAATAATGCATGTTATATTGATGATAATAAAAGTAATACGTATATTTATTATAGTTCTAGCGATAATAACTGCATAATATGGGTAATAATGCATGTTATATTGATAATAATCTAAGTAATAAGTATAATTATTACAGTTCTAGCGATAATAACTGCATTATATGGGTAATAATGCACGTTATATTGCTAACAATATAAGTAATAAGTATAATTATTACAGTTCTAGCGATAATAACTGCATTATATGGGTAATAATGCATGTTATATTGATGATAATGAAAGTAATACGTATATTTATTATAGTTCTAGCGATAATAACTGCATTATACGGGTAATAATGCATGTTATATTGATAATGATCGAAGTAATAAGTATATTTATTATAGTTCTATCGACAATAACTGTATAATATGGGTAATAATGCATGTTATATTGATGATAATGAAAGTAGTAAGTATATTTATTACAGTTCTAGCGATAATAACTGCATTATATGCGTAATAATGCATGTTATATTGATAATATTGGGAGTAATAAGTATATTTATTATGGTTCTAGCGATAATAACTGCATAATATGGGTAATAATGCACGTTATATTGCTAATAATATAAGTAATAAGTATAATTATTACAGTTCTAGCGATAATAACTGCATTATATGGGTAATAATGCACGTTATATTGCTAATAATATAAGTAATAAGTATAATTATTACAGTTCTAGCGATAATAACTGCATTATACGGGTAATAATGCATGTTATATTGATAATAATAAAAGTAATAAGTATATTTATTATAGTTCTATCGATAATAACTGCATAATATGCTTAATAATGCATGTTATATTGATAATATCGGGAGTAATAAGTGTAATTATTACAGTTCTAGCGATAATACTAGTAAAATATATCTAACAGTGCCTGTTATATTGATAATAATAATAGTAATACGTATATTTATTATGCTTCTGCCGATAATACCTGCATTATATGGGTAATAATGCATGTTATATTGATAATATCGGGAGTAATAAGTATAATTATTATAGTTCTAGCGATAATAATAGTAAAATATGGCAAACAGTGCATGTTATATTGATAATAATAAAAGTAATAAGTATATTTATTACAGTTCTATCGATAATAACTGCATAATATGGGTAATAATGCATGTTATATTGATGATAATAAAAGAATACGTATATTTATTATAGTTCTAGCGATAATAACTGCATAATATGGGTAATAATGCATGTTATATTGATAATAATATAAGTAATAAGTATAATTATTACAGTTCTAGCGATAATAACTGCATTATATGGGTAATAATGCACGTTATATTGCTAGTAGTATAAGTAATAAGTGTAATTATTACAGTTCTAGCGATAATAACTGCATAATATGGGTAATAATGCACGTTATATTGCTAATAATATAAGTAATGAGTACAATTATTACATTTCTAGCGATAATAACTGCATTATATGGGTAATAATGCACGTTATATTGCTAATAATATAAGTAATAAGTATAATTATTACAGTTCTAGCGATAATAACTGCATTATATGGGTAATAATGCACGTTATATTGCTAATAATATAAGTAATAAGTATAATTATTACAGTTCTAGCGATAATAAGTGCATTATACGGGTAATAATGCATGTTATATTGATAATAATCGAAGTAATAAGTATATTTATTATAGTTCTATCGACAATAACTGTATAATATGGGTAATAATGCATGTTATATTGATGATAATGAAAGTAGTAAGTATATTTATTACAGTTCTAGCGATAATAACTGCATTATACGGGTAATAATGCATGTTATATTGATAATGATCGAAGTAATAAGTATATTTATTATAGTTCTATCGACAATACCTGTATAATATGGGTAATAATGCATGTTATATTGATGATAATGAAAGTAGTAAGTATATTTATTACAGTTCTAGCGATAATAACTGCATTATATGCGTAATAATGCATGTTATATTGATAATATTGGGAGTAATAAGTATATTTATTATGGTTCTAGCGATAATAACTGCATAATATGGGTAATAATGCACGTTATATTGCTAATAATATAAGTAATAAGTATAATTATTACAGTTCTAGCGATAATAACTGCATTATATGGGTAATAATGCATGTTATATTGATAATATCGGGAGTAATAAGTATAATTATTATAGTTCTAGCGATAATAATAGTAAAATATGGCTATTAGTGCCTGTTATATTGATAATAATAAAAGTAATAAGTATATTTATTATACTTCTCTCGATAATAACTGCATTATATGGGTAATAATGCATGTTATATTGATAATAATATAAGTAATAAGTATAATTATTACAGTTCTAGCGATAATAACTGCATTATATGGGTAATAATGCACGTTATATTGCTAATAATATAAGTAATAAGTATAATTATTACAGGTCTAGCGATAATAACTGCATTATACGGGTAATAATGCATGTTATATTGATAATAATAAAAGTAATAAGTATATTTATTATAGTTCTATCGATAATAACTGCATAATATGCTTAATAATGCATGTTATATTGATAATATCGGGAGTAATAAGTATAATTATTACAGTTCTAGCGATAATACTAGTAAAATATATCTAACAGTGCCTGTTATATTGATAATAATAATAGTAATACGTATATTTATTATGCTTCTGCCGATAATACCTGCATTATATGGGTAATAATGCATGTTATATTGATAATATCGGGAGTAATAAGTATAATTATTATAGTTCTAGCGATAATAATAGTAAAATATGGCAAACAGTGCATGTTATATTGATAATAATAAAAGTAATAAGTATATTTATTACAGTTCTATCGATAATAACTGCATAATATGGGTAATAATGCATGTTATATTGATGATAATAAAAGTAATACGTATATTTATTATAGTTCTAGCGATAATAACTGCATTATATGCGTAATAATGCATGTTATATTGATAATAATATAAGTAATAAGTATAATTATTACAGTTCGAGCGATAATAACTGCATTATATGGGTAATAACGCACGTTATATTGCTAACAATATAAGTAATACGTATAATTATTACAGTTCTAGCGATAATAACTGCATTATACGGGTAATAATGCATGTTATATTGATAATAATAAAAGTAATAAGTATATTTATTATAGTTCTATCGATAATAACTGCATAATATGGGTAATAATGCATGTTATATTGATAATATCGGGAGTAATAAGTATAATTATTACAGTTCTAGCGATAATACTAGTAAAATATATCTAACAGTGCCTGTTATATAGATAATAATAATAGTAATAAGTCTATTTATTATACTTCTGTCGATAATACCTGCATTATATGGGTAATAATGCATGTTATATTGATGATAATGAAAGTAGTAAGTATATTTATTACAGTTCTAGCGATAATAACTGCATTATACGGGTAATAATGCATGTTATATTGATAATAATCGAAGTAATAAGTATATTTATTATAGTTCTATCGACAATAACTGTATAATATGGGTAATAATGCATGTTATATTGATGATAATGAAAGTAGTAAGTATATTTATTACAGTTCTAGCGATAACAACTGCATTATATGCGTAATAATGCATGTTATATTGATAATATTGGGAGTAATAAGTATATTTATTATGGTTCTAGCGATAATAACTGCATAATATGGGTAATAATGCACGTTATATTGCTAATAATATAAGTAATAAGTATAATTATTACAGTTCTAGCGATAATAACTGCATTATATGGGTAATAATGCATGTTATATTGATAATATCGGGAGTAATAAGTATAATTATTATAGTTCTAGCGATAATAATAGTAAAATATGGCTAATAGTACATGTTATACTGATAATAATAAAAGTAATAAGTATATTTATTATACTTCTGTCGATAATAACTGCATTATATGGGTAATAATGCATGTTATATTGATAATATCGGGAGTAAATAGTATAATTATTACAGTTCTAGTGATAATAACTGCATTATATGGGTAATAATGGATGTTATATTGACAATATCGGGAGTAATAAGTATAAGTATTACAGTTCTAGCGATAATAACTGCATTATATGGGTAATAATGCATGTTATATTGATAATATTGGGAGTAATAAGTATAATTATTATAGTTCTAGCGATAATGATTGTAAAATGTTTCTAATAGTGCATGTTATATTGATAATAATAAAAGTTATAAGTATATTTATTACAGTTCTAGCGATAATAACTGCATTATATGGGTAATAATGCACGTTATATTGATAATAATATAAGTAATAAGTATAATTATTACAGTTCTAGCGATAACAACTGCATTATAGGGGTAATAATGCACGTTATATTGCTAATAATATAAGTAATAAGTATAATTATTACAGTTCTAGCGATAATAACTGCATTATATGGGTCAAAATGCATGTTATATTGATAATATTGGGAGTAATAAGTATATTTATTATGGTTCTAGAGATAATAACTGCATAATATGGGTAATAATGCATGTTATATTGATAATAATATAAGGAATAAGTATAATTATTACAGTTCTAACGATAATACCTCCATTATATGGGTAATAATGCATGTTATATTGATGATAATGAAAGTAATACGTATATTTATTATAGTTCTAGCGATAATAACTGCATAATATGGGTAATAATGCATGTTATATTGAGAATAATATAAGTAATAAGTATAATTATTACAGTTCTGGCGATAATAACTGCATTATATGGGTAATAATGCACGTTATATTGCTAATAGTATAAGTAATAAGTATAATTATTACAGTTCTTGCGATAATACCTCCATTATATGGGTAATAATGCATGTTATATTGATAATAATATAAGTAATAGGTATAATTATTACAGTTCTAGCGATAATAACTGCATTATATGGGTAATAATGCATGTTATATTGATAATAATATAAGTAATAAGTATAATTATTACAGTTCTAGCGATAATAACTGCATTATATGGGTAATAATGCATGTTATATTGATAATATCGGGAGTAATAAGTATAATTATTATAGTTCTAGCGATAATAATAGTAAAATATGGCAAATAGTGCATGTTATATTGATAATAATAAAAGTAATAAGTATATTTATTACAGTTCTATCGATAATAACTGCATAATATGGGTAATAATGCATGTTATATTGATGATAATAAAAGAATACGTATATTTATTATAGTTCTAGCGATAATAACTGCATAATATGGGTAATAATGCATGTTATATTGATAATAATATAAGTAATAAGTATAATTATTACAGTTCTAGCGATAATAACTGCATTATATGGGTAATAATGCACGTTATATTGCTAATAGTATAAGTAATAAGTATAATTATTACAGTTCTTGCGATAATACCTCCATTATATGGGTAATAATGCATGTTATATTGATAATAATATAAGTAATAAGTATAATTATTACAGTTCTAGCGATAATAACTGCATTATATGGGTAATAATGCATGTTATATTGATAATGATATAAGTAATAAGTATAATTATTACAGTTCTAGCGATAATAACTACATAATATGGGTAATAATGCACGTTATATTGCTAATAATATAAGTAATGAGTACAATTATTACAGTTCTAGCGATAATAACTGCATTATATGGGTAATAATGCATGTTATATTGATAATAACATAAGTAATAAGTATAATTATTACAGTTCTAGCGATAATAACTGCATTATATGGGTAATAATGCATGTTATATTGATAATGATATAAGTAATAAGTATAATTATTACAGTTCTAGCGATAATAACTACATAATATGGGTAATAATGCACGTTATATTGCTAATAATATAAGTAATGAGTACAATTATTACAGTTCTAGCGATAATAACTGCATTATATGGGTAATAATGCATGTTATATTGATAATAACATAAGTAATAAGTATAATTATTACAGTTCTAGCGATAATAACTGCATTATATGGGTAATAATGCACGTTATATTGCTAACAATATAAGTAATAAGTATAATTATTACAGTTCTAGCGATAATAACTGCATTATATGGGTCAAAATGCATGTTATATTGATAATATTGGGAGTAATAAGTATATTTATTATGGTTCTAGAGATAATAACTGCATAATATGGGTAATAATGCATGTTATATTGATAATAACATAAGTAATAAGTATAATTATTACAGTTCTAGCGATAATAACTGCATTATATGGGTAATAATGCACGTTATATTGCTAACAATATAAGTAATAAGTATAATTATTACAGTTCTAGCGATAATAACTGCATTATATGGGTCAAAATGCATGTTATATTGATAATATTGGGAGTAATAAGTATATTTATTATGGTTCTAGAGATAATAACTGCATAATATGGGTAATAATGCATGTTATATTGATAATAATATAAGGAATAAGTATAATTATTACAGTTCTAACGATAATACCTCCATTATATGGGTAATAATGCATGTTATATTGATGATAATGAAAGTAATACGTATATTTATTATAGTTCTAGCGATAATAACTGCATAATATGGGTAATAATGCATGTTATATTGAGAATAATATAAGTAATAAGTATAATTATTACAGTTCTGGCGATAATAACTGCATTATATGGGTAATAATGCACGTTATATTGCTAATAGTATAAGTAATAAGTATAATTATTACAGTTCTTGCGATAATACCTCCATTATATGGGTAATAATGCATGTTATATTGATAATAATATAAGTAATAGGTATAATTATTACAGTTCTAGCGATAATAACTGCATTATATGGGTAATAATGCATGTTATATTGATAATAATATAAGTAATAAGTATAATTATTACAGTTCTAGCGATAATAACTGCATTATATGGGTAATAATGCATGTTATATTGATAATATCGGGAGTAATAAGTATAATTATTATAGTTCTAGCGATAATAATAGTAAAATATGGCAAATAGTGCATGTTATATTGATAATAATAAAAGTAATAAGTATATTTATTACAGTTCTATCGATAATAACTGCATAATATGGGTAATAATGCATGTTATATTGATGATAATAAAAGAATACGTATATTTATTATAGTTCTAGCGATAATAACTGCATAATATGGGTAATAATGCATGTTATATTGATAATAATATAAGTAATAAGTATAATTATTACAGTTCTAGCGATAATAACTGCATTATATGGGTAATAATGCACGTTATATTGCTAATAGTATAAGTAATAAGTATAATTATTACAGTTCTTGCGATAATACCTCCATTATATGGGTAATAATGCATGTTATATTGATAATAATATAAGTAATAAGTATAATTATTACAGTTCTAGCGATAATAACTGCATTATATGGGTAATAATGCATGTTATATTGATAATGATATAAGTAATAAGTATAATTATTACAGTTCTAGCGATAATAACTACATAATATGGGTAATAATGCACGTTATATTGCTAATAATATAAGTAATGAGTACAATTATTACAGTTCTAGCGATAATAACTGCATTATATGGGTAATAATGCATGTTATATTGATAATAACATAAGTAATAAGTATAATTATTACAGTTCTAGCGATAATAACTGCATTATATGGGTAATAATGCATGTTATATTGATAATATCGGGAGTAATAGGTATAATTATTATAGTTCTAGCGATAATAATAGTAAAATATGGCAAATAGTGCATGTTATATTGATAATAATAAAAGTAATAAGTATATTTATTACAGTTCTATCGATAATAACTGCATAATATGGGTAATAATGCATGTTATATTGATGATAATAAAAGTAATACGTATATTTATTATAGTTCTAGCGATAATAACTGCATAATATGGGTAATAATGCATGTTATATTGATAATAATATAAGTAATAAGTATAATTATTACAGTTCTAGCGATAATATCTGCATTATATGGGTAATAATGCACGTTATATTGCTAGTAGTATAAGTAATAAGTATAATTATTACAGTTCTAGCAATAATAACTGCATTATATGGGTAATAATGCACGTTATATTGCTAATAATATAAGTAATAAGTATAATTATTACAGTTCTAGCGATAATAACTGCATTATATGGGTAATAATGCATGTTACATTGATAATATTGGGAGTAATAAGTGTATTTATTATAGTTCTAGCGATAATAACTGCATAATATGGGTAATAATGCATGTTATATTTATAATAATATAAGTAATAAGTATAATTATTACAGTTCTAGCAATAATACCTCCATTATATGGGTAATAATGCATGTTATATTGATAATAATATAAGTAATAAGTATAATTATTACAGTTCTAGCGATAATAACTGCATTATATGGGTAATAATGCATGTTATATTGATGATAATAAAAGTAATACGTATATTTATTACAGTTCTTGCGATAATAACTGCATAATATGGGTAATAATGCATGTTATATTGATGATAATAAAAGTAATACGTATATTTATTATAGTTCTAGCGATAATAACTGCATAATATGGGTAATAATGCATGTTATATTGATAATAATATAAGTAATAAGTTTAATTATTACAGTTCTAGCGATAATAACTGCATTATATGGGTAATAATGCATGTTATATTGATAATATCGGGAGTAATAAGTATAATTATTATAGTTCTAGCGATAATAATAGTAAAATATGGCAAATAGTGCATGTTATATTGATAATAATAAAAGTAATAAGTATATTTATTACAGTTCTATCGATAATAACTGCATAATATGGGTAATAATGCATGTGATATTGATGATAATAAAAGTAATACGTATATTTATTATAGTTCTAGCGATAATAACTGCATTATATGGGTAATAATGCACGTTATATTGCTAATAGTATAAGTAATAAGTATAATTATTACAGTTCTTGCGATAATACCTCCATTATATGGGTAATAATGCATGTTATATTGATAATAATGTAAGTAATAAGTATAATTATTATAGTTTTAGCGATAATAATAGTAAAATATGGCAAATAGTGCATGTTATATTGATAATAATAAAAGTAATAAGTATATTTATTACACTTCTATCGATAATAACTGCATAATATGGGTAATAATGCATGTTATATTGATGATAATAAAAGTAATACGTATATTTATTATAGTTCTAGCGACAATAACTGCATAATATGGGTAATAATGCATGTTATATTGATAATAATATAAGTAATAAGTATAATTATTACAGTTCTAGCGATAATAACTGCATTATATGGGTAATAATGCACGTTATATTGCTAGTAGTATAAGTAATAAGTATAATTATTACAGTTCTAGCGATAATAACTGCATAATATGGGTAATAATGCACGTTATATTGCTAATAATACAAGTAATGAGTACAATTATTACATTTCTAGCGATAATAACTGCATTATATGGGTAATAATGCATGTTATATTGATAATATCGGGAGTAATAAGTATAATTATTATAGTTCTAGCGATAATAATAGTAAAATATGGCAAATAGTGCATGTTATATTGATAATAATATAAGTAATAAGTTTAATTATTACAGTTCTAGCGATAATAACTGCATTATATGGGTAATAATGCATGTTATATTGATAATATCGGGAGTAATAAGTATAATTATTATAGTTCTAGCGATAATAATAGTAAAATATGGCAAATAGTGCATGTTATATTGATAATAATAAAAGTAATAAGTATATTTATTACAGTTCTATCGATAATAACTGCATAATATGGGTAATAATGCATGTGATATTGATGATAATAAAAGTAATACGTATATTTATTATAGTTCTAGCGATAATAACTGCATTATATGGGTAATAATGCACGTTATATTGCTAATAGTATAAGTAATAAGTATAATTATTACAGTTCTTGCGATAATACCTCCATTATATGGGTAATAATGCATGTTATATTGATAATAATGTAAGTAAT